>JAQHUG010000327.1:733179-837566 GCA_028555095.1 Dicrostonyx torquatus | reverse complement strand
CATGCTGCACAGGGCATGGAGCAGATGCATCCACGCTGCACAGGACATGGAGCATGCATATCCATGCTGCACAGGGCATGGAGCAGATGCATCCATGCTGCACAGGACATGAAGCATGCATGTCCACGCTGCACAGGACATGAAGCAGACATGTCCACACTGCACAGGATATGGAGCAGACATGTCCACACTCCATAGGACACGGAACAGGCATGTCCACACTGCACAGGACATGGAGCAGGCTCTTGGCAGAATCTTGCTGATAGAGAAGAGACAGGTGAGTGGTGCTGTCCCTACCCCAGGTCTAATTTTTTGGATGAGATGCCAGCCAAGCCTTTGGAGAATGAAGTCTCTAGTGAACCAAAAAAGTCTTCCTTGGACTGGTGCAGGAACTACACAACATCACTTGGGATTTGAACAGATAAATATCCTTCTACTTGTTCTAAACAGGGCCCCTAGGATCACAACTGTACTGTGGCCTAAACCAGACATCTCCTATTTTGCTGCTTTTTAATTTTAAGAGGTTACAAAAATAAGATTACTTTCTTATTGTGGTCTGAAAAATAAACCATAGTAAAGGGAGGCCTAAGTACGGGGACACTTGCTCCAGCTTTCTACTGAGCCTATCAATCAACATGGCCTTCCCAGCTAAGATGCAGCAACTCCATGGCAGGCTGCATTGCCTGGCCTGGACATGTGGGCCACCAGGTGGGGACTCGAGAGTGAAGGGAATAAATGAGCAGGTAGGTGGACGGGTAGTTGGACAAGTGGATATATGGAGAAGCTGTTCTTCCTGCTGAAATATAAATTCCTTAAAGGGTAGACTTTTATTTACTGCTAACTTCTGTTAGTATCTGTGACACGGCACGGGTCTTTGATGTCTATGTGTGAACAAACTTGTGGGTGAGTGCATGAGATGTTTGAATGAGTGAATCCAGGGAGGTGGGGAATGGATGGATGGGTGATTCAGGTGGTGAGTGGGTAGTGGGTGAATGTTTGGATGGATGGATATGTGGATGAATGCATGCGTATGTGGATGTATTCAAGAATCAACGACTGGACGAGAGGTGCTTTGGGGCTTTGGAGGCATGTTCAATACGTTCACTAGGAATCTACTAAATGACTTCCAAGGATTCTGGTCAACTCTAGGATTCTGCCTCCCTATGAACTTGCCTATGTTCTTCCAGCCACCATGAAGTTTCTCCCTCACCCTATCTGCTGTGTAGTTTCTACCCTCTGCACCTGCTCTCCCACACTTGTCTTCACCTTCCTGAGGAACCCTCAGTCATCTTTGGAGGAGCAGCCCAATTTCCCCAGCCCCCTGCCCCCTGGTTCATCTGCTTCTCCCTCTTTGCCACCCTTTGTCCGTCGCCCACACTATCCTAGTCCTAAAACCCTCCTTATCCTGCTTCTCTTCTTGACAAAAGCGAAAGACAAGCCGGAGACCTCCTTGTGTTCCCACTTTTGACATCCAGCTCAGTCCTGGCTTTGGGAATTAAATTGGTTTCCAGGTTCAGTCTGCTTTGACGTCTTTTAAGCATCCTCGATGGTTTGCAATCAGAATCCGATGAAGCCGTTTTGAAGAATATTCTAGGGCAGGCAATTAGTGGCTCAGGCTTCACCTGCACAGAGAGTCAGCGTTTTCATCCTCCCCGGCTTGAAAGTTACATGAGATTCATTATGTATTTCCATCACATTAACATAAAAAGTCCCATTCATCTAGTTTTATCTCCAAAGCAGACAAGGAAATTTTCTCATTTTAATTGCTGGACCTTGCAGCTCAGAGTGGGGTGACTAGAGGTGTCCAGAAACTTCACAGATGCCCAAACCACAACAGGATGTTGGAAATTGCAGAGACCCCAGGATTTATACCATGGTGGAAGCCTTCAAATCACAACCAGCAAGTAGGGTGTTCTGTTCTCAAGTCTTTTTCTCACTCCCAGTGTTTGGAGCCCAGGCTGCCACATTACCCTTGGGGGATTTCTGTCTGAAGGCAAAAATGGTTCCTTCCTGTTGCTTTAACCCTTCGCTATACAGATAAGGAAACAGAGACCCTGTAAAGGGAAGGGACTGACCTGAGATCATAAACCTAGTTATCAAGGAAACTGGTGGGAAATGGATCAAACCCTTCCATGGCCCTACTTTGTCCTCAGTTTGTTCGTGTAAGCCAGCTACTCGTGAGCATTAGTTAACTTACTCATCTGAGGAATTTCTGTGACTCAGCCCAATCATTTGTTTCCATGGCTCAAGCTCTCCAAAGAGAGCTCACTCTGTGAGTTATTGGAAGACACTGGAGCATTTCAGTTTGGCTATTCACAGAGGTCTCTGGGTAGGAAACACCAAGGCTCAGAAACCTGTTTCTAAGCCAACTGGGGGAAAGGCTATGGAAAAGGAAAACAAACTTCTCTGGAAATTCTTGTCCCTTCAGCTCTAGACCCGGTTCCCCAACCCTAGTCACTCTCTATGCCACTCCCAATGCAGCAGTTCAAACTGTCCTTCTTGTCCAGTCGGGTGACAGGTTCTTGGGAGGATGCTGACTTGCGTGGGGTGAAGACAGGATGGAGAGAAGCGCAGCACCTTGTTCTCCTGTCATCTCCGCAGGTGGAACCTCTAGAGCACCTGGGCGACAAGGCACATCATTTCACTTCATTGCTCCCTCCCAGTGAACACTCAGCTCATGAGAGCCTGAGGGCTTGCAGAGTGATTTCAGGTGAAAGTCCCTCGTCCCTTTGAGATCAGGAAGCTTGAGCAGAGAACAGGTCAAGAACCCAGGGGACCTTTCTTTCTTCCCATGTAGCTCAGGTGGGCTCTGGTCCTTGCTTATGGAGAAAACCCTATGTTCATCCATGTAGACATACCTAGAACTCTGCCTTCATCCATGCAGCTGCTCTGTGGTCAACCCGGGAGAGCCAAGTTAAGGGGTCGTTTGCTGCACAAGGCTTGACTTTGGTGAACCCCAAAGAGAGTTTCTTTCGCTAAGAGAAGATAAAGGAGGCGTCCTGTGAGACAGTCAGAGAGGTTGTCTGGCCCAGAACCCTCATCCCGCACTTAGAAAGTCAGAAGTACCTGCACAGAACAGCTGGCAGGAGTCCTGTATCCTGGTGTCCAACCTCTGAGCTCACCTGCCTGCCCTCCTTCTTTCCTTCCTTCCCTCTCCTTCCCCCTTTCCCTTTACTTTTCTCTCACACATGATCTTGCCATGTACCCCAAGCTAGCCTGGAGCTCATTATTGGAAGCCAGGTTGGCCTCAAACCTGAGACCCTGCAGAATGTTGAGCTTACAAGACCCCACCAGCAATTTCCAGGAAAAAAAAATATATAAGTCGTTTCATGTGGTTCAACCTGGAATTGAACTGAGCTCAAGAGTCTTCAGGTGACCGGAAGTTCTCTGAAGAAGCTGCATCTACTAACCCCACCACAGGGTCCTTGGCCATGACTGAATAGAGCTCGTGTCATGGACAGTCCATCAAGATCTGTCTTAAACTATTCCTCATAGCCGCTTCTGTTTTCTGTTTTGTTTTGTTCCTTGTTTTGTTTTAGATAAGGTCTCACCATGTGCACACATAGTGTATAGCCAGGGCTTAGAACCTGGCTTCCAAACCTCACCGCTTCGCAAACTCCTCCTAGCCAAAGTGTGGGTCAGAAGAGAAATGGAGAAAGACCTTCAGCCCCTCCCCTTAGAAATCAGAGGTCCATTCCCCACCTTTAAAAGACACAGAAAAGTACAAGTTTGGAGATCAAGTTAAATGTCCCAATTTATTTTCATAACTTGAAACCAGAACAAACTTGGTTTTGAACAAGCGTACAAATGAAATGGCAGACACATGCTGAACTCAACATTGTGACATTAAGGGAAAAAAAGAGGTCCAAAATCTTGTACAGAGAAGAAAAGGAACAATCAATGTTTTACTAAGCTGTATTGAAATGACCTCCTGTCATCTCAACATTTTATCCATAATTAAAAAAAACAAGTGCCTGCTTTTAAAACAGAGCACAAATACCAAGCAATAATAAATAGCTCCAAACTCGTTGTAAGAGACAAACCCTCTAGGCAAACAACAAAAGCTCATACGATAAGTAATAGAAAAGGTAATAAAAATATTTCGCCTCGCCAGTACAAAAGCAAACAGCTGAAATCAATGTGCCTTTGCTATGCAGGGCTGATACAGAGAGCACCAAAATCACGGATTCACCTGCGTTCAACAAAACCTCGGACGGAAGGGTCAGGTGGAAGGCTGTTCACCTCAGGGTTCACATTTTGCCGAAAGTAAGCCAGTTTCCTTTCCCCTCCCCCTCCCATGATGACCCTCCAATGGCAAGTGGCAGATTCGAATTGGGGGCAACTTTGGGTAGAGTTGTGGCAGTGTGGAACCCGACCTGAGGTCGGTTGGCTCACCCATGCTAAAGCCCTTTGACTGGGTCACCTGCTCCGGGGAGGTTGGTGGGTTGGTTTTCTCTTTGATAAGAGAAGCAAAATTCTCTTCTCTCTGCATTTGGCAGAGACAGACAATCCTTGTGCTTTAGGATGGCTTAGTCCTGGCATTCTGGTGACAGGTGAGCTGGTGAGCGCTGGCTAGCTTTTATGAGCACAGGAGAACCACACAGAGGCTCCCAGGCAGCTAACAGGACAGCGCAGGGGCGGGGAGGCAGAAGGACTGGGCCTTGGGGCAAGCATACGGGACACTGAGACCTAGGCGTGGCATCCCAGTCGGCCCCCATCCTTGAGCTGTGCAAAGGCAAGTCAAATGGGAAACAGTAAGACAGACTTTGCATTCGAAGGACCTGCCTGGAAAGATGCACGGCCATGCTTTCATAACCTGAAATGATGGTTTCTTACATTTCCTGAAATTAAAAAAAAAAATGGCTTCCTGATATAGATATTTGTGAAAAGTGTGTTATTCCCTCATCCAATAAACAACTGCTGCTTGGCTTTAGAAAAAGGAGATTGATGGGGAGGGGACAAAGAGGGGGAGGAAAATTAAAGATGAAATGAACAGATTAGAGGATCGGCGGAGACTGGAGGAGGGTGGAGAGAGAACACAGAAGGGGAGAATGATGGGAAGGCACAGAATTCCTTCATCCCAGGCCCTCACCATTCTGAAACCGATGGAATTGCAGAGAAAAGCAGCGAAGCCGAGAAGGAAAGCGAGCGGACACTCCGTGGAACAGAAGGACCTGCGTTCAAGGCCCTCCTCAGTCCCTCCTGCACCAGTCTCGGTGGCAGAGGCTCCCCTGGGCCCAGCTGCTCCTTCCAGAAGCTTTGCTCCCCAGGTTTGCTCAAGGGCAAACGCAGCTGTGGATTCTCTCTCTGCTCTTGAGGGTGGTCAGGGGGCGGAGGGGGCAGCCACAGGAGCCATAGCGGAGTAGGGAGGTGACCTCGCTCTCTCACCCCTTCAATCTGCTTGTGGCTGCACCAAGGAGGCCTGATGCAAAGTTCGATCATTCAGATCCCAAGGCCAATAGTTTGAGTAGGCCAATTCGGACAGAATATATACAACTAAAATGACTTGTGAACCAAAGATTTGACTCTTTCCTTTTGTGTCTTTTTTTCTTGGAGGTTGTCAAACAACCCTATTTTTTCTCCTGTACAAGAGGACTTAACAGACAAATGTGGGTGAAGGTTTTTTGTTTGTTTGTTTTGTTTTTGCAATATTTTATCCTGCCAAATTAAAAAAATATATTATGGCAGCCTGTTTGTTTTTGTTTTTTTTTTCTTTTTATTTCCAAATTCACTAACAAAAAGGTACATTAAATCCCTTTAAAAGGACAAGCTTACAGTTAAAAAATTACAAGCTCCGGTAAAAATACAGCGAGCGCCTACATCATATGAACCGACCGATATATCCATTCCGGGGGTGGGGAGAGAAAAATAAGCACAGGTCAGAAATGGGATTTGTTTTCTGCAAAGCAGTAACAATATTAAGCACTTTTTTTTTCTACATACTTTTTCTACACGGTGTAGCAATCCCCTTTTAATCCCCAAATACAAGTTTCTATACATTTGTTTTCGAAATAAAAATTCAACACCCAAGGCAGAAAAAATGTCCTAAAACTCCGACTTTACAGTTACCGTGACGACAGATTTCATAGACCCACCATTTAAAACTTACTGCAACGGTTTCAAGGAAAAGAAAAAGGACTTTTTTTTTTTCTCATTTTGTAAAATGCCCAGGCATTCTCGATTATTACAAATACTGGTCCACTTTGACAGTAATCAAGAAATTTCAATATATATAATGTATACTAAAACCCCGTCACCAAAGAAAACAATATACACATAGCCATTGTGGCATTTCTGTATAACCTATTAAGCAAACTTTGAAAATAAAATAAAAAAGATCGCTCCAACACACATACACACAATTTCTTTTACCCTTGTATGTATCCAATACTGTAAACGTGTTTTTAAGACAGAGTGCACTAAATTTAAATTTAGAAAAAAAAATTAGCCATTGTTCCTGAATTGTTTTGTTGTTTGTTTTTTCATTCAACGGTATTGGCTTGTGTCACTTGAGTTTTAATTCAGCAGTAAATCACCTCCACTCCACATCTAAGCAGCGTTGTCCCAAAAAGAAAAGGGGCTGAAAACAATTCTGCTAATGGATGTCCAGGGCTGTGCTGGGGTTATTTCTTCATTTGATTGGGTCTTATGGCATTTTCACGTCCTCTATCTTCAACCGGGAATTTTTTTTTTAATTTAAAGTAAATGTGGCTTTGTTTCTAAAGAATGTACTTTTCTTGTTTGCTTTTTAAAGTCTTTTCATCTCAAAAAAAAAAAAAAAGAGTTTTGCATTTGTCTCAAGAGACTCAAATAGGAAGATCAGTTTTCAAGGCACGCACATCAAATTGAATGGCAGTAGAGAAACTGTCCAATAAATTATTTAATTTTGTTCTTTATAGTGCCAGTATTGTGAATGCCACGCTTAGCAATACTGACACTCAATCTCAGCTGTCCCTTACAGTTTAACCCACCTCTGGGCCAAAGACAAGAATATGCTGCAATTTCTTGTTTAGAAGCCATTTAATTTAAATGCAAACAAAAGCTTTAAAGTGCGGGTCAACAGAATTCAAACATCAAATCCGAACAAGTCCAATGTATAGGATGTCCAACTAATTGGAGGAAGGAAAAAAATAAAAATCAAAAATGGAAGCAGCGTGGGGCACCTTGGATGGTACTCCTCCCAGCTCCTCCAGCAAGAAAACAACACGCAAGATTCCCCTGCCCAATAGTGTTGCCAGCACTAGCTGAGAGACCCTGGAGGTAACTCCCCTAGGTCATCATCAGGGCCAGTTGTCTGCTTGGGACACGGTCAATTACCAACCACTGTAGCAGTGGACATCTGGGATTTAGCTGTAGGCTGGGGAGTGAAAGAGAGAGAAGCCTAAAAGAACATTGTTAGTCCCTTCCTGCGACCGCAGGCCACCACTGTCTACTCAGTAGGTACCCTCAGCCCATTTTAGATAGCCAAATCTACAGCAAAGGGCAGAGATACACTAAATTCCCCAGAATAGGACAGTATCTCCTAGTAACACACAATTTCAGGAGGCTGGGGCTGTTCCTAGAGCCACCTGGGAAAGGTTCTCGGGGTCCCGAGTGCTAGAGAAGCTCGCTTGCCACACACCCCTCCCTCCAAGTTTTCCTTCCTAACATGAAAGTTGAATTCCACACAGAGAAGATCTCTGCGACTCAGGAGGACATCAGTGCTAAGTCTCCAATCGGACGCTAAAACAAAGTGCTACAATGTTAAAGATTGTAATCCGCTGTACATCCACCTCCCAGAAAAAAAAAAGTTTTTGAAAGTCACCCCCCCTGAAAAAAAAAACCCACATGCCACTTTTTTTTTTTTAATTTCAGGACAAAAATAAATGATGAAAAGGCAAACAACTTTAAAAGTCATTTAAGTGTTGGCTTCTTGACAAGAAATTACACATGCTTAGCTTAAATTTCAAAAAAGCAGCACCCCCCCACACACACAAAAATTATAATTTAAAAGATAGCTTCCCTCTACATCACTTGCGAGTCATTGCTCAAACTACTACTGGGTTATTAAAAAATGAAGGGATGGATACCCAACAAAATCTTTTAAAGGAATTTAAACAGAAATAATAATAATAATAAGTACCTGCACATACATGCCAAAAAATTACAAAACCCAATAAATACAGAAATTATTGCACAGTTAAAAGGCTCCACAATTTTTTTTTTTTTTAATTTTTACTGCCTTAATCAACCCTCAGGTTTCCATAGGACTTCGCAGACACAGGTTAGGTTGGACTGCCGCCTCCCTGGGCCCTGGGGACACAGAGGCCAGTCCGGTCACGGGTCCCATTGGCAATGATTGGCAATGGTCACGCTGTACAGACGCACGCGGTGCCCCCCTGCACATGCGCTTAGCTCCTCTCGGCCTGCTCGATTTTGACATCATTAGTCAGCAAGTGTTCACCGTGCCACTTTTTCATGTGTTTCTCCAGGGTGCTGTAGACGCTGAAGGGCATCTGGCAGATGTCGCAGCGGTACACCTCCTTGCCGATCTGCCCATGCGTCTTCATGTGGCGCGTGAGCTTGCTGCTCTGCGCACACGCGTAGTTGCACAGCTCGCACTTGTAAGGCCGCTCTCCGGTGTGGCTCCTCCGGTGCACCGTCAGGTTGCTACAGTTCTTGAAGACCTTGCCGCAGTACTCGCACGTGTCGCTGCGGCGGCCCTCCTTGGAGCTCGGCCGCCCAGGACCCGGGCCACCCAGGTGAGGCGTGCTGCCCCCGCTCGCTGTGCCGCTGCGCCCCGATAGCCCACCATCCAGCAGGTCCCCCGGCGGCGTGGAGAAGCGCAGGCTACCGTTCTCGGACGAGTGCTCGGACGACGTAGCGAAAGGTGACTGGCGAGCGTCCGTGAAGCCCAGGAACGGGTCCTTCATGAAGTGGCGTGAAGCGGCGTAGCCCACAAGCCACTGCGAGTACACGTTCTCGGATGGGATGAGCGCGGCGGGCGGCAGCTCCAGGTCCTTCTCCACCTTGATGCGCTTGGCTGCGTGCAGCGCAGGGCCACCAAGCCCAGGGCTGGGCAGCGGTGCAGGCTTGCGTGGGAAGAGAGCAGGAAAGGGCTCTGCGCCTGGTGCAAAGGCCCCACCACGCCCGTTCACCGCACCTGGTGCACCTGCGTCCCCGCAGCCACCAGCACCCGTATCACCCGCATCACCTGCACGCTTCAGGAAGGCGCCACGCTTCTCCCCATACTGTGGCAAAGCGCCCAGCCCCGCGTCCTCCATCACCTTGCCCAGTGCCAGCGCTTTCTCATCCGCCAGCGCTGCGGCTGCGGCACCCGCACCTGCCACGCCGGGCACACCGCCCCCGTTTTCACGGCCACGACCCAACTCTGAGTCCATGCTGAAGCTCGATTCAGGCCGGCTCTCATTTTCCAGCAGCAGCTCCTCTTCTTCCTCCTCCTCGTCCTCATCGTCTTCAGGCTCGGGGCCCAGTGATGGGTCGCTCTCATGGTGACGGAAGTCGCCATCGGCCGTTTTGAGGTCGCCAGGCAGCTCGCTGGTGCCTGGCTCTGGGGAGCTGGCAGCCGACAGTCCGTCGTCAGAGCGGCCAGCCAGCGAACCCGCCTTGTGCATGTGTGTCTTCATGTGGCGCTTGAGCTTGCTCGCCTGCGAGCACGCATGGTCGCACAGCTGGCACTTGTAGGGCTTCTCGCCCGTGTGGCTGCGCCGGTGCACGATGAGATTGCTCTGGAATTTGAAGGTCTTGCCGCAGAACTCACACGACTTGCTCTTGGCGGGTGGCTGTGGTGGCGGCGTGCCCGTGGGCATGGGTGGCAGCGGTGGCGTGCTGAGAAATGGGGATTTGGGGCTGGGCTGGAAAGGGTTCAGCAGCCGGTGCATAGGGTTGCCACGGCCTGGGGACACAGGTGGCGGCGTGGAGCTGTTGCCAGCCAGTTCTCGCAGCCGCCGCGAGAAGTCCATGGCGGGAGAGTCTATGGCCATGGGGTTCAGGCGCATGACTCGGTCGAAGGCACTGGGGTGCTGGGCCACGAGCCCCATCTCCTCTGCACTGAGGCGGTGTGGGTCCAGGTGATGGCGTGGCGGTGGGCTGAAGAGCGGCGGCGTACCTGGCAGGCGGCCCTCGCCGAAGCCGGGGTGGTCCCGCAGAATGGGGCCCGTCATGCGCAGCAGGTTGAAGGGGTTGCTGTCCCCAAGAAAATTCATGAGTGGGGACTGAGCTACGGCCTCCGGCCCAAGCGGAGGCGGGATGGTGAGCCTGGGCGTGAGTGAGCTGCTGGCCGGCCCAGGCTCCAGGTAGATGCGGAAGCCGTGTGTGTTCTGCGCATGCTGCAGCAGAAACCAGGCGCTGTTGAAGGGCTGCTTGCATGTTGTGCAAATGTAGCTGGAAGGCTCATCTTTACCTGGTGAAACACAAAGGAGAAAAGCAGAGCGTGAGCAGCTTCAGAGAAGCTGGGGTAGCCACAGGGTGGCCAGGTCTCACTATGACCACTCAGACGGCAGGGAACAATGGGATCTATGAGAAGGCCCCGGGACTCCAGGGGATCACTTTTGCAGCCTAGGAGTGGACAGGCCTTACTGCCTCTACCCAGACAGCAAGGGACAACAGGATCTATGAGCAGATCCCAGGTCACCAGGGAGTAGGAGTAGCTTGCATTCAATAGGCCTGGCTTTGCTCCCCTTAAAAGTGTTCATATTTTCATCATTTTGGGGACCAGAGGGGAGGGAATGACAATGGATACATTATGTAAAAGACAGCCAAGGTAAAAAAAACTCATCCCTGCACCATCTAGACCAGGAGTTTTGACTCAGTCACTGTTGACATGTAGACCCCACCTTCATAATTCATTGCTGGGTGAAAAGGAGGTATAAGGCCTCACATAGTAGATGCCAATATCCACACCCTCCACTGACGCAGACAGGAAAGTCTACACGTCCTCAAAAGTCTCCTGTGGGATAAAAACTACTCCACCTTATCCTCCCCTTGGGAACTACTGACTCCATTGCTTTGCAAACTTAATTTTTTCTTTTAAACAGAAATTGCTATGAAGCTCTGTGGTAGAAGGCCTGCCTAGCATGGATGAGGCCTTACATTCAGTTCCCAGTGCTGCTAGGGACAGACATCCAGATAGCGCTATGATACCTTGCCTACATTTGAGATTATTTCTGTGTCACGGGCCAGTATCTGTGCAGGAAATACTGTCCAATAGAAACCCAGATATGTGAAGCAAGACTAACTCAGTTCAGAAGTCTGCTGTTCTGTGAAAGCCACCCTTACCTACGGCCTCACACACACCCACAGTGTGGAAATCAGCTCCACCGTCCCTGAGGAGGGCAGAAGGTGGGGGATGGGGCTCTAGCCTAAAAGAGTGGTTTGATGTCTTCTGCCAGAAGACAAAGGAATGAGAGGAGGTCTCCAACTGTGACAGCAGTCAGGACGAACAGCCACACGTGTTGATTTGTTACAACTGGCTCGGGTGACATCAGTAACAAATGCTAGTGGACACTAGTGGCCCTGAGCCAAAATACCACGCACATGTCAATTCCCGGGGCAGTCATAAGATGGAGGTTGGAACTCTCGTCTGGAGTGGTTGACCTCGATGCGAGGCCACATTCTGCCTGCCAGAACCTTTCTAATGCTTTAGATGAGTAAGACAGGCGTGGACAGGCCTGTCTGCCTTCATCGGATGCAGCAGCTCAGAGGGGGTAAGAATGGGCCTCTCATTCCAGACCTGGCACCAAGTATGGCAACCTCAGTCTCGAAAAGCCCCTCTCCTCTGTTTAAACTTGCCTGTATCAGAAAGACACCAAGTCGAGAGTTTCAAACTCCCCAGCAAAGCCAAACATGAACACTTACCACGCCCTGCAGCAGACAGCACCGCAGGAATGGACCTGACAAGCCCCATCTTTGCTTACCCCAGCCTACCCAGGGACTTCTATAACCCTGGGTAGATAACACCTTCACTTCCACAAGCTAATTCCATTTCCTAGTCGGCTGTATCCCTTGCTGTGTATCTGTCTCGGCCTCAGTTTCCAATGGGTACCTAAGTCGGGCCTCCACGGCCCACAGAAAAGTACTATGCTATGGTGGGGCAGGACTGAGAGTCCCTTGGACCATGGCATCAGCAGGCTCAGAGCAAGCACCACTGGGATCAGAGACATGCTTTTGCAAGGCAGGGATTATCCCACAAACCCCTGATAGTGTATCTGTGGGTTTGGCGTGGTCGGAAATAAAGCAGAGAGGAGGGAAATAAAAGAATCCTGAAGTTCAGCCTCTTTCTGCCGTATGTGTGTTCCTGTGTGCAGAGGAGTATGCATGAGCATATACATGCTCGTGGAGGCTAGAGGACAACGTTGGGTGTCGTTCCTTACCAAGAACCATCTCCCGGGGACCTGGGGCTCACAGACTAGGCCAGGCCGGCTGGCCAGTATGCCATAGAGATTCTCCTCTGCCCACCTCCCCAGCACTGAGAATACGAGTGGGATTGGACTTCGGTTCTCATGCCTTTGCAGAAAGCCACCTCTCCAGGCCTCACCCCATTTTTGTAAACCGCCGCAGCAGCGCTGAGGATACAGCGCGATGGAAGAGTGCTTGCCTACAGACATGAGCTCCTATGTACAATGTTCAGCCCCAGCCCCTCCGGCAAAACAAACTAGCAGAAAAACAAAAATCCGATCAGGGAAAGCAGAGGCCATTGCCCTCCTCAGGTGTCCCAGCCTGTCTAGATGGGTGTGTCCTCCACACAGGACCCCTAAAGGGAGTCTTCTGTCTTAACCTAGTTTTACAAGGCCTGGGCAGCCAAGATGCTCACGATCAGGGCCTTCCTTCAACTAACAGAGGAGTAGTGCCTCCCAAAATCCTGACCCCCAACCCCCATGCTCAGCTTATTAGCTAATGTGCTTTAGGGACAGGATGCCCTGCCTCAGACAGCTCACACGGAGCTCGCCAGAAGACAGGCTTAGACTCCTTCTAACACCGTGTGTGTGTGTCTGTGTGTGTGTGTATGTGTGTGTATGTATGTATGTATGTGTGTGCACACGCGCATTTCATAAGAAGGTAAATACAAGCCCCTTTCCGACACTTTGGAGCTACTAACACAAATGAAATACCACGCCCTAGGAGGTCACAGTTGTTTTTGTAGCCTTCTCTGGGCCCCAGCCACTGTAAGTCATGGATTTATGGCACATGGCTGCTGAGGTCTGGGGTGTTCTTAAGCTGGGCCCCATTGCTTCTCAGTGTCTCCATTTCCTCCAGTAGCTGTGAAACACTTCCTGCCTCTTTATCTGGTGGCCACACATTTTCTAGACTGTTCTAAGGCTACCAGTCAAGCAATAGACTAGCCAACAAATACAAAAGCCCAAAGCCGATCAGGTAGCCAAAATAACTGTTTACATGCCTACATGTTCCAAAACTCAGACACTTCTGGAAGGTATGTAGGGGTGGATGTCACCTCTATAGCTAACTGTGAGAAAGAGGGCTGCTTGCTTGTCAAGTCAGATCTTAGGGCCATTTGTCACCCCAGGGTGAGAGTTATCTTTATTGGAACCCCTAAATGTCACTCCATAGAACTCCAAGATTCACTGTGGGCAGCAGCCTCCCCAGTACCTGAAGGAGGAAAAAAGTCTCCGAGCATTTGAAGGCCCTCCCTAGACAACTCTCTTTCCAGCCACCCCCTTCTTTTTTAAAATAAAAATGTTCATTTCCATATGATGACCTCATGGCTCTCTCTTGCCTAGAAATAGCCCTGAGCACAAGGCTGCTCCCTGTGAGAACGGAACAGTGTCAGAGAGGCTTTGACGAGCCACTTGGAACACCTCTCCTTTCGAGAACTGAGTATGTTCTAGATGCAGCGCGCTCACGGACAGAAAAGCCTTAGACAGCAGGCTGTTCTGACTCAGGGCTGGCCTCGGCTCATCCCAAACCTTCTCTCACTGTTCCCTCCTCTCAAACTCACAGCCACCTGCCCACAGGTGTTCTGGAGGATGTCGTGCAGTAGGAGGTGGCTGCTGCTGCTAAAAATCCCAAGCGCTGGGTCCAGATTACTTCAGAAGCATCAGTCCTGGCCTACAGACCTAGAAACGCCAGCTGCATTTGCCTCACGAACCCAGCCGTGTCTGTCCTTGCTCCCTCCCTCCTTATTTTCATAGATCTGGAAAGCACACGTGAAGCCTTCTTTGCTCTTGTAGCTACCAAGAGGCTGTCTTATCATTTTTCAAATGCAGAGTCTCACCCCAGGTCTGTTCTGACAAGAGGCCCCCACACTTATGAGCATCACTGAACATGTATGCTTTGCTCACTAACGGGTGTGCCAAACAAATAATGTCACTTGTTTGAGTTTTGATTCCCAGTTACTAAAACAGAAAAAGTATACCTGCCTCCTGGGGGCGGGGAGGAGGCAGTGAGGTCCTTCCTGCCTCTGTAAACTGTGCACTGCTGTAGAGATGTGGCAGTAGGCATTATACATTTCGGGTTTCGTCACCCATCCTTGTATGTGGCTATGGGTGTTTCGGGGACGCCCTTTGGTTTAACTGTTGGTAATAAGGCCTGGATGAACTGCAATGCAGCTTGCCTTAAAAATAGCAACTCCAGAGAGAAGTCTACAGATGGCGAAGGCTACTTCTGCCCATGCAGGAGAACTGGCCTGGGCCTCCTGGACCCCTCAGTAGGCCACAGCACCGCACAGCAGTTTGGCATTTCCACTGCTTCGGCTCATAAGCATGCTAGATCATGAGAACACGCAGCTTAAAGAATCGAAGACACAGGCAGGAAGTGGCAGGGCCACACCCTCACCATCTTCCCAAGCCCTGTACAGGACCCCAGTGGCCTCGTGCACAACCTGCCAACCACAGGGTCTGTCACCCTTTCCATATGTGTAGGGTCAGGTTCATAATAACAGTGCTGTCTCAGGGAGGGGCACTGATTGCCCCCGGACGGCCTCCGTCCAAAGCTGGAAGAGTGGGGCCATTTTTCAGAGTCAGAGAGCCTACTGGGAGGCACGTGCTACTTGGGGGCCTAGTGAAGGGACCACATGGCACTAAAAGGGGGGGCATGGAGTTTTACCCTGGATGCCTCTCAGTGATCCTCCTCATCCAGTACCCAAGCAGAAGGCCGGTTTAGCCTCACCACCTACCAACAACAACAGCTGTTAAGCTGTTAAGCTCCACAGCTACCATTATTCAGGTGACATATAGGCCCCATGTTCATTTAAAAACTGCCTCCCGGCTGGGTGGTAATAGCGCACACCTTTAATCCAGCACTAAGGAGGCAGGAGGCAAGAAGATCTCTGTGAGTTCAAGGCCATCCTGGTCTACAGAGTGAGTTCTAGGACTGGCTCCGTAGCTACTGAGAAACCCTGTCTAGAGGCGTACTCCGATGGTAGCACGCTGGCCTAGCACGCACGAAGCGCATCCTGTCGGTTGCCAAGTCGCTCAATCAGCCCTCAGTCCTGCGAGGTGGAAAGTAGAGTGGAGGAAGGACAGAGGGAGTCACAGACAGCAGGAAATCTATACCGTGAGCCAGAGATGAGCTAAGAACACCAGGGGCCTTGCGCAACACTCTCCCGGCTCAGAAAGCACAACCTGCCATCAGTGCTATTTCACAGACGACAAAGCTGAGGACTGGAAGAGATAAAGGGATCTGCCTGATGTCCCACAGCTGGCAAGTGGCAGGGAGATACTGTCCTGATAAAAGCTGCTCAAGAGAGAAGTGTCCAGGGCTCAGGAACCTAGGGTGGGGATAGGGCCCCTATGTCTTCCATTCCAGCTTATGTGCAAATAAAAAAGTCAAGATCTGTTGCTTTAGGCTATAATTATGGTAAATGTGTTCGGCTGATTGGCTCATGAGAACGGAGCAGATCCACAAGTGACCCACAAGCAGGGTGTGACAGCATGGTAGCTGTGACAGTGGCTGTGGGGGTGGGGCTATTGTGATGGCTGACACTTTGTGATGGCTTCGGTAGAATAGACGGATCCGTCTACTGGAATCCTCTTTTGAGCAAACACAGGGAGCCTGGGCCTCTCTGCTGCCTGTGGGTCCCAGCACACTAGAGCTTGAGCAGTGGGAACCGGACCAGGCAGGGCTGAAAACAGTCAAGCAAAGACCTTCCACTCAACGATGGGCGGGTCGCCCTGTGCGAGCTTGGCACTCCTCAGGCAACTAGATACATGCAGCTCTCAGTCCAGGGGAGCTGGAGGTTACCTTGTAACTATTTCCTGAAAAGAATGAGTGCTGGAAGTGGGGAGATGGCTCAGACAGGAAAGTGCTAGCCTCTAACAAAATATTCAGGCTCAATGAGGAATGTTAGGAATCCCAGTGTGGGGAAGCAGAGTCAGGAGGCTCCCAGACGTCCATTTACCAGTTAGCCTACCCAGGTCGGCAGTTTCTGGGCTTCTCAAGAAAGTTTGAGAAGTAGGTAATATTTGAGGTTGTCCTCTGGCCTCTAACATATATGCACCCATACACATGTGCGTGCCCACGCACACACACAAACACAGGGTTGTATGAGTGGTGCTGGGGGAAATTTTAGGGTACTAACAGAAGATCCACGGGCTTGGCTGCATTGGGGGGCTATAGAATCTGCATTGCACTGGCTTCTGTCCTACACTCCCATAATAACTGCACACTGTGACCACGTACAGAAGAAAACAAAGGCAATATCTATATTGGACTATCTATATAGACTCCATTGTGTGGCTGGATTCCAAGATGAGTACTGGGACTGCAACCCCCATAGCGGTTACCACCATAGGTGTGATTTAGCATCTGTGCTCTGTGGCCCTGCAGTTTGCTGCAGCCTGGGACATTTCCTTAGTCTTTGCAAACAGAGCTCCTTCAGATTTGTGTGCAGTCAAGTTGATGGACATCAATCATGGAGGTTCAGGGTTCTCATTAGGAAAGTGGAAGCCTTGCTGGGGTCCTCTACCCCGTACTTCCTGGGTACAGTACACAGCAGGCGATTCGGGAGACTCGGAAAAGGCACAGCCTACACCAGCCACCATATTCTGTGTGTTTTCCCAAGGTATGTGCCACAGAAAGTGTCACCACCAGGTTTCACGGAGTATCTGTCTTCTGTTTCCCCAGTCAGGCCCACTTCGTGCTGGTCACCACACTGGATCATCATTCTCTGACCTCAGCCTTGTGATCTCAGAATCACACAAAGAAGAGTTTTGACCCAAACTCCTTAGGAAAAAGAAATCAAATCTCATCGCAGGTCAACAGGCCCTACAATCTCACAGCTTGTTAACTGGAAAGCCAGAATTCAGATCTGACTGACCTGGGTTCGCTCCGGGTCTTTATTCACAGCTAGTTGCCCCTCACAAAAGAGGTGCCAACTCTACTGTCACCGGTCCTGAAGGGGCCTGGACCACTCAATGTAGTCATTCAACCTATGCCAGCAAACACCAGACAGCTGGGCAGGCAGGGAAGCCAAGAAGAAAGAGGTGTGCCATTGAGAGACTCTTGCTCTCTTCCCCTGCGTGGAACCAGTGCGGCAGCATGACCATGTGGCTTCATCCACCAGGTGGTAACACACCCTGGGAGAAAAGGCTCTGTACTTACCACTGTCGCCACAGTGGCAAACCAACAGCCAAGTCTTACTGGAAATGTGACTCTCGCTTCACTCCCTTCCAGGAGGCCACAGGTTGGGGTACGGGCACAGTGGCCAGTTAAGCATCAGACCCAAAAAGATTGTCAGGCTGAGCTGAAGCTGTTAAAGGACTTCAGAGGTACTGAGGGAAGACGCAGAAAGATTGGGGATGGGGCAGGAGGTGATATTCAAGCCAGACCTGAGAGGACCAGAGGTGCTGGGGTGAGGGAGATGGGCCTGCAGGGTAGACTTTGTGAGGATAGGCAGCCATGATGGAGGACACAGCTCTGCCTGCTGGAGAATGAGAGGGAAGTGGGAGATGCCACAGCCACCTCACAGAATCCAGAAGTTTTACATTCCAGAGCCTTGGACGCAGGGCTGGCCCCACCCACACACACAGCCTCCCAAACCACACTAAATACCAAATGTTAAGAATTCATCTGTTCCCAGGAGTTCCATATCCAAGGTGGCACTATGTCTGGAAACCCAGAAACTGTACCTATATTCCCAGCACCCTTTATCCTTGTGTTGGCCCCACCCCCTTGCTCTCTCTGCACTCCGCAGAAGTATAAAGGTGAGCCAGGATCCCCGAGCATCCGGACTCGGGCTGCTTTCATGGAGCCACAGTCCAGCAAGACCCTGGGGATTATGGGATTCCCAGCAAGCGTTCAAGCCACTGGTCTTGCAACTTGGGATTCCCAGGGAAGACCCTCTGAGGACACCCTAACATTGACTTTAGAAAAGAGAGAAAAGACAGGCTGACAGAGGAAAATAGGAGCATGGAGATGGTACCTTTGATACAAAGAGAGGAAACACTGGAGATGAAATTCTAGAAAGGTTTGGAGCCCATCTGAGGAGAGACTGAAAATGTGTGCAAGCAAAGAAATAAAGAAACTTAGCCATCATGCCTCTCTGTGGACACCAGCTGAACCACTTCTTCTGTGAGCTGCCTGTTCTCCTGAAGTTGGCCTGTGAGGACACGGGAGGAACAGAGGCCAATCTGTTTGTGGCCCGGGTCATTATCTTAGTCTGCCCTTTAGTGCTAATTCTAGGCTCCTATGCCCACATTGCCAGGGCAGTGCTGAACATCAAGTCAATGGCTGGTCGCAGAAAGGCTTTTGGGACATGTGCATCGCATATCATTGTGGTTACCATGTTTTATGGCTCAGCCATCTCCACCTATCTCCAACCTGTCCACAAGTATTCTGAGGGGGAGGGAAAGTTTGTCGCTCTTTTTTATACAGTAGTCACTCCCATGCTCAACCCTCTGATCTACACCCTCAGGAACAAGGATGTGAAGGGGGCTCTGTGGAGGATACTGGGGAGAGGCATAGACTCCAGGTAGAAGGGGAAACAAGAACCAGCAAAATACCTAACTTTAGGCCAGTGCAAAGGATTTGATGTTTACTATCAGAAAACATTATTCATAAGTGTCATCATAATATACATCATTTTCATTGGAATTTCTCAGCTTTTGCTAATACATTACTTGTTTATTTTATATTACTATGGAAATGATAATAAAGAAATTCAAGCAAAAAAAAAAAAAAGAAACTTAGCCAGATATAGAGTAAACTCCAACTTCTAAATATCTCAGTGAAAACAGTCAGGGTAAAAAAGAAAAATAATTTTTTTTCAAGCCCATATGCAAGGCCTTTATAAGTCAAGAACTGTCTTGTCTAGCAAAACCTCACTATAGCAAAGAATGCCGGTGAAGCCCTTGGACAGTTTCCAACTGGATGCCCCTCTACCTTCCCAATTGTGAAGACAACAATAGAAACAAAACATGGAGCCAATCTCCGAAGACCTCTAACGTAGGAGGTGGCTCTATTAGTCTCTCAAACAGGTCAATTATCCCAGAAAACCTTTCATTTGACAGCTGAGGACCCGGAATCCACACCTTCAGCACCAGCGTGGTCTAGGCTAGGCAGAGCAGAACTTCAGCTGCAGGCACCATGCACCCCATGTTCCCAAATAGTCTATACTTCAACCGTTCAGTTTTGTGGTCAGACCAGGTGCGCAATGTCAGGCTTGGGAAACAGCCACCCAGCTCCAAAACAAAGAGAAATCTCTGACGAAGAGACACATCCGACTGAGGAGGGCGAAAACACCCATGTTTGTCACAGACATGAAGACTGCAGAGGACAGGATGCACAAGGCACGGGTCGCAGATCCCTTGAAATCTGCATGTTGTAGGCGTCTCTGAACCATGCCAACACTCCTCCAGTGGGATTATCTCTAAGTGTGTGTGTTCTTGTGTGGGCAAGTGCACGTGTGTGGGAAGGAGGTGGCCGAAGTGTGAGTGTGGAGGCCACCTAGGATGCTATTCCTCCGGAGCCATCCATCTCGCATCTGCTCTGTTTTGTTTTGCGATCTCTCACTGGCCTGGAGTTCATTCAACAGGCTGGACTAGCTGGTTAGAGAGTTCCCGGCCTGTTTTGGCCTCCCCAGCCCTGAGACCACAGGTTCATGGTGCCATGTTTGACTTGGCTTTTTAAAACATAGATTCTAGGGATCGAAGGCAGGTCCTCAGGCTTGTAAGCAAGAGCTTCACAACTCTGAGCCCCCTCCTGTGAGATCCGAGGTGCTGCTGGGCAAGTTCATCTGAGCAGTGTGCCATCCCATGCCACCCCCATCCAGGGAGGGTCTTTCAAGAGCTCTGGAGCAGGAGTTGCATAGAGAATGTGCCAGAAACTGGTAAACCATACTTATCATTTTAATGGCCAAAAAGCAATGAATTCAGGAAACAAACAGAAAAGGCAGGGAGCCACTGCAGGTGTGTGGGGGCACCCACGTGTGCACCCTGTACTCCCTCATGGCAGCTAAACCTCACCAGTGGATGTCCTTTCCTCCTAGGTGACATAGGCGCTCATGTGTCATGGCTTCCTTCCCAGGAAACTCTCCATCCTTCCTCCCTTTCCTTACATCCACAAAAATTTCCACTTTCTACCCCAAGAAGTATGACCAGGGCAGTAAATCTCGTTTTAATGGAGTATACGGTTAGCTCTGAGGAGATAATTGACGTTATGGAGAGCCTCAACGCCGAGTTATATAGGTTAGCTAATGCAGAGGGGACTCATTACCGACACACTACAAACAAGTCGTAATATATGTATATTGTTCTGAGTGGTGTTATAGCGAAAGTGTTCCGGTCCGCGGGGATTGATAAAGCACAAGAAAACAGCAGATCCGCACTTGTAAATTTGTCTCATTTGTCTCTGAAGTTAAAGGTTATTCCCTTGTTCTGAATTTGTAATAAAAACATGCTAGCCCAGGGTTTGTGGAGAATGTTTGAATATTTAAATTGTGTATAATGATAGGCAATTATAGGGTAAAAACTGGACCTTATGAATGGGGGGAGTGCCATGTGCATCAGAGTGCTTACCCCCGATGACTCTTTTATCTTTAATGCATTTTGTAAGCACCACCACCCCCACCCCCACTCAACCCCCGTGCCTCCCCCAAGGGTTGAGGTACACATCACATTCCACAGCCCCTAAGCAGGGACCAGCTAGAGTCGGGTTAG
Source organism: Dicrostonyx torquatus (assembly GCA_028555095.1). Classification (NCBI taxonomy): domain Eukaryota; kingdom Metazoa; phylum Chordata; class Mammalia; order Rodentia; family Cricetidae; genus Dicrostonyx; species Dicrostonyx torquatus. Next base: position 816,456 of record JAQHUG010000327.1, on the reverse strand, counting down.
CCTGGCTAAATGCCCCCTTTCTCCATTTTGTTTCCTTCAGTATACAGCATGTCTCTCTAACCCCAGATGGAAGCTGAGGCAAAAGGCTCTTCCTCAGAGCTGGTGTCGGGGCTGCTGTGTGGCTGAGGAGAAGGCAGCCTGGGTGCAAGAAGGGGCCCAAGATGGGACATGTATGAATTCCCTCTGGTCCCCTTCCTCCATGTTCCCATCCCCCCAGGAGAGGTTAGCAGAGAACCCCAGCTGTGCCCACAGCCTGGGGCGGGGACAGGGGTGGCGTTGTGGCTCTTCTGTGGGCCCAGGTGCCCACCTGGTCCCAGCCGCCAGTCTACCCAGGTTAACCAACTACACTGTAAGAGTAACTCCAGCCAGCTTGTCACCAAGCACAAAAGTCATCAGCCAGTGACTGCTCTTTTTTGCACCACAATTAAGACGAATCAATACGACGTGCCACAAATGGTATTTTACTCTCAATAAGAACTGGAGCTGAGTTTATTCAGAATATTTTAGCGCTTCCCCGGGGGATTTTGGGCCGACGCAGATGGCAAATAAAGTACTCAGCCTAAGGCTACAGCACATTATGGTAATTCTGATGTCAGATGTACTTTAATATACAGCTCTATTTAATCACCCCATTATTTCACATTTCCATATGAAAAACCTGCGGCTCTGCTGCACAGCTTTCCCTCTGCCACCGTGCCAAGCTTCCTCCAGCCCTCTGCCGGCAGCCAGGCTGTGGTCATCCTCACCAGGCACGGCCCTCCAGCACTGGAGTTTCCGGGTGCCCAGATGAACGATTAGAAAATCAGAGGACTCGGATGCAGGCCAACATCGCCACCGTGGAAGACAGAAGTTAAGCACACGCTCACACAGAAAACCGAGGAATATGGGGTGACACCACACACGGACACGGACACGGACACGCGGACACTGACAAGGAAAGAAATGAACGTCAAACAGTGGTTACGCTATGCTTACAACATATCCTCCTTCAGACACTGACAGCCCTAGCAATGGTGACAGCACAGCCTAGCATCCTGGTACAACCACAGCCTGTGACCCACACCAGCTGTACCAGCTGGTCCTTTCAGCATCTTGCCCACCACTCTAGGATAGAAGGAAGAATGTACAGGCAGCCAGGAGAGCTGGCCCAGTGACAAAGACAGTGGAGATTAGAAGGAGTAGGGCTGGGGAACCACAACCCAGAATTGTAAGGTCTGGGGCCAGAAGGTCCCTGGACCTGGATGCTGTATCAGAGAACAGGAAACCATGAAGCTCAGACCCCGGGAGAGGAGGGGGTCCTGCAAATTCCACATGTCTGCAGAGCCTCAAGGCTGGCTGCCTGGCCAGCTGGCTGAGAGCTGTCAGAGGAAGCCAGAGTTTTGGCTGGGCCCAGGAAATCACTCTTGTGTAGCCACATGGTGTTCCAAAGAAGCTGGGCACAAAACCCATTGACCACCCAATTCTAGATTTCTTGAAGATGAGTCTGCTGAGAGGCAGTGACACCTGACACCTGGCTCTATAGAACCTCACAATGAGAAGTTAATTTAAAGCCATAGAACATGATTATTGGAAACGGTTACAGCACGGGTCATTAGAGCAGGCATTTGCCTGGGAGCAGGCTGAGTCCTAAGAATGGGGGGGGTGGGGGTGGAAGAACATCCAAGGAAGGAGGGAAGTGGGGAAGGAGCAAGGAAGAAAGGAAAGATGACAAAACCAAGCAAGTCCCAGAGAACATTCCAGAGCCACCAGAAAATTCCTAAAAAGACTCCGCTCACCAAGACAACTGTCAGAGCCAGGTAACTGTAATCCCAGCACTTGGGAGGCAGGAGAGCTACTCTGAGTTAAAGGCCAGCTTGGGCTACATAGTAAGTACAAGAGTAGCCTGGGTTAAAGAGACTTTGTCTCAAAAAACAAAAACACCTCCCAGCATTGTCTTAGAGGCTCAGAATGGGGAAGACTATAGAGAAAACCAGCTTGATTACTTGAAGGTTCAGGTGTCTGGCCTACCTGACCATTTGGGTGGTGCCTGGGACAGCCAGCTAGCCACCTGGGACCCCTGCTGCCTGCATGGGACACATCAAAGTCACCCTTAAATCCCAGCCAATCATGTAGCATTAAAACGTGCTTTGGGGTAAAATTTGACAGTGGAATTCAATCTCCATTTCTAAGGCCTTAGATTCCTTCCTGTTGTTATTTTGCACCATAAAAAAATGAATCTTCACATTCCTGAGCCATTTTCTAGTCTTGGAAAACAGGCTGGACCACTGGTTCCCAATTTGACCCCTCTAGGGGGCCTTTGTCTGGAGACATTTTGATTGTCATGTCCAGAAGGAATGGAGGGAAGCTTCTGGCACCTCTTGGGCAAAGGCCTGGAAGGCCATGATGATGCACGAGCCATTCCTCCTACACGCGCAGTGTGACCCAACCCCAACTGTCACCCCACCCCTGATGCCCACCTACCAGAAAAGACTTCAGAAAAAAGTGAGAGTAGGGGTGAAGAGGAGAGAGAAGGGAAGGAGAGGTTAGAAGGGACAGCGAGCCGAAGACAGAGTGAAAGAGATCACATCATCTCCCTTTGGTTGCCAAATCTCAGAGCTGATTGCAGCTTTGAAGCTCCCATGCCTTGCAAAGAGGGTGGTAGTTTGAAAAGTAAAAGCAGGCAGAGACCCTGTCCCGCAGCCTGCCACCAAGCATGCAGAGCTCAGCGGCCACCAGGGCAGGGCAGGGCAGCACAGGCTGTCCTAGATTTGGCAGCTCAGCTGCGAGCCTTGCAGCCGCTGCTGCATGAGACGAAAACCCAAATACACTTCCTGAAGTCGAAGAGATAAAAATATAGTTTCTGCTGCGTAGACCACTCTCGCGTTTCTGTGTTACATATGGGGAGGTGGGGGGATGACCACGCAAGCATAAGTGATTTTAAAAAAAATGATCTAGAGAGATTACATAAAAAGCACAATTAAGGGACGCTCACCATCGTGGGGCCTTCCAGAGTGTGCCGCTTCTGGGCTATTTTTAGAACAATCACTGAAGTGATTCTTCTTAGTTGTAAAAACACTCCAAATCAGAAAGTCAATTTTTCCTCTATTTGCAGAAGTGAGCTGGCTCCTCTGGACGGAGCGCGCGTGTTTTGCTTGGCGCCTGTTCATAAGACTGTCTTGGCAGCGTTTCCTTGGAGCGCGCACGGTGAACCTGGCTCACACACACAGTAGCACTTTCATTTGAAGCACCCCAGCCACGCTTCCCTAATAACAGCCTGGGAACTGCAAAACGCCCGTGAGCCCAGCCCTTCAAATGGGGAACAGAGCAGGGCTCTGGGGCCGGCGGGGCTGGCTCACCACAACAGGGACTTAGGCTCGGGCCTTCAGTCCAGAAACAAGACTCCCATTAAAAGTGGAAAACAAAACAATGCCAGTAAACTACTTTCTGGCAATAGCCTCATGCTAACTCTCATCTCCCTACACACACACACACACACACACACACACACACACACACACACACACACACAGGCCCACCCTTGCTGGCTCCTTACAGCATCCCGCTACCCCGACGGATGCCAGTGTTTCCAATCACACGGGGCGAACAGACCTGGCTCTCCAGCTTTCTTGCCTTAGTGCGTTTGAATGAGCAAGCTCTTGTCTCCTCAACCTTGATGTGACTAATACCTGTATTAAAGATGTAGGAAAGATGCCAGAAAAGGCATGTAAGGGGGTTATGTCTGGTCAGTGCTCTGCAGACACAGTCCCTAAAGGCTACAAAGAGTAAATGAGTAAGTGATTATAAGTGAATGAATGAGTGACTAAGTGAATAAGGAATGTGTGAGCAAATTAGTGATTGACTGGGTGAATGATGAAGTGGTGAGTAAATGAATGAATGAGTGAATGAATGCATGCAAACCAACAAGACAAGGCTACAAGGTCCCATCTCACAACTACTTGTGAGCAACTTCCTCTCCATCACAGATCTGTTAGTGCCACTTGGCCCTGCAACTGGGAGCTGCCATTCAAAGGAGGACTCGCAGGTACAATTTCCAGTTCTGCAGCATCAAGAAATGTAGCTATTTGGGCCTCTCAGAGCTGGCTCGTTACTACCGGCTCTGTTTCACACATTCCCCTTTCTTTCTCTCTTTCTGTGTTGTTTACAAAGGTTTCATTATGTTTTCAACTAATCAGAAAGGCCTCGCTAATACACAATTAACATGTGATTATAAAAAAAATTAAAATAGCTTCCAGAAGAAGGAAACGTAATTAAGTAGAGAATGCTTTTCAATAAGAGCTTGCTTTAACCCATCGTCAGAACACAGTCTCCGTTCGTCCACAATGCCTGGAACAGATGCCAAGGGCAGAATGTTAAAAGCAAGTGAAAAAAAAAAGGACATTATTCTGGGGGAATAATAACCACCACTTGGCACAATGCGCCAGGGAACTCAGATTCCGGCAGCAGAGGGGCAACCACCCCCAATCCACTTAAACGCTGAAAAAATACTTCCCTTCCACAGATGTAAAGTGAATGACTGTGGCCAAGCCCAGGACAATTGGAACAAGTGTCCAAGGTGTAAGGACAATAGGGCACACACAAGTCTTCAGAGCCCACTGCAAGCAGAAGTTCTAGTCCCTGGGAGAAGGGTGTAATTGAGGCATCCCATGCTCACTGCTGGTGACTATTTTCTTTTAAATAATCTGGGTTTGAGTTCCAGAAAGGCTCTGTCTCTCAAGCCAGAATGGATTTGAACAGGCTGTTCCTGAAGTCAGTGGGCAAAGCATTTCACCCCCTTTCTCTTCATCACCAAAAAATATTTCCTTATGTCCCCAGATTCATTGGTCCTGAGGCAGGCTGATGGAGCTTCAGACCAGGTTGATGGAGCTTCATGCATTGGAATGCAGGATGGTCTCTGCCCATCAACATGTCCCCAAAGCAAACTAGAAATCTGAATCTGACAGTTCTCAAAAAGATGGGGGTTTTGTGAAAGCTGAGCAATGCCTGTCCCGTGATGCATCTGGGGCTCATGGTGGTTCTCCCAAACATGGTGAAAAAGAAGGATGCCCAGGGATGTGTCTTCCTTCTATGGAGGCTCAGCCTAAGGCTAGATCCAGGCTTGACCCTCTAGTTCCCCTGTACTGGTCTGGTGGTACAGACTGGTGACAGCATCACCAGGAAGAGGCCTGGGGTGTGGTCAGCATGCCATCGTCCTATGTCTGCGCTCTGAGCCTCTCAGAACCCCAATTCATGTGACCTACATGCTCAGGCAAAGAATTTAACATCACAGTTAAGTGAATGGGCAAGGCACCTAACTTCTCTTAGTCTGTCCCTGGTTGTGAGATTCTCCTATAAAAGAGCCTTTGGAAAAAACAAAAAAAGATTCAAAGGGTTTCTGGGTGGCTAGTCCTAGGGGAAGGGAAGGAGGCAGCCAGGTCCAGGCCTGGAGGATGTACTCAAGAGCCAGCCTTTAATCAAGGGGCATACTGCCTCCCATGGCAACAGCCCAAGGAGGAAGTGAATAGCCAGACATGAGGATGGGCATCTCACCATGTTCACATGGCAATCCCATCTTACCATGGCTCCCAAGGGGTGCGGCAGAGCCACAGCACAAGAGTACAGCGTATTTTCCCACAAAACCCCATTGACAGAGGGAGGGCATCTGGAAGGATAGCGCCCCACCCTTCCCACCCTAGCTGGTCTTGGCTCAGAGCCTCTGATGTCCAAGTCTGAGATCCCAGGCTACTGCCCCACTAAGGTGAAGGAAGGACCTATGTCTCCTGAAGGTGATGCTCTCTGAAGTGTGCTGAGTGAGCCAGCCCGTGCTCCCTGACCTACACTTCCGAGTACTGCCCAGAAAACCCACCCCAGGTACCCACCACAGTCTACTCTGACCCACAGCGCCTCCCCAATACCCCCCTGGCTTCCTCTGTGGTATATTCCATCATACTTCCATCTCCCACAGTGGACTAGATCAAAGGACGAACGAACTCCTGGCATCCTGGTTAGGATGGTTCCACTCCATCCCAGGACACTTCTCTGGGCTCAACACCCTCAACAATATCCTGTCCTCCTGAGGCTTGCTGAGCAGTTCAGAATGCCTTTAGCAATCCCAAGTGAGATTCAGCCACTCTGGATTACTGTCTGAGAATCCAAAGCCCCAAGACATAAAACAACCTTCCAGAGGCCACACAGTTCTCCTCTGGCATTGAAGCATGCAAAACACGACATGAATACCATCCCTTTGTCTGCACCCCAAGAAGACGCTCATGGGCAGGAGACTCTGCTTCCCCACAATCCTCTCACCACACCTCACATAGTATTGTACTCAAGCAATTCCTGCTGGACTCATCTGAGATGCTCTCCTACCCACCACCCAGAAGATCCTGTTAAAATTCTGCAGCCAGCCCCCGCCCTGTGCATCCACACCAGGCAGCCAGAACTGACAATTCTTCCTAGATAAATATCTGGAAAGAAGTCGAGAAACAATTAAAACTAGAAGGTAATAAATGATGAAGAAGCCCAGGAGCCAAGTCCTGGCCCACTTCCCAGTCTTCATTCATGCATCAAAAAAGCCCCAGCGGTCCGAGGCTTTGAGAGGGCAGCTGGGCAGTGGGGCTGTCCAGTGTAATATAAATGGGATGTGATATGATCGAAGGTACTCATTGATTCCCACAGCGGACACTATCTCCCAGTGCCCCCCATCGCCTGCCACATCTCCCCAGCCAAGTCCCCCTCTCTGGGAACATGTGACAGATGATCTTGTAACCAGGCAACCAGGGGGACGAAAGGTTCCCAAGTTCCTCTACACGAGCGAGCGAGGATGGCTGTGCTCTTTGCATGATAGCGACTGGCTGCGACTATCTCTTCTGGGTCTTAAAAAGCAGGGCAGGGACAACATTTAAACACCTCAACCTCCCTGTCAGCACCAGGTGGGCTGACCCATTCTGTGAGTGGCAGCTCCTTGTCCTCTCCAAACAGCTAGCTCCCGAAGAGCTAACAGACAGAAGCCCAGGACACTGCCTTTCCAAAACAGCTCTCGCTCTGCAGCAGCCCCTCCCTTCCCCGACCATGCTGGGCCCCAGCAGTGACAACAGGCAAGCACCCATCCTCAGCATGGTTGGAAGGATGACACCTAGTCAGAGTGTATGTGCGCACCCGGTAAGATGGCAGGTTCTGAAGGGGTCTTGGGGGTCTTACAAGTAAATGGAGTCCTCTGAAGTCATGGTGTGTACCCACAACCTCAGAAACCATGACACATCCCAGAGCCGAGGAGACATCCCAGAAGCCCAATACCCTCTGCTGACTTTGGTACCTCAACTCACCTGCTGGGTGTTCCGCGTGTGTTCAGGTTCCTACCTTCAGAGAAGAGAGCTCACTATACTAACCATGGTGCTACAGAGGCTCAGGCTGGAAGGTGTAGAAAGAGAAAGAATCTACTATGTGCTGGGAACTTCACTCAAACGTTTCTCCTATCCTTGGGGATTTACTCTTACACCTACAGCTTTGTTGTTCACAGCTGGAAGAACCGAGACCCAAAACCAGAGCCAGGAGCCGTGGGCCTGCTCTTTTGCCTCTCTGGTCCTCTGCTCACAGCCACCTAATTTAGAGCACATTCTAGATGGAAAGCTGGTGACATGGAGTCAGAAGCAAGGAGCAGGTATGTGGGAAGAAAAAGAGTCCTCAAGCAGAGGACATACAGCATGAGGGACCCGGCAAGGACCACGCGCCACCCTGGAGGCTAGAGACCCAGTGGCCCCTCCTGCCAATCAGCAGAAGCTACTATGCAAAGCAGGGTCCCACGCTTTGAATTCGCGGCAGGAATGTCATTCTCTCTCTCTCTCTCTAATATCCATAGTTCACCTAATAAAGAAAATGAGAGAAGATGAGAAATTGAAAATTGGAAAGAGAATAATTTTTTCTTTATGTGACAAGACTCTAGCCCCTCTGGGTGTCAGGAGGTGTCGAGGGGCATTCAAGAAGGAAATGAAGACCTTGCTGGTGGGTGGGGGCGGAGGATCACCTGCATAGCTAGTGAACCTCTTCTGATAACATGGCGAGGCCCAGCCACTCTGGCCCCCACCCAGCCACATGCACAGAATAGGATTATTACTACATCTATCTGAGTGTCAGTGACCAAAGCCAGACGCTGGTGAAAAGTTCCAGTGGAGGAGACTGGGAAGCCATCCTTCAATTTACCAGCAGCATGAAGGAACCCATCCTTAGAGAGCCATCTCTCATGTACCCCTGCCCTGGGATACGGAGCTCTGAGGGACCCTGGGCTCCTGCCTCCCCATTTGGAAGTAACACCAATAAACAGAAGGCATCCCCCAGGACCCAGGGGTGTGGAGTGGTGTTGGGAATCAATCAATCACAGCCCGCTGACACTTAGTATCTTCAGTGCATCCCCACTACATCTAAAGGCGGAATGGTTTTCTGGGAAGAGAAAGGCAGAGCTAATGAAACCACAGGCTTGGCACAGGCTGCTGGCACAGGGTGCCCAGCCAGAAACTTTCTTTTCCCATCAGCAAAAGTTACTGAAACTTTGGGGGTTGAGGTCACTGAGTTTTCTGCTTTTCAAAGGTCAAGTTCTTCTTGAAGGAAACGTGGAAGATACAGACAAGGATACGGGAGAGAACGTAGATGCTAGCATATGTTCCGTTAGACCCAGGGGCAGCCATTAGCGCCAGGGTCAGAACTACACCAGCTACAACCTCACGTGGCAGAATTTGAATTTATTCTTGTCCCTCTTGGCATTTCCCCGACGCCTGGAAATGCCTGTGGTGTTGCCATTTTTAATTGCTGTGTAATGGTCCTTCCTGTGTCTGCTTCCACTATTCTCTTCTTATGGGAATCTACTGCCTTCCAGTTTCCCATCACAAGGATGACATGGGAGTTTACGTGTTCTGATGCACCTCTATGGTCAGTCTTCACGGTGTCTTTGAAGGAGCATCCCTAAAACAGTGGCATTGAGTGCTCTTATCACACGCTTCCAGCTCCCTTTACATCTCCAGACACCCAACCTCGGGCCCCAAGAACACTGGCTTCCCCTAGCAGGGATCAGTACATCAGGAAAAATTTCCCTCTATGCCATGAATTACCATAGAGAAACATTGTTCATCTAAGGCCAGGAGGAGGTGGCCTCTCATTGTTCCTACCAGGCACATCGGCGTCTCCCAGGGTGCACTCCAGAAGCATGCTAGCCCCAGTGACAAGCCTATATACCTCACTCAGGCTCCCAAGTCACAAAACAATGCTTTGTCCACAAACAATCATGCTTAGAAAAACAAACAGAAAGAGCATGGCTGGTACTTTCCCAATACTTTTCACTTCCTGGAAATGTGAGATAATGAATAAAAATGTTCATTACTGAATTATTCACTTTTCCTCCCCGACTCACATCCTGGTAATTACCGTGACCAGCCTAATAAAAACTGCTACAAACTGAGGGTCAACTGGCAGTTAGAAGTGTTCATTTTCATTTCAATGTATTCATCTCTGGCTCCTAATGGCCTCATTTTCTCCCATGCTCCTTAATAAATACCACTGAATTACAGGTTAAATAGCTAAATTAAATTATTGCAATTATAGCGTGCAGAGCCCTGAATCCGGGTTTACCTTTCCTAGTTCAATTAGAGGCGAAGTTTCAGCAGCCGCAGAATCCTGATTGCTGTCAATAATCTCAACGCTGAGAGTCTCGCCCAGATATTTGGTGGGGTTTTATTCTCCCTTCTCATGTCTAAGGGGCTGATTGGAGCGCTCTCCAATGCAACCAAATCACACAATCAAAAGTGGTTTTTGGAAATCGACCACAAGACATAATTGGTTCTTTTCTACTGAAAAGAGAGAAGACTTAGCAGGGTTCTGGCTAGATGCATCATGAGAGTGAGTGTGTGTGTGTGTGTGTGTACACACACAAGTCCCAGCTAGATGCATCATGAGTGTGTGTGTGTGTGTGTGTGTGTGTACACAAGTCCCATTTTCTGAAGGAGAAAGTCCATTTCAACACGTACAGACAGACCGTCTCTTTCTCACGCCACCAGCCCACAGCAATATTTCTGGTCCCCTCTAAAGAACTTCTTCATTATTTAAATATATTCTTTGAATGCTTGTTGCTTTTACCTCTCCACAGGATTAATTATCCAGCATCCCCTATAAGACAGAGTATCTTAATAATACAAAGTGCCTGAGAAGGAAAGGAAAAAAAAACCCTGCCAGTTCTGTTTCCCCAAACTGCAAGCTTTGACAGTCTATTTCTTGTGTAACAGCTCCCCCTGACTTCTCCATCCCTCGGCTTTGAAGGCAACAAATTCTACCACGGACAGGGACTCTTGTCTTTTTTAAACAACAACACTATTAACACAAAGCACAAGTACGTGGCAAAACCCCAAGAGCCACCAACAAGAGTATATAGAAATCTGGATGTGGTAGGAGTCTCCAGCAGGAGAAGAGCCCTCAGTCCAGGCACTGAAGGCCCGCTCTGGCCAGGGCTAAAGAGACAGCAGATTCCCTGACCACCACTGGAAGAAGGCCCATGCCCCCCGCCACACACACACACACACACACACACACACACACACACGCTGCTAAGTGCCAAGAACCAGGACCCACTCCCCAAGCCATGGGGCATGAGCAGTTCACACGAACCTAAGCATAGATACGAACAGCTATGAAAGTCTTCATGCTTGATGAAGCTCTAAGCCTGTACCACCGCCAAGCAGAAGAGGACACCTCCCCTTGAGGTCCAGGACAGCCAAGGCAAGGAGATGGTGCCCAACTGTCCATGTGTTTAGAGTCACAGCCACAGTCCCTGATCCCTGCAGATCTGCTCCAAGACCTAAGCTACAGTCCCCTCCACACTCCCAGGGCCATATGTCCCCAGCCTAGGGCAAGAGGTTGGTACAGCTGTTGCTGGCCTACCACGAAGCAGGACAGAGGCTGTCAGTGAGCCTGGAGTAACTAGAAGGTGACGTCTGCTCTTCATTGACCTCGAGGCTGGGGCCTCCCAGACCAGCACAGAACATAGCAGCTCAACAAATACTAACGGTGAAGAACTTGGTCAACAAACTAATGATGAAGCACTGGCTGCAGAAGGCGTGGACGGGCTCAGCCACCCCCAGCAGGCAGGGAGAAAGCAAGCCAAACGGGCACATACTACCCCCCCAGGTTCCCAAAGGGTAAGGCAAGTGGCCAGGAGTCTATGTCAATATGTCTACAGGGAAAGAAGTGACTCTGGTCAGGGATTTCTACCCTAAAGCAAGAGCTGGGCTATCTCTGAAGAAGACGAGCTCACACCAGCCAGTCGTTAAAGAGCTGTTATATACCAGGCACAGCACAAACACTATTGGAAATGGGGAGGAGAGCATGAAAACACACACACACACACACACACACACACACACACACCAAGTACACCCACATCTAGATCCAATCATGGCAACAAGCTGGGGAATGTACCAGAACCACTATTATTATTCATCTCACGGTCCATCTGAGATGTTTCCTCCCCATTTAGAGATGAGGAACCTCTAAGGCTCAGAGAGGTGAAGCAACGAACCTAGGATCACACAGCAAGACACCACTGAGTCCTTACAAAACAGTTGTTCTCTGGGAAATGAGCAACCCATTCTTGGCACAGAACAGTGGTCCTCAGCCTTCCTAATGCTGTGGTCCTTTAAAACAATTCCTCATGCTGTGGTGACCCCCGCAACCATAGAATATTTCATTGCTACTTCAGAACTGTAATTTTGCTACTGTCATGAGCTGTAATGTAAATATCTTTGTTTTCTAATGGTTTTAGGTGAGACCTATGAATCATTCAAGCCCCACGGGTTGAGAGACACTGCCCTAGAGCAATGTGTTTGCCTTCAGATGCTGCCAGAGGCCAAGTGAACCTTCCCTCTGCATTCCATCCTAGGCACTCTAAGGATGAGCATTACTGGCTGATAACAAGTCTCAGGAGTCCCTCCTCCCTTGAACCCTGTGCTCTGGGTCTCCTCCACCTGCTTTGCAGGGTATGAATGTCTCTGTCCCTGCGATTGTGGGCTCTGACTCTCAGCAGACCACTTGACATCCAGAATGTGGCTTGGCATAGGTACCCACACCAAGGTCTTCAAGCAGATGACAGGGAGAAGTGGCAGCCTCAACCACACCAGAGCCCCTTGTTTGCCTATTGGATCCTTTCCTCATTCATAGACAATGCCTGACATCGAAGTACAGCAAGATGAGCTCATTCTGGCCCAATGTCAAAGAAGACAGTCTGCCGTGGTAGAGAAGCATGGTGACGATGCATTCACAGTCAGGAAGCAGAGACGGACGTGGGTCCCAGCTCCCTTCCCGAGTTTTGTTCACTCCAGAAGCCCAGCCCATAGGATAGTGCTGCTGCATTCTAGGCAGGTCTTCCATCCTCACTCAGCCCTCTCTGAAGGCACTGTGGGGTACACCCAGAGATGTGTCTCCCCTAGGTGATTAAAGACATGGTATAAACCTTCACACTCGGCAACTCCTTTGACCAAAGAGGGAATTCAGGGGGATTCATATTATATTTTTTTCCTCTGCAGTCAACTCGTCTAAGACTGAGGGTGATGACCTCTCTTTGCCGACCACCTGCTGGAGTTTCCAACAAAGAAGGGAATGAGTGGTAATTTGAATATCTTCCCAAGGCATACCTCAGAGTAGAGAAGTAGACAGCCCAGGCCTGCAGAGGGAAGACCCCAGGGCAAGCTACCTTCTAGAAGGAAACCTAAGAGGACGCCAGGGGCTCATGAGACAGGAGAGCAAGGGCTAGTCTCTTCTAGACACACACAGCTCAAGAGGCCTGTGGAGTAGGAAGAGGTTACCTCTTAGCTACTGGAGCCCAAATCCAACAGCAGTCACGGGTACAGGGCGACTGAACCTCCCCAACATAGCATAACTCAAGGTTTAAGACAATGAGATAGGTCTAAAGCTGGGCAGAACAAGCCTGAGTCTCTCAGAGCTTTGGCCTGGGTCTCGTCGGGGAGAAAGTAGACTAGAAGTCTCTACAGCACCACCAAGACAGAACCTCCCACTCAAGTGCTCTGGGGAATGGGCAGCTGCTGAGAGACTATTTCCATGAAGGGCCAGCTCCTGTCCTATCATCTCCACCCTCAGTGACCAATGCCCATCCCTGTCTGGCAGAATAAATAGCAGCCTTCTGAAGCCCCTACCATGCCAGGGCCAGTACGAGGCTGACTTCAGCCACACGTGATCTCAATGAATCCCCTGGAATGAACCCTGGGAAAGGATACTGGGGTTGGATATGGGAAAGAGCTTCCTGCAGTGACCACTCCACTCTCACGCCAGGTTCTGTTCTTGTCTTTTGAGACGTTACAGGGCACCACGAAAGGCAGAAAGGGCACCAGCTCAGCCAGAATAGAGAAGCTTCTAGGATGAGATATCCCCGAATAATGAAGACCTTTCTAGCAGCTGATAATGTCAGTCTAGGACAAGAGATTGCAGAATCCATGTCTTTTCTTTCTTAAAGCTTGGTCAGTAAGGTTAATGGGAGAGAGTGTACACACTGGGACCCTAAGGGCCAAGGCAAGGAAGAGGGTTTCTTCGCCAGCCCATTGATAGGACAAGCATTTCTTGAGTACCTATTCTGTGCTAGACTCCAGGAAATCCAGTGAAAGACCCTGCCACAGCAGTTCATTCCCATTCGGTGTCCATTCATTATCTGCTCCCTACACAAAAAGGTGGGCTAAGTGCATCATTGGGTCAGGGTGGGGAGGGACATTAGGAAAGGGACTCCTCCCCCCTTCACCCAAGGCACCTATAGGGCATTAACATAGAAGGGATAGAAAGCTGTAGGGCAAGTAAGGAAGCAGGCTCAGCATGTCAAGTCCCTGGGCCAGTATCTTAACTGATGAGCCTCACCAGGCTTTGAGCAGTACTCAGAAAGCCTTACTGCCTCCCATCCTTAACCTCTACAGATGGAAACCCTTCTTTCCTTCCTTCCTTCCTTCCTTCCTTCCTAGGGACTCCCAGATACTGCTCAGCCCCAAAGCATGGATACTCTTAGACTTCCCTGATTAGGGACCTACCTGCCTTAGAATGTAAGACGTTGCCTTTCATACGATGACTCAGGGTTTTAGCTAAGGGAGCACAGTCCTGGACCCAGACAACAGTTGTCCAAGGTGGCTAGCCATTCCCAGGGGGTCTCAAATGAAGGGAGATAGGAGGGAGGCCAGAAAACTTGAGACCACCCCCCTCATTAGCTAGCCACATCTGAACTCATCATGTCTGCAGAAGCCAAGAGCTATGAGTGAGGTGGGCTAGCCAGAGGGAGGATGCAAGAAGGGGACCTCAGAACTCCACCCTTCACATTGAATGCACACTTCCAAGCCAGTACTCCTGCGACACTCTCAGTGTAACCCAGCGACTGGCCAGCATCCTACACCAGCTGCCTCCTCAACTGCCAGGACTAGTGCCAGAATGTGATGAGGGTCTAGAAACTAAGGAACACTTTAGACAGAACTGAGGCTCTTCATTCTTGGGTCCCCAGTGATGGCCGGGAAAGACTTTCAGCATTCCATAAGCTGTAAGGAAAACTCCTCAACCTTGCCACCTACAGCCACATAAAGCAATCACAGTTTCTTGGTACACAGCCTACACAAAGCCCACTGTGTGTCATCAGTGGGATCGGCCTGTAGCACCACCCTCATCAAGGGCATACTTGAACAGATCTGCTAGGCCCCAGATCACTACCCACGGGTCTGGTCACATGACTTCTCCAGGCAGATAATATTCTGGCTACTTCCCAGTTGCACCCCCTAGGGCAGAGACAGAGCAGGTCTCAGGTGATCTAGAAAGTCCCTTAGGATCTTGCTGGTGGCCAAGGGAACCCTGAAGCTAGTCGTGATCTTGTTTTAATCCTGGGCTATGTCTTCAAAGCAGGATGTCTAGTGGATCTGAACCCCTAACAATCAACCTCCAGGGACACCCCAACTGAGTTGTCCTCATTCTAGGGATCCCCATGTTCTAGCAGGCACATATAACCTAAGGCCCTCAGGCAGCATGGGACCAAGGGTACTTAGTTATGAATGCGGCCCAAACCAAACACAGAATTCTGAACTTAAAATAGTAAGAGATTTTTGTGGGGCATGGTGGCACATGCCTTTAATCCCAGCACTTGGGAGCCAGAGGCAGACAGATCTCTGAGTTTGAGGCTAACCTGGTCTACATAGTGAGTTCCAGAACAACCAGGGCTACATAGTGAGATCCTGTCTCAAAGAGAGAGAGAGAGAGAGAGAGAGAGAGAGAGAGAGAGAGAGAGAGAGAGAGAAGAAATATTTTTAGGAGTATAATTTTTCTTATAACTCAATTTTGCAACTCCCAGGAAAGCTCTTTGCCCATGGAAATTTCATTTTGCAATGGCGAGATGTTGAACAGGTCTGTACATTCGGAGACATTCTGTGCTCCACCCAATGGCTACACTTCTTGCCCACTTCCGGTGTCAGTCAAGTGCAGCTGACAGCCAGGCTGGCTATAGCAGCACCTAGGGAGAAGGAACAGTGGCATGAAGGGTCTCCGGCCTGTCTGGCTCGTCCTGGGTAGGCTCCAGGAGCCTCAAGGTTACCTGGGATGAGCTTCCTGTCCTGAGGAGGAATGACATCAGCTCCACTGGGGTACATCTTCCAGCCAGCAAGGGAGGGCAGAAAGTGGAGTGTGTGAACGAGTGAGTACACAGAGCCAGCGACTTCCCACCCCGCAGTCGGCCTCCGCCGAAGCAAACGAAGCAGCAGCCCTCGTGTCTATTCCCAGAGCAGCTCAGGTCCCCCCACCAGAGTCCATATGATATTACTGACAAATGCCGGCGCAGCCCAAGGTAGAAGGTCCTGGCGGAAGGTAGTGAAGGTCTCCTAGAATTCACCAGAGAGGATAAGACATAGGGAAGGGACACTGAGCCAATGGGCTCACCTAGTGATGCCCAGGATCAGTTGCCTAATTGACCACCAGGCCCACTCTCTGCGACAGACATGGAAGAAGGGGCCAGGGTACAGGACAAGAGAGCAAAGCCTTCCACTTCAGAATGAGTCTCAACTGCTGTCAAGATAGGTGAGCGTGGGTGCCTGTGTGCGCATGTGTGTGCATGCATGTGTGTGTGCATGTGCACGTGTGTGTGTGTGACAACACCATAGTCATCTACCACAGCAATGGTCATTATTCTTCACAAGGGATCCACAGAGCACAGGCTGCGGACAGGCTGCATGCTTTTGTGGTTTACTGAGGTCATGCCGTGCCCGTGCTGGAGTCTGGAGGCTCTTAACTACAGTCAGGAGTTGAGCAGTCTGGCCCGCAGAGCCTGAAACACACACTATCTGGGTCTTTGACAGAGGCCCTTCTTTCCTTATCTAAAGAGCCTTCGGAAGAAACCTCGAGCGCTTACGGCTGATGCAAAAATCTTGCTCTCATGCAGCTCATCATGGCCAGCCATGTTTCCCGTTTTTGCCAAGGTTGTCAATAAGAGTCTGTATTCTACTGCAGGGCAGGCTATGGGGACACAACTTTCCATTCCTTGATGGTGTGGTTTCCACTCCAGTCCTCCGTGTGTGTGTGTGTGTGTGTGTGTGTGTGTGTGTGTGCGTGCGTGCGTGCGCGCGCTTCTTTCTCAAACATTCAATTTTATGTTTGGAGAGGCCTTTCACTGAAGCACAGTAATTCAGCTAGGCTGGCTGGTCGGCAAACCCTAGTGACCATCTTGTCCAAAGAGGCTGAAGGCTTGACCCTAAGCTCCAGTCAAAACAGGACTTTGTTTCCCACAGACCAGCGGGTACACCTCAGTCCTTTGGTGAGCCAGACACAGTGTTGAAGGGAGAGATCAGGATCCCTGGCCCTCAGTCAGGGTCAGTTTAGAAAAGGAACTCACAGACATACCCTGCAGCTGGACTGCAGCCAGGACAGACACATGAACTGGGGCCCTCAAAAGGACAATAGTGTTCCATGCAGTGCCGAGACACAGCGGTGGCAGTGAGAAGCTCTGACCAGCCCTGTCAGCTGGCAAAGCTGGCCCGAGAGAGTAGGACTGGCACCACAGAGCTTGTCTCCCTGAGGGGGGCCTTGACCTTCTAAGTCTCAGTTTACCCATCTCTAAGACAGTAGCCATCACTTCTGCAGAACCCAAACAGGAGAAGAAGAAAGGAAATGACTGAACCACGGGTGTTAGCAGAGGCTCCCGCTGCGCTCTCAGCTCACATTCCTAGTGGACCCTAAGACTCCTTGTTGACACACAGCCTCTGCTGACATCAGCAGAGAATTCTTGGGTGACTGGAGAACAGGCCATGGCCCTGGGGTGGAAACCCACAGAGACCACAGAGACCATGTGACAGAACAAGGCACAGCCAGGGCTAGGGCAGGATGAGGATAGGCCCTACCCTGGATGTAATTCCAACAGAGCACCCGGGGAACACGTGGGACCCCAAGGGAGGAGCAAGCGTTTTGCCAGATCACCATCCCAGCAAGATGTGGGGGAGCCTAGCCCCAGGTTGGGGAGACTCAGCCTCAGTGAGCCAGTGCCACTTGGAGGGACCCTGGCATTGTAGCCCTGGTGAAATGAGAACGCTGGGGTGATCCTGGCTGATCCACCATGCTTCTGCCTTTAAGTCTGGATCCCCAGGTCAAAGCCTCCCTTCTCTGATCTCTAAAGTCAAAAGCAAGAAACTGCAATCTCTGCAAGCCTGGGGGGGTCTGACTTTAACACACACTAGCTCTCACTAGGGAAGCTATTGTCTAATGTGTCCCTCCCTCCATTCAGGAAAGCCCTGTCAAAGGAAAAGTGAGGCTTCAACTCCTGGCCAGTATGACCAATTATCACTGGCTGCCTTCCTATCCTCTTGGGCTATCCAGGTCATAGAAGGTGGTGATCACCTAGTAATGTCTGCCATGGTGCAGGAGGGAGCCGCTCAGACACAAATGTTGTGTGCATACCTAGCTCGAATGCATCCTCAGCATCCTGGCTCCTTTCAGGAGAAATAAAAAGATGAGACCAGAACTAAAAAAAAAAAAAGCGAGAAAGCTTTTGAGCTGTTCCAAAAGAATGCCTAAAACCACTGAAGAAGAAGGGTTGACTAGCTACCCAGATCCCTGGGCTTTGAGGGCCCAGTGCAAGCATACAGCTTCTTAGCCATCTTGTCTCAAAGATCTTAATGCCCACATCTTCTCTGGAGAGAAGCTATTTCAAGATCTCATTGTCCATCCAGTCACCTTCAAGTACCTTGCCTAGCTTTGTCTAGGTCTAAGAGGCTCCCAAATGAGCCTGAGCAGCTCACCCGAGGATGGAGAAGCCTACTGCCCAAAATCAGCCATGACAAGGATTCTCCCAGCTCTGGTTTGGACAAAGTCTGATAAAACTGAGAGGCAGCTTAGGGAGGGCCTCACCCTGGCTGGATGGAGAGGAGGAGGGCAGGCCTTCCCACTCGAGCACAAGGATGTCACTGATGAAAGCGTTTCCAAACCTAGACAAGCCCAGGGTCCCAAGGTGGGGCCCAGCCTTCCCAGCATCCCTCAGCATAGAGGTTGCTGCAAACTCATCAGAATATTATAAACAAAACATCTTTATCCCACATATATGGACATTTACCACACAACAAGGTCAATCGTAGCCTGCCTTCCTGGAACCTACCATGTAGCAGCCTTATCCCGAGCCCTGCACACACACACGGACTGGCATAACCATTACCTTCTTTGAGCAGAGAAGGAAACTGAGGCTGGAAAATGAAGGTGTAGAGTCACCCAGCTTATAAAGCAGCAAAGCTAAGTCGGGTCAAGGCCCACCTTGCTCCCCACTACACTCCCCCCCAGGCGATACCATGAGAGCATCGAGAAGTATGGACACCCACCCTGAGCCAGCATCCACTGAACTCCACTGAACCAGAGCAGGGTTGTGCACTGGGGTGCTGCTTCTAGATCCCACTTCTTTCTGATGCTGTGTGTTTATGGCTCTGGACCCCCACTTGAAGTACCACAGCAAGTCCATGGAGAAGAGCAGAGACAGTCCTCATATGGTACATATTGTGCAGAATACATATAAAGACATGTAAACACATAGACAGCCTACACTTGCACCTGAATGCACATGAGCACACTCTGTGCATGTGTGTACAAGCACATATAAACACGCGTGCATATTCACACATGTGCATGTGAGCACATACAGCATCTGTATCATCTGCTCAGGTGTGCGTGCTTGCTTGTATGTGTACATACATAAAAGCATGTCTCTGCATATTCACATGTTGCAGGTTTATATGTGAACTACTAGTATGCCCACATGCTTACACACGTGTATATATACACACACACCCCTCCTGGACACTCAGGCCCATTGGTCTTCCTTCCCGGCCTGCTGGTCCATTTCCCACTCTGAGCTCACATGAACTTGTCCCCTCCCACCAAAGCGCCCTGCAGCTGGGTCCTCCATTCTAAATCTTTGTTTATTTTATGGAAATTTTAATGAGTAAACGAACTGCCTTTCCAGACTGTGCTTCTCATCACTTTCTTGGGCTTTTTCTTCTAACTCGTGAAAAAGAGGAAACTTCAGCTTAATACAAGTAAATGAAGTTGAACCCCTGCCCACCCCCGCTCCCCACATCCCAAAGAGAAGTGTTGTTCCAAACTCAGAAACCACACTCTATATCCCATTCCAAACCCAAAGCCTTTGCCATGGCAGTCACGGGCTTCCACTCGCTCATCCTCCCACCACCAACCCCATCTGCCCAAGGTGCCAGAACCTTCTCCTAGCCAAAGGTTCATGTGAGCAGCAGGTGAGCTGCAGCAACTCTCGGAATGAAGAGAAATGAAAGCAAAATGCTCCCCTCCGACCTACAAAACTCAAAGGCTGCACCCAAAGCTGCAGAGACACAATTCAGGTGCAGTTGACAGCTGACCCAGGGGCCAGTATTCTAGGACAAGCTGTCCTTGTTCTAGGACAGTGAAGCAGGCAGCCAACACCAGAGGAACCAGGTTTCTGACTGCATCTGACCGGGGGTGTCTATCACAATGGGCTTCTGCTTTGACCTGGGCTCAAAAAGGCCCCAGAGACAATCTACTACAGCAAGACATCAGCCTGGACATACGGGTTCCCCAGACAAATGGAACAGACCACAACTGGCAGTAACAGGGACTCACAAGGAAGGGGTAGAGGGGACACCAACCTAGTACCAGGATCAGTGGGAACTTCCCTACCACAGTCTGTAGCAATAGGTCAGCTTGGACCTGAGAGGTCACAGTAAAAGAAACACACAGTTCAGAAAAGTTGACATCATGGCCACAATAGCCTCCACTGTCCGGGTCCACCCCCACCTGAGCAGAAAACCCCCTAGGGAGCGCAAATTCCCCCCTAGTTCTGAGACAGAGCTGGACTCCCATCTCCTTAGAATTCACGTGAGCAGCCAGACATGGAACCTTATCAACCAGACATTAATCATCCACAGCAATTAGATACCCAAGACCACGCACAGGGAATCTGATGAGCCCGGAACAGAGGAAGCCCGAAGCGCTACACAGAGCCCCTGGGTAAGCGACAGTGAAAGAGACGGAGGCACAAGCACATCCGCAGCAGAGGGCCAGGCGACCAAACATGGATTACCCAGCAGTGAGGTATAATTGCAAGGATGAGCACGAATGTGATGCTTCCCTTCCAACAGCTCGAGGAACGTCAGAACCAGTCTCCTCTGGGCCGCTGTGACTCATGGTTTTAATAGAAGGACTTAATTTTACTCAGGAGGAATTTGGGCTCAGAAAAACATTGTCTAAGAAACACTCATTTTATACCCCGGACAACAGGAAGTGTCAGCACCGCCCCGAAAGTAAAAATAAAGATCCTGAGCCAGTCTCCAAGACCTTGCCGTGAGCCACAGGGTGTGTCCCCCAAACACTGAAACTAAGGGCAGTGAAATCCAAAGAGAAAGTGGAGAGTTAAGTCAGACAGGTTCTAGCTCAGCCCAATGGCCCCGGGGCAAGTCCTGTCGCCTCTCTGGGACACATCAGGGCGATACCTGTGGAAGAAGCCTGGACCACTTCCCAGAGGGGCAGCCTACATGACCAAGTGCACAGGCAACCCGCTAAGGTGGATCTTTTTCCTAATCTCCAAGGATAGGATGACACGGCTCCCCACATCTACTGAAGAGGGACGAGCTGCGCAGTGTGGCCATCTGGAATTGTTCCATCTAGAAGGGCAGGGTGAACAGGAACAGCACCCACAGACTGGCCCAGCCTACTCTGATTCTTAGATTCCAAAGCTAGCATAGGGAACCTGGGGGCACGGGTCACCATAAATTAGCTGCCTCTTCAGCAAAGGCGATGCAACGGCCCGCCCCGTATGTTCCCAGCAGGTATCTGCAGAGACCCCCAGAATGCATAAACTCTTAGCCTACCTCTCTTTGCCAGGACTCCAGCGAGTGACAAGGTTTCCACAAAATCTGAAACTAAAGTATGTGGGCTACAAGCTTCCCACAGACTCTGTACCTTGGCAGGATATTGTGGTATTTTCTGTCCCTTTTCCTTCCCAGTGGACTTTCTTATTCACATAGGCCCAGCAGGTCCTAGTTGGTACTACCTGTCATCCTGAAGGAGAGAAGGGATCACAGGAGCTGAGTGGACCTGCAGGAGCCCAGGCACCCACCGCCAGATGTAAGATGACTCTTCAAGGGAGTTTCCTGTCTGATGGTGCTGGAATGAAGGATGCTGTCAGACGGTGTCATACATGCTGGGTCTGAGTTTACTGACCAAGGTCTCTCTGTCCCTGTCCCTCAGTCTCCAGCCCAGTGATGCTACCCTCCCCGCCCCCACCCTGCAATTAAGAACAGATATGCAAATGTCCCTCCCCAAATCTTCCCCAGCCCTGCCCCAGCCAAGGGAGAGGCACTAATTTATAAGTTGCAGATAATGTCACCGACCATTCATCCAAATGTGTCACTAACATCCCATTAGACTGTAATTATTTTTTAATTAAAACTAAGAAAACTGGCATGCCTGAGCCGACTTTATGCATCTGTTATGGGTTAAAATAGCTTTTAAAAAATGTTTCAGAGACCACAGTCTATTGTGGCCGCGGCCCCTGCCAAAGAAAACGCAAGCTTGCTTATTTTCTCCATGGGGCGCAACAGTGCCTGTGTGTGCCGGCACAGAATCGGCTGGCCGTGAAAAGAATTCTAAATAAAACACAAACATGGAATTTGGCAACGCCACAGAAGCAAGCTTAAGACTAATTCCAGCATGCGGACGACGCTCACATAGTAAGTCTGGCTCCAGCATAAATGAAACCAGGCACTGTAAAATACCGCGGCAAGTCGGAGCCTCAGCTTAAAGAGACAGGACGCTGACTGCAGGTATCCGAGCTTAGAGAGCCAGCTCGCATTGCCTCCACAAATCCGTAGGCTATTAGCTGTCCGCATCCAGCCAATCCCTTCTTAAAGAGATGCATGTTAGGAGAGAAAGGAAGGGTAGATCAAGGAATGAAAACCATCACTTTGCACTTGACTTTCTGGGCTGAGATTCTGGGGGGGGGGGGGACGACTCTGCTCTTTATCTCAATTAGAGCAGAAAGGCCCTGAGACCTCAGACACACAGACCCAAAATGGAAGAGAGGCAGCATGAAATGGGTAGGTGGAAGATAAGATGCCCAGAAAGGACGGACAGGGCTGGAAGTCAGGGCTGGCTGGAGCTGCACCAGAGGAATATCTCCACCCAGGAAACGGCTGCTGTGACGGTAATTACAGTTATAACAACAATAAAACGTAACAGTGACACCAGGCCAACTGCTGCTTGAGGCAGTGAGCATATAGGCCAACTGCTGCTTGAGGCAGTGAGCATATCACAGCCGGGGAAGATTCAACAGGAACATTTCTGAAGTTACCACACCTCAGTTTCCCCATCTGTAAAGTGGGTGTTATAATAAAGCCTTCCTCAGAAAGCAGGGCGAGGAGTGCTGAAGAGAAGCTAATGGTAAGCGTGGGTCCTATTGTCACAGCAGACCGGACTCAGTTGGCAGCATTCCCATCTTTCAGATGAGGACACAGGCTCGTTCACCCACCCACATCACAGAACTTGTCACAGCCAGGATGAGAAATCAACATTCACTTCAAGGCCTTTGGTCTCCCTACACACATTCATGGGTGGCTACACTCTGGACTGGCCACTGGGTCTTGGCCTAGGTTCGGTGATCTCCCCAGCAGGTACTGGGAAGAGAATCTGTCTTCAGAGACTCACACCGAGGTGACAGCGGGCTGCAATGCTTAGCCATGTGAGCATGCACCACAACCCGGGAAGAACATGCCTGTACCAGAGACACACCAGACAGATGGTGCTATCGTGATAGCGTACACTACATTCACATACAGAATCACAATACACCTACAAACACACATTGGTATGCACACACGCATACAAACACAGACACAGCTACACACCTACCTATAAGTACAGGTATGCATACACACACACACACACACACACACACACACAGGGCTTTTTATTACAGAGACTACGCCAGGCCCAACAACCCTGGCAGAGGCATTGGGAAAATGGGGAGATGACATGAGGCGATGTTTGTTTGGCTCCCAACAAGAAGACTTAGAGCCCTTTCCCTCAGGCCCCAGTTAGCACCACCGCAGGTCTGCTAAGGTAGCAGACTGGGCTGGTCTTACCACTAGCCCCCATCCACCTTCCCAACCCAGAGCTGAGCCAGCTGTCAACTGGCCAATGAGAGAGCTACCTGTCCAGGTGTGACCAGGATGTCCCCGGCTGCATCACCCATAGAAGCCACAGTCTGACTCTCAAGAACTATTCTTCCAGCAAACACACTCAGGAAGGTAGGGCTGAGGACAGGGCTCCTTAACATCAGACCCTGCTCCGCCAGAGGCTGTCACCCAACATGGTGACATCATTACATTCTGGTGGGCTCTGAGGTCTTCTTCCTGAGATGATGCCTAGTGTCCTAGAAGACATGAGCTAAAAATACTCCTGGCTTCTCAGAGCTGGTTTGCAAAAATAATTATGTTTTCTTAAAAAAAAATAATTTATAGGCAAATGTGTGTCCAGCTATTTTTAGCTTCTATTCAACTCAGTTAATTTTTTCCTCATAATCACTACAGGCTTTTTGAACCCCCAACTCGAAAAACATCCACACTCTCTCTAAACTCTTGACTTGACATGGGACTGGTGGGGACAGATGTGGTCACACAGCCTGCCGTAGAGCCTGAGGAGAACTGGCCAGAGGTTCCAGGCAGCTGAGAAATGTGACATTCCTGTGGCCATCTTACCAGGGACCCACTCTGGAGTCCAGCAGGGGAATATCACACAGTGTCTAGAACTACCCCGGCAGACCTCAGCATCTCCCCCAAAGGAACCAAAGTGGGGTTCCTGGCCTGGAGAAGCCTACAGTCCAACAAGGGGAATGCAGGGGTTGGCTAGTGAGACCCCAAATGTTCTACATGCCCGTGACTAAATCAGTGCAAGCCATGTGTGACCTTATTTAGAAAAGGGGTCTTTGTGGATACAATTAAGGATTGTGATATGAGACCACCCTGGTCGGTCTAGGTGAACCCTTAGTCCATTGTCTAAAAGAGGATGTGGCAGACTGCTGAGCGCACCATGTGGCTACAAGGGTAGGGATTAAGGTGACATGACCAGAGGCCAAGGGACTCCTGGAGTTACGTGAAGGTGGATGAAGCAAGGAAGGACCCTCAGCCATAGCCTCTAAAGGATGCCTCAGCTTTGAATGTGTCACTTCCTCATGGGACACTCACAAAGGGCATCGGAGAGAAGGCACAACCCTGAGCAATCATCTATACAGAAGTATGATAACTTCTGTGCCAGTCTACAAAGGACCCAAGGCCACTCACTAGACACCATTCCTCCAGTTGAGGCTGGCAAGAGGATCCCCTGTGAGACAGAGAAATCCCTGAGGCTCAGAGAGGGCAATGTGTTACCCTTCTTAACGCAGAACTTTTATTTTTTTAAAGATTTATTTATTTATTATGTATACAACATTCTGCTCCATGAATGCCCGCATACCAGAAGAGGGCACCAGATCTCATTACAGGTGGTTGTGAGCCACCATGTGGTTGCTGGGAATTGAACTCAGGACCTCTGGAAGAACAGCCAGTGCTCTTAACCACTGAGCCATCTCTCCAGCCCCAGCACAGAACTTTTTTGTCACCCAATTTGCCTAGGTTTTACCCCAAATCTTCATACTGGGTGAATGTTGATAAAGTTGTCATGAGGGGAGTTAAGGGGCTGAGACCCTCACAAAATATTAAATCAAGTAACTCAAAGCAATGCTAATCCCGAGTCAGCGGGGCCTGGCTTCAAATCACACCCAGGGTGCACTGACTATGTCCCTTCAGTCGGTCCCCATCTCTCTGAACAATGTCTTCCTTAGCTCCAAAACCTAACAACTGGAGCCTTGTGCAACGTGAGCAGGGACACAGAATGAGGCAGCCTCTGTAGAAAAGTCGGGCGACTGCCTTCAAACTAAACACAGGGTCATCTATGATCCAACTGTACTACTTCTAAGTACACACCCAAAAAAACCTAAAGCAGATGTGTACGCCCAAGGGTCACAATGGTAGTGTTGACATCAGGCAAAAATGGAAGGTGTCCAGTGCCCACTGATGGACAGATGGATGCAAGAGCAAATGTGATCCATACGCACAAGGGACTGGTACACAGTCCTGAATGGAAAGAGATGATGGCACCTGCTACCCATGAGCCGAGGAACGTAGGCACACTCACTCACACACATGCGCCACACTTCATCCCACCCATACAAAGGCCCTGGAGCTGTGGCATTCATACAAACAGGAAGTAGAACAGTGGCTGCCAGGAGCTGGGAGAGGAGAAATGGAGTTACTGTTCGACGGGAGACTGAATTCTGTTGGAGATGAGACAGTTCCAGAGATGGAAGGAGGTGATGGCCACACAATTCCAATATACTTGATACAGCTGGAGTGCATACTTAAAAACGGTAAAAAAAAAAAGAAAGAAAGAAAGAAAAAGAAAAAAAATGGGATTAGGGATGCAGCTGAATGGTAGAGCATGCCCCAGCAAGCTCAGGGCTCTAGATGTAGCCATCAGCACTGGCAGTGATAGCCACCTACCAAAATTGTAAATCTTACATATAGTTATCGACAATAAAAAATATTCCAGGTGGTAGAGGTGCACCACAAGAGGCGGGCGGATCTCTGATTTGAGGCTAGCCTGGTCTACAGAGCGAGTTCCAGGACAACCAGGACTACATAGAGAAAACCCTGTCTCAGGCCCTTCATGGGCCTGCCTTCGAACTACTGTGACCTGCAATCTATCAGGGGCCGAGAATGCCACTCAGTCGATACGGTGCTTGTCTAGCGTGCAGGAGACCCTGAGTCTCATCTCCAGGCCCACAGGAACTGGGAGTGGTAGTACAGACCTGCAAGGCTAGCCCTGAGAGAGAGGCAGCAGGTTCAAGGCTGATCTAGGCTACCTGAGACCCTCTCTCAAACACAGAATTAAACAAAAGCCTGGAGCATACACACCATGGGCCACCAATCGAGGGCTTCTCTTACGATTAAATACAGAATAAATGAGATGGTTAATAAAAACACAAGGAGATTCAGAATAACAGAACCAAGTCTAAATGTATCTAAGGCCAGGTTACCCTCAGTTAGAGTCACAGACACATACTGCAACCCAACAGAGCAGGCCTTACCCACCAGCCAGTCATACTCTTATTAAGAAAGGCAATCATTAATGTCCAGTTTTATGAACTGATCCCATCTGCCTGTTTCCGCAGATAGTAACTTCGGTTTTGCATTAACCTCCTTGGAGAGGACTCAAGCCCTCCGACCCCTTCTACAGAAACCATAAAATATAGATGGTCTTATTATCCAGGGCCCACAGGAGCACTGTGATTCATGTTTGTGTCTCCCCCTACTTGTACCTGCCAGGTAGAAGCTGCAAGAAGGGCAGCGGTACCCGGACTCAGGAAACACCGTCCAATACCAATCATGCTACCTACATCTCAGACGCCAGAGTCTTCCTTGCTTATCCATTCTGGGAGAAGCCAACCCCCAAGGAGAGTCTGGATTCAAAAGGCCCTAGCCAAAGATCTCGTGTGCACTGGGATTGTGAAAACCACCTGACAGGCCACCTGATGGGACCACTGTTAGATATACGACCCCGAGGGAGAAAGAGAAGTCAAGGCTACTGCCGCCACCACCTGTGACTACCTACCGAGGTAATGTGCCACCTCCTGGTAATTAAATAATGGCCAAAGAGGGGACCAGAGAACTGGTCAGGACATGGATCCTCTAAGGTCTAATAGGGACTAGAAAACCTCACACGAAGGGACTTCCCATGGCTTCTTCCCACCGACGGATTAAATTGGTCAGTCCCGATTGTGTTTGGATAAACTGCATGTCATGGTTTCAACACTGGGAGTTATTGTAACACACCTACAGTAGACAGCCTTTCCCCTTCTGCCCCTGCCGCAGATTGGGAAAACAGGAGTCATTTTATTCACCCTAGCAAGCTCTGAGTTCAGTCCCTAGCAATAGAAGAGGGAGAAAACAAAAAAGTCAAAAATCGTAATTCCTATGTATACTTATAATTTTTTTTCAAAATCCCATGATCACATCCTTGTACCATTGCAGCATTCAATGTGTCCTCCCAACCCATCCCACAACAGCAAACCCGGTTTCTCGCTGAGTGCGGGGACTGAACTACAGAGTACGAATCCTCCGCAGACTCCTTGACTATGGACCTGCCCTGCATCTTCTCACCTTGTTGGGGCCCCAGAACGTCCACCAGTATCCTGTGCACCTGCATGCAGGCCCTGCCACAATCTCAGAGGAGGCAGATAGCCCAAAGACGGCCAGTGGCAGGCCGGATACCCACCCAGACACCAGAAACCCAGTCTAAGGGCAATCTGCCAAACTAGTATTGTGTGGCTCCACCTCTCTTCTTTATGTCCCTTTAAGTGCAGTCATACATGAAGGCCCAAGTCAAAGTGACCACTGTCCAAGCAGGATCGAAAGGCAGCCTTTCCCACCTCCTACTCAGGCATCTCCAGCACATTCTGGTCCTCACACACCCAAGGGTTCCATTTCTAGGTCAGAGTCAGACACAAATGTGGTCAGTAAAGTGAAGAACCCAAGGGATGCTCTCGAGGATGATGTACGAGCATCAGTTGGTTTCTTAAAAGCACTCTCCGTGTATGTCAGGTCCAGCTCCTGCAGCCCAGCAGGAGTGGGGAGGTGACAGGCAGAAGCACATCTACGAGCCCAAGCAGAGCTCGGCTGCCCCTCGGCGGGTTTGATGCTGTGTGACCTCGAAAGGGTAGCCTGTGCTCCCCAAGCAGAGCACACTCAGACAAGACGTCAGGCAAGGACCAGAGCTGCCTACTGGGTTTTGTAGATAAGTCCTAAAAGCATTGAGAGCGATGGCCCTTGCTCCCCCTTTCATTCATGCTAAGAAACTGGCAGGTGAGGAGAGCCACAGAGCTGGTAGACTGGTCATCACAGGGCCTCTATACCCAAGGTCATCCAGCCTGATAGCTCAAGCCCTGGCAATACCCTGACAGAAGTTTCTCAGTGCCTTCCCAAAGAGGATATTTTTGCCCCATATGACAAGTAAGGAAACTGAAGCTCAGAGAAAGAGAGTGGGCAGTCATGCATTCATACCCATTAGCACAGAGACTGGGACCAAGGATGTCCTAGGTCTGAGGCTTCCTTTGTTAATACATGTGAATCATGTAAGCTGAATTCAAACAAGAGTCTGTGTTGCAGTTCCCAGAGACTGGACAGCAGCCATAGAGGCACGCAGGTCTCAGAACAGGGACATGCACAGGGGAGTGCCCTACAGCAGAGGCAAAGAAAAAAGAAAAAAACTCATCAGAGTCCCAGGACCACATACACGTCTCAATGTTGTCAAAATGCTCCCTGCTGCCTAGTCCAGTGCACAGGGCATCAAGCCTGGTGGCACCATGGAAACTGCTTTGTAATCATCGCCATTGGCTAAAAGGTGTCCTTCACCAGTTCTCAGTGTGAACTCAAGGGGGTCTCAGAATGCAGGCTGGGCATGTGGCACCATCAGAAGAGTGTCTGCCTTGCCCACCTGAAGCCCTGGATTCAGTCCTTAGCACAGTATAAAATAGGGCATGGTAAACCTGAAATCCCAGCGCTCCCAGTTAAGACTGGAGACCCAAAGTTCAAGGTCATCCTCTGTTTCATAGAGAGGTCAAGGTCAGTCTGGGATACAAGAACTGCTGTCTCAAAATGAAAAGAGAGGCAGTATGGTCTAGTGGGCAGAACCCGAGAGATGTACCATTCATGCCAGCCATTCATGTCTTAACGGTGTCTTCCTCACTGCCTGGCTCACTTGCCCCATCTAGATACTGAAGTGGTCAGATGAGAAGTCCAATCAGGACCACTAATCCTGGTTCATTAAAGGTTGATTTGAACCTCGGGTCATGCATAGCAAGCTCCTTTCCAGATGGGATTCCCTCCATGGGGAGGGTGGTACCCAGTCTCTCCCACCACTGTCAACTCCCCTTTAGAGAAGCCTATGGCTGCCTAGCGCTGAGGTCTCTGATGTCCACAGCCAGCGCTGGGTCGTCGCATCCACTAACTGCTTGGAAGTGCTGCATCCAGCGCCGCATTAAAAATTAATTACACATGCTATTTTATTGCCAGTCCATAATGTAATGAGCACCAGCTGTGCTAAACAGCCAAACTCCTTTTTAAGACAGCTATAAAAAAAAAAAATAGGAAGAAAGAAAGAAAAAGAAACTGCCCTTCCAAATGCCTCTCCTGTCAGAGCAGAAAAACAGCAACATCTTGTACAGATCTGAACAGAATTCTTTGATTTAGCTTTGCCTTCTGAAGGGCCAGCAGAGGGTGACATGGTGTCTGCAGAGGGTGCAGTAGCGTTTGTGTTGCTGGGATGACCCCTTTTATCGGAGGGCACCAGCTGCAGTCCCTTCCTGACCCCACTGCCCAGAGTACTGAAAGGTGCGATTTGCCAATTACATGGACAGTGGCCTTTTCCTTCAGTCCACCACATACTTGTCGACCTCGGCTACCTCCACTAACATGAACACAAGAATCCTGAACTCCAGCAGCCTTGCAGCTCTCTATGGCCACTGCTGGAATGCTTCCAGTCAGGGAGGATAGTGTGCAGGTCTTGGGCAGGCCCTGGGAGACAGCAGTTACAGTGGGGCTACCCCAAGATGACACAGACACCAAAGTCAATCTTAGAAACTAGCCCCCAGGAACTGCCAACCATGCTGTAAATGTCAGTCATAGGGTGAGACCACCAAAGTCTTTGTTGTATAGACATTGTGAAGGGACAAATAACTGAATAATTTTTTTTTTGAGACAGAGCCTCACACGGCCCAGGCTAATCTATAAACTTGATGTGTAGCTGAGGATAACCTTGAACCTCTAATCCTCCTGCTTTTCTTTCCCAAGTGTGAGAATAACATGCTTGCCCCACACACCTGCTTTACACAATGTGGGGCTAGGGATTAAACCCAGAGCTTCATGTCTGCTAGGTAAGCACCTGAACTGCATCCCCTGTAGGGCTCTCTAAACTTTCAATACCTCCACCGAGCCAGCCGCATTGACAAAAGGACCCGGAGAGCTCAGAAAGTGCACCGTCCCCCAAAAGCATTACACTGCAGTCGAGCTCACGAGTGTGCTGTCACTTCTCCCCGTGTGCAAGTCATCACACACCTGCCTCACACTCAGTCCCTACTACACCCTCGCGGCGCTCCACCTTTGGTCTCCACGGAGGCTTGAATGCCACCCCCACCCCTGCTGCCCAGCACCCAGCACACCCACCAGGCAGCGAAAACCAAGGAGAACTGCCAACCTCTGTCCTCTGGGAGAGTGGCTGCCCTGTGAGCCCCTGCTGCTAATCAAACCCAGTCCAGAAAGAAACTCCAGCTCCATCTTCGTTTTGGTAAGAAATGTGCAGCGCGCAGACCATATCATTAACATAAAACTTCCCGAAATAAGGCCGCTTTCCAGACAGACTGTATTAATCGCATCAAGCCTCCACAGCTAGGGTGGTCTGATCCTAGGCATCCCATTGGAGGGCTCCAGTTATAAAAAAAAAAAACAACACAAAACGAACGCTGGGATATAATTGAAGGAGGAGAAGACGATAGATTCTACTGTTAAACCCTACTATTTACTTACAGGTATTCTTTTATCTTTATTGTCCCTTTAACCCATGCCAAGAAACCCCAGACTAGTTAAATAACACAGCAAGCACAATTTCAGTAGAAAAGTAAATTGAATTTAACTTTACAAGATTGCCCTGTGATTTCAGCATATACTAATGACTACAACTGACTCCCTCTATTAAATCCAAACACTTCCACTTCCCTGAGCCTGGATGCTGTGTGTTCTTGCGTGAGACCTTGAACTTCGCCAAGCACATGCATTAATCACTCTGGCTGATGACCATTTACAGCTTCTAAATATGCAATGAAGTTTCCCAGTTCCCGTTCCACCTCCTAACGCTGGTGCACGATGAAGCTAGCCAAGAGACTAAATGCTTTTAAGCATGGAAACCAGGGATGCGGTTTAAAGGAAGCTCTCACCCAGTGCCAGATCCGTAACACCATCAGGTTGCGAAACCCCTTCTGCTAGCGTATGAATCAGACCGTCTGCGGGGCTTGTTACATGCAGAGTGCTGTTCTGAATATCTGCCCTAAATGACCTCACGAAAAGTCCTCCAGACAACTGTACAGCATGTCCTAGCCTTATGCCCATTTCGCAGATGAGAGACTGGAGGAGCAGAGGGGACAGAGAATGACTTGGGTGCAGCCACATGGTTAGCTACATACTTCACTCACTGAGGCAGCCTGATACGTTCTGAAGTCCACTTTTTGATCATGAGGCCTCAGAGTAGGGAAGGATTGAGGACAGGATGGAGTCCATTGACTTTCAGCTATCATTTGAGTGTCCTCAGATTCTGCCTTGAGACCCTAACCAGGCCCAGACCCACAAAAGCCCAACCATTCTAGTCCACAAATCCACTCATGCACGGAACCTTGCTTTTCAATAATACACTCATATATATGTGAGGGGGTTAGTTTGGGGTTTTTGTTTTTAACAGGAAAGGGAGGTGAAGCTTAAAGAGGGACAATGACATGTTCAAGGCCTCTCTGCTCCTTAGATGGCACGGGATAGGCCAGTTGGCTGTGGCTCTTGACTGCACAGCCACCTTGATAAATCCGAAAAGATCTTTCAGTTGCCAAGAGCACCTTGACTCAAGGCCACAGAGGATCTCTGTGGAACCCACAAAATAATGAGCCCGTGTCCCTTCTTCCGGCTATAAGCATCTGCGGGAAGCGTGGGCGAGGGGTCCCAGCAGGGTCTGGGTGTATCTGGGTAGCTTTCTCTCCTATGAAATCACACCCTTCTATAAAAAAAAAGAAAACCCGGAGCGTGTTTGTGGGCATGCAATTAACCTGTGCGAAGCTCAGGCCTCCTGAGTTAATTTGAAGAGGTAGGTTCAAAGCGCCCTGATCAGAAAAGGGACAGAGCGCACAGAGTGCCGCAATGTTCAGTCTTTGCGGCCCCTCCTTCCTCGAGCGTTCCTGGCGATTTTATGCCTCCTCTGCAGCTACTAATTAAACAGGCACTAAAAACACTTCAGCAAACAGCCCAGTGCCAGAAACAGAACCAAAGGGACAAAACCCACTGGAAGAGGACACTTGAATGTGTTGAAATTTATCAGAAAATACAGCACAGAGGGACAGAGCCTGATGCAGGCTAAGTTAACAAGGCAGAACAATGGCTAAGAACAGTGCTGGATATGGGGCAAAGAATGGGAAGAAAAACAGCAGGTCCCTTAGGAGCCAGCTCCTAGTGAGGTCCCAGGGCTCACCCTCGCTGCTCCTCCCCTCCCCAGCAGTGGAATCACCACACTAGGACAGGACGTCACAGAGCCCTGAAGTTCATGGTGGCCGCTGTACCACAGATGAAATAGCCGCTTCCTCTCTGTGTTCCTCCCTCCCTTCCCATCAGCCTCAGGACAGATCTCCATGCCCCTGTGAGCTGAAGGTAGGCAAGAGACCCACATACTTGACTCTGCCTGTGTCTGCACATGGCCTACTAAGGACCTACTGTGAACTAAGGCATGAGCAAATCTGAGCTGAGAGCTCGCGGTTCTAAAGCTCACCTATAAAGTGGGAAAGAAAAACCTTGGCACAGGCACAGATGCCTCATACACGACAGACAGCTACACTAAGAGAACAAGTAGTGAAGACAGACCGACAGCAGACTCCCCTAGCTGCCAAGGCCCTACAGACCGTGTCTGTCCTCCACTGGGCCTAAGCAGAGGTCATGTGGCTAAATGAGCTAATCCCAAGACTAAGCCCCATTCCTAAATGGGCCTCCCAGTCTTTGTCCCTCCCACTCATTTGTAAAATGGGGACAGGACTGGTTCCTGCTTGTACTTGACACAAAGGTACCAGGAGAGCCCAGTCAAATAAATCAAAGGCAGCTCAAGCATCCACTCTGGCAGTTCCTATGGAGGGCCAGCAGAGGGTTAAGCACACCCCAGTGGCACACTGAGACAAAGAGATCATGTTTCTACACGCAGAACTTGACCAAGTCCAGCCATAAACACTCAGGCTGAAAGTGCAGCCCCCTAAGTGGGTGCAGGGCTGCAAGGCTACACCAGGCATTACAAGGCTCTGGGGAACAGGGCAGCTGCCCAGACCAGCAGGCACCCCAAGCTTGGCGAGCAGGGTCCCCCACAGATTCTCAAAACAGATCTTCCAAGCTCCATGAAGCTTCAATCACCTTGAGGAACAGGCTGGCCAGGAAGGAAGCCTTGTAAGCTGTTTCAACTCTTCCCTAGGGGATTTCGGTCTCTGCTCTCTGCACTCAAGACATACGCCCAGTAAGGAACCAGAACTCCTGGTCCTGATGTCAGATCCAATGACATAACCACCTGTCAAAGCAGGAATATGGGGTGGGGGTGAAGGGGTAGGGAGGTGCCGAAGGCTGCCAACCACCCCACTGGCAGGGAGACCAGGGAGGTCTTACCCTGGAGCAGGGGCTACTTGTGACCTTGTGCAAAACCAAATCTCCAACAAGAGAGATCCCCGAGACACGATCAATGAAAAGCAAAGCCTGCCCAATCAGAACAGTTTTCTTTTCATAGCTTGACTCGAGAGAAAGCTTGCAACGTGCCTGGCAATGAAGCAGGGACAAATTGAATGTGTACCAGCGCTGCAGCCACCCTCTCCCTTCCTGGCCCTGGCCACGGAAACCAGGCCACAGCTGCTCGCCACGTGAGTCTGTGTCAGCATCCTGGCTCCCGAAGCCACAGTGTGTTGCAAACCAGGCCCCACCATGAGGCTACAAGGAGGACCTTCTCCCCTAGACCTCGTGAGGACCCCAGGCCACAGAAGTCTGTGCTTGTGGGGAGACAAAGCAGGCCCTGCCACCATCTGGCTGTGAGTGCCCTTTGTGTGACCAGCAGCTTCAATGACCTCCAACAGCAGCAAAGGAGACTGGAGCAGGTCTGGGGTCTGCCCAGAGCTACCAACCTTCACAATCTCCGCCCCAGGCTCTACAATGTTTCACTGCTACCCATGGCCACAGCTTTTTTAAAAGGCTCCTCTTAGGGACGACTTTTTTTTTTTTTTCCTTCCCTCTAAGTTAATGGGCAACACATTGTCCCAAAGAGAAAGTCAGCATTTTGAACAGCTCTAGCCCTGTACACAGACAAGCCAGGAATCCTCTCCTACCCTTGTCTGGGGTGGGTGGCAGAGCGGCAGAGGCAAGGGGTAGAAGAAAACTTCAGATGTTACGTGTTATCCAATTAAACTTGGCTAAACAGAGATGAAACTTGGAAGTTGGGCAGTGCATTCTGGGAGTGAGACTCTCAGAATTTGGGGGTGGGAGGAATGCATGAAAGTGATGGCCCCTGACACCCTAGGAACTGTCATGAGTTTACAGTTCAGTTGGCATCCTTTGCCACTTCCGCTGCCATCCCCCAAAAAAAGCTTTTTGAGAGAGGGAGGGGAGGTGCATCTCCCCTGGGACCCCACCTTGGGCCACCAGCTCTGCCTGGGGCACAGCCCGCCATCCCAGGAGCCCGCCTCCCCCACCGCAGCGGCTCTGTTACCTGACAACTGACACTGGCATCCAAAGGGAGCCTCCATCTGACCCTCACCCTGAGTCCCGTCGCCCGAGACAGGGCGTGCGCCACAGCAAGGCAGCGGGAAGCAGGGTGGGAGAGCGCCCAGGGCACGCAGAGGTGAAGTAATCACGGATGTGGGAGGGTGGGAAGAGGAGGCAGCTATGGGGGCCATCGCTGGCAGCTGGGCAGGCCTGCACGGCCCTGGAGAAAAAACAATAGAAAAGACCGGTCAGTTGGGCCCTGGACTGTACAAAAGGCTTAGGGCATACAGGGGGCTCGGATCACAGGGCTACAGCACAGCCTCCAAGAGGGTTTGGCCTCGAGAATGACAGCCTTTTAGGGATGGCAACTGGCGCATGAGCAAGGGACAAGGGGTCAGGGTGCACAGCAGCAGGGGCTACACCTAAAGCTGCCAGATAGTTTCTGAGGGACCCTATCTTTTGGGGCCTAATGCAGGGTGTTAGGGCACAGAAGGCCCATGAGGGCAGTACTTCCAGTTAAGATTCCCTACGCGGGCTCTTCCAGAACAAACTAGAACAGGCTTCAATTGAGGATTTGTTTCCTCAAAAGATGAACAACCCCTTTTCGTACAAGGTAGGAAGCTGTATTGCATCGGTATAGGGTTTTTGGACAGGCCCAAGTCACCTCAAGGCTACTTCCAAGGCTCTGAACCCTGATGACTTCCTGCCTAGCTCATCACCCGAGGCCTCTCTCCAGGCCCTGACAAGCAGCACCCAAGCCCCAGCAGCTCAGGAGATGCCCTGACCTCCTCCTCCTCCCTCTACCACAAAAAGACCTAGCATGGCCCAGACCCCTCTTAATGTCTTCACCTTAGCTCAGGAGTTTCCCCAATCCCTCATGTGACAGTCAGTGACAGCAATGAATAGGAGGGCTAAGGGGATGCAGCCTTGCCTCCACCCGGCCCCACAGTGAGTCTCCAATGCCAGCAAGGCCTGCGTTTGATTTGGCCGTTTATCTTACATGGTTAAGAGACCACCAGGGCAAAACATTTGTGTGAAGCCCTTGCCAAAACCACAAGTGAAAAAGCCCAAATTCCCTGGGTAAATAATTGAGCAGAGAAGCATCAGGGAGACAAGAAAACATCAACAAGATGATGGGCAGCTAAGCCTCACCGGCTCTGCAGGGGAGGCCAAAGCCTCACCTCCTGGCACCTGCAGATCTGCACAGGTGGGCATCTGCCTACTCCACAGCCGCCACAGCGAACTCCCTCCTCCCAGAAGAGCCACAGAACCATGCACGCCCAGTAGGAGCCGGAACCCTGTCAATCTTCCCCAATCCAGTTTTCTAACATGCCCCTGAGCACAAGGATAGAGGACACCCACTGCACAGACCCAAACAGATGCCACAGCCGCAGAAAACAGCAAGCCTGAGCAGTTGCGGGTCTCCTCAAAACCCCACTGCCAGCATGTAATATAGGC
This sequence comes from Dicrostonyx torquatus, assembly GCA_028555095.1. Lineage (NCBI taxonomy): Eukaryota > Metazoa > Chordata > Mammalia > Rodentia > Cricetidae > Dicrostonyx > Dicrostonyx torquatus. The sequence continues at coordinate 779,878 of JAQHUG010000327.1, read as the reverse complement.
TAAAGGTACTCAAGGGCATTGGAGGAGCGCCCCCAGCTTGGAGCTCACCGATGCCCAGCCAAGAGGCCAGAGCCAGCAGTGACACTGTTGGACCCCACTGAGGTAGAGATATACTCATACAAGGCCCCAGATGTTTCTGGGCTGGCACAGCCCTAGGAGGGCATGGTCAATAAGCCCAATAATGATTTCAGTATCAAACATAGAGCAGAAAGTCACACCGCCATTTTCTTATGGGACTCAAGTCAAGACAATCTGAGGCTAGTAGCTCTCCCAGAAGGCCAGTGCTTGCCTCAAAGCCCATTGCATCAGACACTGTACTTCATCCTGTCCACTTGTGGCCTTGAATTCCAGGGTGGGTCCTCCTTTTAGACCCCGGAGAGCCCAGGATCATCAGAAGCCATCATCACAAAGTGAATTTACACTAAGTATAAGACAGCCACCATGCTTAACAGAGTGTCACCTCCCACTCCACAGGGGGAAACTGAGGATCGAGAGGGAGGCTACGAATGCAACAGTGACTCCAAAGTTTGGCTATGCTCCATTCCACCTCTATGGCTGCAGCTAGGGTAGAGTGATCAGGGTACCTTGGAGGAAATCAAGGACCATACGGGGTAGAGGAAGACTAAGAACCCTGTGCCTCACTCAGCATATCCATCAATGAAAACAAGAAGGCTTCTGGGTTCTTCACAGGGCCATAACTCAGCCAGCACCATGTGCCATGGCTGAGAAGCCAACAGGAACTCCTCTGAGTTGACTCTGATGGGAAGAATGGCCAAAGAGCAGAAAGGAAATATCATGCTGCCACAGCCTGGAAGGATGTCACTGGAGCTGTACCAGAGTCTGTCAAGATGAAGTCCCACACCTACATCAAGTGGTGACACTCTGGCTAGACAGGTGGCCACAGGGCCTTATCAGGCATGATGACTTCATTGAAGTCTACCTGCTCCAAGGGCAGGAGGGTGTGGGGCTGTTAGAGCAACCTCTGCCCCCACAGGAAGTCCCCTCAAGACACGGCTTACCCCAGAACTTTGCACACAGAGGCAGCTCTGAAATCCAGCTCCTAGAATAGCTGGATGAGAAGCCACCATCCTATAATTCTCTGATGAGCTCCTGGGCAGGCAAATCCATGGAGACTGAGGGTCAATGGGTTACAGGGCTTTGGGGGGAAGGGGGCGATAATTAAACAGTGGTGATGGCTGTATAACATAAACCCAAAGCCACAAATGGGACAAATTAAAGTAAGTTTCACAATATGTGAATCTTAATTTAAAAGAAAATTAACCGTGAGAACCATGTCTCTGTGTCTGTCCCTGCCCACTTTCCAGCCTCAGCCTTCCACTGAGAAGGACGTGAGCCTTGGATCTGGGACACAGACAGCTCCGGAGACCTGCTAACAGACTATGACCTGACACACACACAGAGGATGTCAGCCTGGGGGGGGGGCGCGTGTGCAGGGGGATAAACAGTCACAGAGGCAAAGGCAGAAAGACTGACGGGGTTTAGAGAGAGACAGACAAATGAGCTAGCATGTGGCCTAAGGTGGTCACTTTTTCTGTCTTTATGTTTTTAAACACAGCCACCATCATCCTTACTCCAAAAACCTCATTTATCTCCAGGCCTGGAGCTTTCTGACTCTCCCTCTGCACCCTTTACACAGCGTCCTGCCTGCTCCAGTGGGCGAGCACTCTAAAAGCCTCTACAGGGCACCTTTTTAAAAAAAAAAAAAAAAAATCAATCTTTCTGGGCTGGAGTTTGGTGTTTCTTAATACGCATGAGGTTTTGGGTTCTGTTCCCAGCACTTCCAAAATAATGAATAGAAGATGTGGGCCCGTGAAATGGTTCAGCAGGTTAGGGTTTACCCTCAGAACCCACATAGAGCTGGAATGGAGGACTAACCCACAAAACTGTCCTCCGAGCTTCACACGTGTGTCCACACAGCACACATACCCACACACATTCATCATGTACACACCGACACAATAATAATATACACAATACAATTTTTAATTTTCGTGTAAAAGTCGCTTTCTTTTGCAGGCTAAGCCAGTCCAAACAGACCCATGTGCACCGAGGGATGTGGTAGAGAGATGTAGCCGCTATCTCAGGATTCTAGGATACGAGCCGCTTAATAATGAAACCCTGGCTGGCTCAAATTTTTATCATAAAAGTACGTTTTAACTAGGAGGAAAGAAATAAAAAATTGATTCTTATATTATGCCATGGCATAAAGTCTTCCTATGGGATAGGGATATATTTACTGCCCCTCTCAAACACGTAGAAAGGAGGCTCCAAAGACAAGGTTAGATAGTCTTGGTATCTGCGCCACCTACGAAGGAATATCCAAAAAGTCTCCCCAAAAGGCCTTTGGCATGTTTGCTAAAACCCAAACAGGGACAAAGGTTAACGCCTTTCTGGGAGTGAAGAACTCAGAGGGGGCCTGCAGCCCACCTCTCTAGCAAACAGTCCCTGCAGAAGCTGGGCTTCATGCCCTGCACATGCGCACTAACCAGCGACACGCCCACCGCCAGAAGCCTGTAGATAAAAAAATGCCTGGAACCGCCCAGTTCGGGTTGAGGGAAACCAAGTCTTCCCAAGGCAGCCTTCCTAGTACAGAGTCCTCAGGACGACACTCTGCAACCGGGAGGTGGCAGAATCCATGTTCCTAGCCCGAGAGGTGGCCTGGCACACACCGTACTGAGAGGTCTATTTTTCTCCCTACTGGTGCCTTTTAACGGATACATTTTTTTTAAAGGCGAGAACTCCTACTGATAGTGCAAAAATGAGTCAGAGATCAAAGAAGGAGACAGACAGCCACGCCAGCGCGTGTGAGCTAGGGACTCTGGCGAGGGAACCTGACAGTCCCCGCGCCCCTTCCCCCGCCCCCCCCCCTCGTGCCAAGACATTAATTCTCACAAGTCGGAGAAAATTACTATGCATGAATGCAAAAAGCATGATCAGGAGTAATTAACATGGCTTCATATGCAAATTTTATTAATGCAGAAGTACAAAGTCATTATGCAAATGAAACTTACGTCAACTCTCTTGACAAATATTCATCTCTGAGGCTCAAGTTTCTCTTTTTTATTTATTTAATTCCTTCTCTCCCGCCCCCCTTTCCTGTTTTTGGGTGGGTTATTTTGTTGTTGTTGTTGTTGTTGTTTGCTTTCTGTTTTTTTTTGGGGGGGGGAACTGGGTTGGACCAGGAGGACTAGGGAGGGAGATACTCGGTCCTAGTGTCCAGGGAGGAACCAGCAAGCTACAAGGGCTGTTTGACAAGTTTGCTCAGTTGTTTTCAACCGGAGAAATTTATTCTTGCATTGTTGATTTTTTTTTTAAGTTGTTGGCAGGTATAAGACAGCTCATAGGAGAAGGGAAATTTAAAAAAAAAAAAAAGAAAGAAAGAAAGGCTATGGGCAGCAGGCAGCCAATCAAAACGCCAGAGCCAGTAATGAGGGCGATTGATGGCTGTTTGGCTTTTACTGCAGGGTAATGAACTAGAATCCAGTCTGAGGAGGGGGAGAATATGAATATTCATGAGACTGTGCTCCTGCGTTTGATGATTAAAGAAATTTTTAATATTCAAATAAGCGCTTGCCAAGTGATTAACAAAGAACAAGCACGCAGAAATATGGAAATGGGAGCCGGGGAAGATTCGAGAGGCGAACATACTGTGCGGGAGAGGCAGCCCCAAATTTCATAAACAAGATAGGCAGATAACCCAATTCGCACGCAGGCAAATAAAAACATTTGTTTCTGATCACTTAAATATTTTGCCAGCTACTTTGTCTTAAGGATGATAAAAATGCTGTGTATTAAGAGGGTAGAGAAAAATAACGTAACCAAATGCATTGCTCATATTTAAGAATCATTATCCTGACTCTAGCCCGCCTCCTCCCAGTCTGACAGGAAATTAGATTCTTTTTCCGGTTTAGTAGAGAGAGAGAAGATGGAGGTGAAGCCAGATTACACTTGAAAAGCCAGAGCCTGCTCAGAGCATGATCTGTGGTGCTCCAGAGCCTAGACAGTCACAGGCTGGGCTAATCCAGAGACCCACGGATTGGGGGGGACCCTGGAGCCCAGAGTCTGGACATCTCGGGGTCTCCTCTCCCTGGCCCTGGTCTAAACACAGAGAGTGGGAAAGCCAGCTGCAATGGAGAAGAACCTCAAAACCCAACTCCCCTAGCTGGCTGCTGAGGCTAAACTCACTGTAACGGCTCCACCATGGGGTCAGAAGGAAGCACATAATAACGGTATTAGCTGGTAAAATGATCCTGCGGTTAAAAGTCATCTAATTAGCAGCCAATGCCATCCATTCTGGCAATTTCCTATTTCAAAGGGGTGGAGTGGCACCTTAATGGAGACAGACCTGGTAACCCAGCAGACAAGGCCTGGGCCTGCCATTGCCAGTCTCTCTCCCACTCTTTTTTTGGGGAGGAGAGGCAGTAACTGAGATGGGAAACGATTCTAAGGAAACCTCTCTGTCACTGTCACAGCTATGCAGATCTGGGCAGCAAAGCTCAACAAGTAAATTCTTTTGTCCTTTCACCATAAGAAATAAATTGTAGTGATAAAGCAGAAAAGACGAGCTAGAAGGCCAGGCCCAGGCCTCCACAACAGAGCAAGAAAGAAAGTCAGTGAGAGGGTGGCTGGGCTCACTGCCCACAGCAAATGACTGACCTCCACGAGGAGGGTGAGGGCTCCCCAACTCCCACCTCTCAGTCCTAGCTCCTCAGTCTGAGTCGGATGTCCCTCTTGTCTCAGCAGTGTATATGGGCAACCAGTCCCTGGTTGACGGGGACGTCGCGTGCATGTGTCCTTTGCAACCAATGTATAAAATGGGGTCTTACCAGGAAATGGGGTCACACAGCTGTGTTTACTGAGTTCCTTCCAGACCTTCACATGAGAGACATAAACACAAAAAATTCAAACCCACCCCTGCCCTTTCTTTGGGCTGCCTTCTCAGGGGTTGGTGGCCTTGCAGGCGGCTGGAGGTGACAGAACACTGGATGCAGGTGAAAGGGCCTGTCTCACTTCTCCATCGAACACCTGCTTATGACTGAGAGAAGGCCGCTGTGGGTACCCACGGCAGGGAGAAAAATGGCTGGCCACAGCATGAAGGAACTCAGGAAACTGCTCAAGACTGAACCTAAAACTACTGTTACTGCCTTTTCCTGAAATGACCACCCAGGGACACCACTCACAGTCAGTGTGCACAGCTGGACAGCTTTCCTACACCCAGCGTGAAAAGGCTCAGTTACCCTAAGAGGAAACAGCACATCTTTTGGATCCTGAGCCAGGCTGCCTTCCTCCAAGCTCCTCCCTCATCTGGCATCCCTGCATCTGCCAAAGAGCATCACTGTTTTCACTCCCTGACAGCCATTCCAAGGAAGGGTTAAGAGAGACACACCAAAACCTGCTTTGTGCCTCCTGCCAGCCTCATAAAGGGGACCACCATCCCAGCAGCTGCATCCAGCAATCAGAAGCAGGTATAGTCGCACCACTTCCTCCAGACACGGAGCTGCTGAAATCCTCTGTACCCACAGCCAAAACAGGTGAGGCTACACCACTTGTTCCAGAATCTTCCAACAGCTTCCCCAAAGGCTCCAGAGGCAGAGGGGAGGACAGTATGGGTGCCACCAAGGTATCAAGGTGACCCTGAAGCATCCCCTGGATCTACCCAGGGTAAGGTGAAGGAGCTGGCCAGTTGTTTGGACCGCCCCATTGCAGCCCCAGATGGACACCTGCTGGGGAAACTTGAAGCCTGGAGGTCTCAGAAGTGCTGGAATGCAGGTCAGCCACAGTCAGCTGCTGACAAAGCCTGAGTCTAGTGGCGTTAGCAACAGTAAATAGGGTGCTCAACTGTGATCCTGGCAGGCAGGCACGAGCCCACCAAACTAGGGTCCAGGATTCTGGGAATGACATGGCCTAGGGACACCAGAGGAGGAGGCATGTTTGACTAGCTAGAAAAATGTGTGTGAGCGCATCTATGACACCCAGAGAGAGGCTAGAGAAGCAAGCATGCACCACGAGCACACACACACAATCTGTTTCAGGAACATAGACAGGTTAAGCCATCTGCCTACCTAGAGTCTACAGGGGCCAGAACAGAGCTGGCACTAAAAGATCCTCTAAATCTAACCCTAAGAAATAGCCAAGGCCTAGCAGAGGAAATCCCTGTTCCCCAGCGTAGTCCTTTTGTCCAAAGGCTAGGGAGCCGCATCAGCCCTTCTCAGACTCTGCCCTCCAGTACAAGCCAGTCAATACTTGAGAATGGTTTACCACATGTGTCCACAGGAATCACAGTCCACGGAGATACTGCCTACAAATGGAAATCAACAGCTGAATACATTGTTTGCATTCCAAGATTGAAAAATTTGAGACCTAGGGGTCAGGACTCTTTGGTCCTTTAAAACTTAGGGCCAGACTCCATAGGCAAGCTGCCACAAATCCCTCCCGGGGTTCCTTTTATTTACAGCTCCAGGGTGGGGGTAGGTGGGCCCATACTGAAAACAAGTCACATTACAAGGGAAATGTTGCAGGAAATGAATTGTCAGGTTCGGAGCCTCCTGGCTGTTTTAAACTAAGGACTCCTTTAACCTCTCCGACAGCAGCCACTGGACCTGATACTGATAACCTGAAAACACTGAACTTGACCCTTGTCCAAAATCTGATCCTGCAGAAAAGTCTTTCCGGTTAGCAGGTACCAGGAGTTCCCACCCAGGATTCCGCTTGAGCCTCCGTGGGGGAAACTCAGGAGAATAAACAGAAGCAAGACAGAAGTATGAACTGTGAGAATTTTGGCGATTGGGGGAAGAAAAACTCACAGACAGATGAAAAGAATGAAAAGAAAACGCAGTGCCAACACAGGGGTTAGTGCAGCGACTGCAGCTCGGAGCATGGAGCACAGAGAAGGCGCACACACGTGGAGCGGCCAGGGGAGAAGAAGTCCGCATAGCTGCCCTTCTGCAGACAGCACCATGAAACTCCAGCAAGACAGAAGCAAACTGACAGCCTCCGGCTCAGCAGGAATACAAGTAAACTTGGTTAAAAGAAAGTTCAAGAAAATCAGACATAAAAAGAGGATCCCTGCTAGCCTTAAATGCATGTTTTGTTTTTATTGCATGCGCCAGTTAGAAGCAAGTGATCCCTCTTCTTATGATTTTTTTAACAAATCCAGCTCTCCTCAGATTTAGTTGATGACTATGCCCCTCCCTTTGATCTCTTTGTACCTTTTTCGAATGGACATAGAATAGCAGGGTTGAATGCTGTGCCTCACATAAGGACAGGATCTCTCTGTCTCTTTATGTTTCTAAGCTAAGTCTGAAATGTCACTGACTAAAGAACTGAACAGACCTGTAATTACTTTCAACCAAGTAGTCTCTTTACCTCAGTTTTCGGTATGTAGATGGCATTTAACATACATATTATGAGCCTGCTTTTCAGTCTAGCAGCATTTGGTCGCAACAAAAAAAAAAAAAAGGAAAGAGAGAAAAAAAAATCACCCATTTCCTTTTAAGGGGATCAAGGAGGACCAAGCACTGACAGTCACCTTACTTTTTTTTCTATGAAATCCATTTGCATCTCCTAACACACCAGAGGTGATGTGGGGTATGTGCACAACAAAATATATAAAAACTATCACGTGGTGGGATTAATTTAATAAAGGTGGTTATCACGTTAACACTGGCAACCCTGACGCTTACAAGTCAATCTAGCAGGCTCACAGCGGCGGCCATACCAGAGGTCTACATTCAACTAAGGCTTATATACCACTATTTAATGTAATTACAGATGCTGGCATCACAGCCCTCAATGGAAATATCTCTACTACAGAGTATTCCCATTAGAAATTGTGGAAAAATCATAGCACGCCTACTTTGATTTTTATCGTAATTTTTTTTTCCTGGCCATCTCTGCAACAGGGCTGATGTGCTGGACCATGGAGAGAATTCGGAAAGGAATCCTTCAGAGAACACAGTCTCAACTTCCTCCAGGAGCAATGTGTTTCCCTACCATTCACTTGTTTTTGAAATCGTTTCTTTAATTTTTTTTTCTTTTAAATCTGAAAGCCTGCGCTTGGCTGTAATGACCCAGGAAGTCCTCTGCCTGGCAGAGAGGACCCAACATGAAAGCGACTTTTTCAGATGCCCCCAAAACATCCTGAGTGAGATGTAGAGGTGGGAAGGCCTGGGTGGCTCCTACTGTACAGAAACAGTGTCAGTCGGGTCTCAAAAGCTCCCACCCCAGCCCAGAGTGAGATTCCTAACTCGTACTCCAGAGCAAGTACATCATACAGGAGGCCTCTAGAACTAAACAGACCCAAAAACTGAACAGAAGAAAAGAAAAATAAAATAAGATCACTGCGCCATATCTCCAAATCTGAGAAAATAAAGTCTTCGGACTGAGAAGGAGGAGCTCGCCTCAGTTCTCAGGGCCCAGAACAGCCTCTGCACCTCCTAAGGCCGCCTGCCACCCTGAGAGAAGCCACCAGCAACAAAAACTCCCGACCTTTCAGCTCTAACCCTACTTGCTATGAGCCCTGAGCAAAAGCACCCAGGAAGCTTTTCCCCCCCTCTCCTTCTCTGCTTGCATTTTTAATACCCCTTATTCTACACCCTAATTTCTTTGAGGGGGGGGAATCAGTGTCACTAAAAAAACGTCACTCTGTTTTGCAAAATCCAGCAGCTTCCTTGGCAGCAGAAAAGGCTGGCTGGCATTATCCCCTCATTTGACAAAACTACTATTTCTGGGCATGTACTCAAAAACAGGTAGGAAGCAAACGCTGAGAAATAAGGAAGTGGAAACAGCCAACAGCTTTTTCACTACCAAGAACGCCAAGCGTAAACATGATTTATTTAGCTGTGTGTAACACGCCTGTCCTCCACTCAGCTCCAAGCCCACTTGAGTTTAAGGGAAGGGTGGGTAGGAGGAACAGGAAGGGAAAGCTGGGAAGACAAGAAGGAGAGAAGAGGTCACAGCTCCCCAGGGAAGCTGCTGAGCTGAGCCGTTCCGGTTGGAGTTTGAGGAGAACAAGAATATTCTCCCCCAAAATATATGTACGTGTCAAAAGAAGGCAGCCCTAATCTGTGGGTTAATTAAGTAACTGCCACTAACAAAAAAAAAAAAAAAATGCAAGAGCCTGTCCGTGCAAACAGAATTTGCACGGGCTTCTATGATCTCTGCTGCTCCCTAGCTTTTCCACGCACCATTTGGGCTCCATAGAGTTTTGGGATTCCAGGTTCAGCCGAGAGAGAGCGCGGGGAACCTCGATACCTCCCCTTGTCCGTCTTTGCACGCTCACATGGAACTCACTCAGGTCTGTATTCAATTACGGAATGCCACACACCTGGCTGAGAGCCTACTCTACAATTCAGCCCCCACCTATTCTGCAGTCCCCACCCCTCTCCAGCTCAGAAGCTGGAACAAGGGCTTTGCCTAGGTCCCCAGAGGGAAGATGAGAGTGCACACACCCACCCTGTCCCAAACCCAAACTGGCAAACACTCAAGATATGCAGCAAGGTCGGTATGCCTAAAGAGCAGGAGTAGCCTGGAGGCTTTGGGTCCAGTAAGAGGTTATTATTAAAACTCGATTTCAGGTCACCCAGCATTTACAGAGGGAAAAGAAACCAAACCTCTCGGAGTACAAAATTACAAGAAAAAAGGTAAAATGTTGCCCCCCCCCGCAGGCCACTGGAGGTCTGAATCTCCCTAGTGAAGGTACCATTTCATAGCCACCAGCTGTGTACTCGATGGGCACAGATGCCCATTTCTGTGAGTTTTGGTAAGAGGTAGAGAAAGGGAAAGGAGAATTTCCTCACCGGGCTGGCCAGAGTTCCTTCTTCACCTGCATTGAGCAAGACTCTGCACTTAAAGGCAACCTGCTGTATGCTTCCCAGGCTAGATCCCATCCCCCACACCCACCCTCCTACCCACCCCCAACTTGCTCCCTACTCTTCCGAGGCCAGAAGCTAGTATCAGGATAGGAAAGGGCCTTTTCTAGGGTGTTCAGTTCAAGGGCAACAGTAACACCACTAGGTATTAAAATCATGAATCACATGGTGTTCCCCAACAGTAAGGAGCTGGAGGTGGGGGCTGCAGAGAAGGGCCTGTAATGTGAATGGGGATGGGTGAGGGACGTTTTCTAGTGGTATATGCCACAGCCTCTCCCAAAAGCCCCCAAATGCTTCCTCATTGCATTAAAGACAACACCATATATATGCAGCTGTTGGATGCCTTTCCTCTTTGCAAATGAGTCACCCCGCCCCCAGGGCCCAAACAATAACAGTCTCGCGGGTATGGTGTCTACGAAAAATCAGCCATAGCTTTGCTCACCACTGGCTTACGTACGCTCCTGTGTAGATGGGAACTGTTAAGTAAAAAATAATACGTCCCCATTCTACAGATACAGACACCGGCTGAGGGGCTGGCCAGCCCTGGGCTCTTGGAGGACAGGGCAGGCTGTGGGGCCAAACGCTCCAGTCTTCAGCCCAGTGCCTAAGCCCTGAAGTGGCACCTGACACTCCAACTGCCACAAATATTTATCAAACGCCTAAACGGAGTGCAGGGAAGAAATGCTGTAGGAAATCCTACAAAAAACGTGGCTGTTTCTCCAAGCAGCAGAAGGGAAAGCGCTGGACGGTGGCGCTGCTGCAGGCTTCCTCCGCCCCTTCAGCTACCGACCCGATGGTTGAACTGCCACAGGATCCAGCTGACAGAGGGCTCCGTTTCCATGCACACCTCCCACACACTGCTCCTGAACAAAGCCAAGCAAAGCCACCTGTGCCCTGAGGACACAGCCCAGGGCTCAGAGCCACATAGTCAGGCAGCCCTCTGTCACTCTGGCACCCAGGCATGAAAGATCTATACACCCTTCCCCCAAGGGATGGGGGGAGGGAGGGTCAGGCCCTTGAGGAAAACCTTCCACTATGTAGCCTTAGCTCAAATCTAGAGGGGGAAAAATCATGCATAATTTTTAAAAATCACTTTCAAGCCGTCAAAGTAAAAAAAAAAAAATCACAAGTGAAAAACAGGGCTACTTCTTAGGGTGGTAACCATTAAGCCAGAAGCCAGCCAACCCCAGGCACTTGTCCCACAAGCAAAACATGAACAGGACCCAACCTCTCTAAATCCGAGCCTCCAAACACACTAAAATGTTCATCTCTTTTTACTACAGATTTGGGATGTGTATACACACACACACACACACACACACACACACGCTATTTCATCTTTCATTGTGTAAAAGAACCCAGGTACATAAATATTAATCAAACACAGAACCTGCCTTTTAGTCGCAGCCCATTCTGAGGACAGGGTTGTGATCTTTACCCGTATTTACAATATCCAAAGGCAGTTTCTATCTTGTTGGAACTGACATAAACGGACGTCTGAGAAATCCAAGAGCAAGTTCAGGCAGAGAGAAACCCTTCTTGTCCAGGACGGGCAGGTTTCCGTTCCTGGGAACAGCTTGCTGCTCCCCAAGGCCTTTCAACAAATAAATTGACAAGTACTTCAGACGCCACCAGAAAAGCCAGTTGCTCGAAGCTCAAATTAGCTAAACCTGTGGGTTTTTTTTTTTTCCTTTTTCTTCTGAAGAGCAACTCTTTCTCAAAATGCTAGGATGGCATTGTTGACACAGGACCCAGAGAGGTCAGAAGCGCAGTCTTCGGTGTCAAGCCCAAACCATAAGCACACATGGACACACATTTTTAAAACCACTTTACCTACTGTTGAAACGCATTTAACCTGTCTAGCTCACACCGATTTCTGAATAATGGTGAGTGGAGAGTTGGGGGCCCAGTCCTAGACTGGAAAAGATGGCCCAGTGAAGACAAACGCTTCACCCTCCACAGGCAAGCAACATTCGTTTTTATTTCAGGAGTACCAGCTCCAGAAGAATGTTGGCCGTTTTTCTTATGCGTTTATTGATTGAGCCCGGCGTGATGGCGAACACGTTTAATCCCAGCACTAGAGAGGCAGGAGCAAGAGTTCGAGGCCAGCCTGGTCTACAGAGCGAGTTCCAAGACAGCCAGGATTACTCAGAGAAACATTGTCTCAAAAAAACAAAAACAAACAAACAAACAAAACCAAGAACAAAACGAACAAAACAAAAGTTTATTGGTTGATACTGAAATTCACCACTGATTGTAAGGACCTCTTGGAGAGCTCCAACAATGAGGTCAATTTTTAAGACGCAGCATGACTGCCGGAATTCTAGCAAGGTGATAATTTGCATACAAATCTCTCTAGAGGTATGGAAAGAGGAAGCGGCAGAGTGGAGGTTGAGGAAGGATCTTACTCCAGTCCCAGGAATCCCGGGCTTTCCTGCTTCTGCCCCACGCCACTGTAGGGTTCCATTCCCACACAATGGGGAAAACTTTTGTCCAATACCCGCCTCTACTTTGGGGCAGGCCTAGCTGCCCCGCAGGAACTCAAGCATACAGAAAGGATCTCAAGACCCTTGCCTTCTGGTCTCACCTGGATCCTTAGGCCAAGGTAAACTTTAGATCCCTTCTAAGCGAAAGCGGCAAAGGAAACAGGGTCCCTGGGCGGCCCCAGGATCCTAAGCAAAAGTCACACGGGCTGGGAAGTCTGCCCCTTGCCATGTCGGCTTCGGGGAAGGGCCACTGGCAGCTTTCAAGGGGTGATGATATGCAATTCCCCAGGCCAGGGGTCACTCGATTCGGCGCACACACTCTGGGCACAAAGGGGGCGAGCAGTGGGGGTGGGGCGTCCCGTGCACAAAGGGCTCCAAAGCGGGGCGGCCTCCCGCCGTTGACCTTGGGTCTCCGCCTCCATCCCTCTCTTACAGGAGGGGAAAGGGGCTGGCTTGGAGCCAGGAGCGTGCTTGCTGGACTGCGGCTGAGCTGGATGTGAGGGGGGGGAGGGCTCCAAGGTGCAGGGGTGGAGGTGGGGGGTCGAGGGAAAGGGGTACCTAAAACAAAAGAATAGAATCTAGGGTTTCAGCTCCCTTCGCAGAAACCAAGACTGCAACTCCTGCAGGAGCCGGTCCTGGCGGCTGCGACTCGGTGCGCAGTGCCCGAAACCCAAAAGAAAAGTTACATGAATCCTCCCCGTGGAGTGGCCTTTCGGCTCACCCAGCCCCCACCCCTTTCTCCGACCCCGGCCAAAGCAGGCAGAGAAGAAAGGGGCGCGCCTGCCCCACGAGGCCAGACGCCGACAGGGTCAGCTGCGCCTCCGCCCGCCCTGCGCTCCGCGCGGGCAGCTGGTCTATTAAGCCCCCGAATTATGCATGGACCTGGCGCCCCTCGGCCTCCAGCCCAGGGCGCAATCAACGTATATGGCGGGGAGGGAGGGCAGGAGCCGCCCGAGGAGGACCGGGCCCGCCCCAAGGCCCAGGAGTGGTGGGGTGGAGGCCCCCAGCAGACCCGGGCGAGCCTGGGGAGGGTCACCCGTAGCCAGAGGGGCCCGGGTGCAGTCACTGAGCAGTTGGTGTTCATACCACACCCCGCACTCTGCCAAAACACTGTGCGGCCGGCTCTGGGGGAAAGTCATTGTGCTCTCCTGCTGGGTGAATTGGTGTCAATGGACCCAAACTTCAGAATGGCCTTCAAGGAGATAGGGTCTGAGATGCACACCACGTGGACCAGGCCGGAGGAGCGCAGTTCCAGTTCCCCCACTCTCAGGAGCCTAGGAGAGGGCCTGAGGCCGTGTGGGGGAGGGGCTGCTGGCCGAGAGGCGGGAAAGGATTCTTTCAAGCAGCACTGTCCCGGTGCCTGGAAAATTGCATTAGTGGTACCTTGAGCCAAGAGCCTGAGAAGAGATTCAGTGATGTCTACCCCCACCCTCCGATCCCCACCACAGGCCTCAAAACACCCTGAAACCTTACAGACCACCACCACAACCACGGGCCACTTTCCAGACCACTGCACTGCAATGTGCAGACCCCGACCTGAAGCGCGGACCTCTTTTGTGGCTCTGAGAGACTCTGTTTACGAAAATGACTTTCTTTCCCATTTTCTCCAAAGCAAAGGCCAGGTTGGGAAAATTGCATGCCTTTGTTGCCCCTTCACAGCGAATAAAGTCGCCTGGTTTTCAGGGAAAGTTTTACAAGCCAGTGATGCAGAGAACACCGCACTGTTTGGGTCTCTTAATTGGCTAGCTTTGAACTAAGGTGGGGGTGGGGGCAGACCCAAGCTCGGGCTCCAAGAAAGAACTTAGTTCTGGTTTAGGACCCCACAACGGTTTTCCAGCCATTTGCTGGAGGTGGGAAAGGGTCAAGGGAGGATCGTCCTGTTTGTTTTTAAGGAAAAAGAATGCAGACCCTTGCTTTCACCCTAAACCTAGAACAGTCCCTGCCCGTAATCCTCAGGAGCCCATTCGTAAATGGACTCCTACCCTCTCCAGAAATCTGGCCTGCCTTGGAAAAGCTGAAAGGGGACCAATCAGACAGTTCAAGGTTTATTCTTGCTGGACACTAACTGGGATTCGTTTGTGCCTTCACTGGGGGCATGAACCAGGCACTTGGGCTGCAGCCATTTTACAAGGCTCTGCATTTAGCTGTTGATCCCTATATTGGCGGTTGGCCTGCCCCTTTAAGGCTGTGTCCACACTGACGACCTAAAAGTCTTGGAAACTCCCTCTGGCTCTAGCCTATGAGCGACAGCTATAATCACACATCTTTAGGTGTGGCTGTTTTGGACTGGGTGGAGGGGCGGAATGGTTGCCCCGCCTTGGGAGGTACATCTGAACAGCTTGTCTCCCCTCTACACCAGGAGTGGGGTCTTTCATCCTAGGAATGAGGTCTAGGTATGCTGTATGGGAAGCCACAAACAGATGACATCCTGGACCTGTGCTTTCCCTCCAAGCACCCCCCTCCCCGGAACCCTGTTTGCTACTCCCACCCATCAGTGGTTTTCATTTTCAACAGAGCAAATTCTTCAGGGAAACTAACCCCCTAAACCCCATATGTAAATGAGTCAAATCCGGGTGGTTGGGTAGGAGGGGCTTAGATGAGAAGCTGAGGGGCCTAACAACCTTATCACATTTTAGCTTAGAAGACAGGGAAGCATAAACTGTAACCACATTGTAAAAGAAAAAAAAGAAGACAGGGAAACAGAGAGGGAAGGGGCCGATTCAAGGTCACACAGCAAGAATAGACCTTCCAGGTCTCAGACCCCTGCCCCTCATCCTGACTCTTTCTCCCTGGACCCAGGAAGCCGCCTGCTGGTTACCATCCTACAGCTGGGGCAGCACAGTCAACAATGGACACGGAACCACGGATATGTACAGAACAGGTAGGGCCACTGTCCTCTCAGAATGGCTTCCAGTACACAGTACCCACTGCCCAGCTAGGAGCAGAAAGCCTGTACCTACCACAGTAAAAACTGGGTCCCACAGAAGGATGGCCCAGTGAAGACCCCTTCGGGGCAGGCGGCAGGAGTCGGGTTCCAGTGAACCACCCACAGACTTAGACACTGCCCTGCCTATGACTCAGTTGCCTCTCCTACAAAACGAAAGTAGCAGCTGACTTACAGCTTTCAGAGGGTGGAGAGAGCAGATGGAACCAAGAATCAAATATGACCACATCTCTGCTTGTTGGCCCTTCTGTAAAGTGGGGTTTAGGTTAACACCTACCACGTAAGGTTAAAAGATTAAATGGGGGGTTAATCTTTGCAAGGCCTTGGAAACAGTGCCACACAGCACATACTAAGCTCCAATAAGCATGCATTAAATTGAAAATCCAACAATGAAAACCTCAACCTCCAGTGAAAAGACAACCCCAGGGGGACAGGAGTGAAGGCCAGGCTGTCTTCTTTGCATAGTCATGGACACACATCTCCCTAGCTTTGCATGAGACTAACACCACCACTAGCAACAAACCCTGTCCACACACACACACACACACACACACACATACCTACAAAACAAAAAAACAAAAAAAAACCTCAAATCAACTAACTGCTAACTACTGTCAAACAAAAAACAATAACAGACCGAATGTGGCTAAATTCTCCCTCAGAGCCAGGATACTTTCCTTCCCTCTTCCCTCTCCTCCTTTCTCAACTGCAAGAATGGGCCAATATGCCATCTAGCAAATAAAGACAGCTGCCTAACAGGAGGTGGGGAGAAAACCCTTCTAGCTGACCAATGCTTTTTAAATCCATTAATTTTGGACACAGCTCAGAACTGAAGTCGCGTCTCTCACTGCTCTGAGTTGTACAGCTAGAGAGCCTCTGTCCCCTGCCATGCGGAAGCTCACCCCAGTGACAGGTAAAGTGGGACGCTGTGGGTTGGGCAGTGGTGGTTAGTAGTAGTGATATACTTTCCAGGTCTCAGATCCCTGCCCCTCACCTGACTCTTTCTTCCTCCCTGGACCCAGGAAGCCGCCTGCTGGCTACCCTACAGCTGGGGCGGCACAGTCAACAATGGACACGGAACCACAGATAGACACAGGACAGGCAGGGCCACTGTCCTCCAGTCAGTGCCTGTCCTGACTCGGGATCATGAGCGCTAACTTCACACAAGCCACCAAGTCTATGGTGACATTGCCAGCTCCTGCTCTTCCATGTCATCTCTTAGTGACCCCTGTCACAACAGCTCCCGGTCTAGGGGCTGAGTGTACAGCCACACAACATCGAGTAAAAATTACAGTAAACAGCCTGTCCTGGAAGGCAATAGACCATCGAGTTGTACAGGGGCTGAGACTCCCAGAAATGAACAGCTAATACTAACTCAAACCCACAATTCCACAAAATAAAACAAATGGTTTGTATTTGTGGGCTACAAACAACTGCAACAAGGAGTATAAAATAAAGCAAATAATTTTCACGAGTGAGAAAAAAAATTTCAACCCAGGCCCATGGAAATTTACATCTTAGAACTCACTTGGCTGCCACCTGTCTCTCCAAAGCCTTCACATGTGAGGGTCAAGTTTTGGGGGCCTGAGGATTCCTGGTTGCATCCAGATGACTCCAGTAGGGGCTTCCAAACTTAGTTCAGATGGGGTATAGAGGTGTTTGTTGCCTGCTACCTCCAGATCTTCCAGGCAACTCACAGAGTTCCTCTCCTTATAAGCCTGTCAGCTGGCCAGGCCAAGCAGGTCTTGCTCCCCTTTGCTAAGTGGCTACAGGCAACTTCCTTAACTTCCAAACCCGAATTCAAATAGGATTGTAAGTATCTATTTGGAGGTTTAAAAGTTAAGTGAGAAATCTGAGGAAACCCCTCTAGGACAATGACAAGAAGAATCCCGTGGCGCCTCTATCTGGACCTCCCAGCAGGCCACCCTGAGCCCTGAGGTCAGTCCGCCAGCCAGTGTTCACCCAGGGCTATGGTTCCTCAGGCAGAACACAGACCTGTTCCTCACTACAGACAGGACTAATAATTAGTTGTCACGACTTAATAATAAAACGAGATAATCCATACCATAATATACATGGATTTAACTAATCTTAATTTTGAGGGAAAATAGCAGCTCCCAATAGATCAAATGCAAGTGTTCTGAGACACCTTGCAGGTGGGGTTATCTCCAGTTTCCAGCACAAGCCACTTACTTATTTTCTCTCACATCCAGGGTAATGTTTCAGTTTTTCACACTGAATTTTCTATACAGCCTGCAGCGAATATTCTCAGAGCAGCATGGAAATCATGGGGCTCACCAGGACCCCTTTTCTCCAGCAGTGGGCTTCTGAAACCATAACCAAACCCCTGTCTGTCCAAGGGCTCTCCAGGCTCATCCTGGGCCCAGCTCAGGTTTTGTATGTTATGTATGAAGACACATACAGCCAGCACAGACACCATGGTGATAGCCACCTGTCACCTCCAGGCTAGGGACCTACCACCTCCGGCCATTACTATCCTATAGCCTGCATTTCAGAAACCTGACATTTGGGGTTTGGGAATGTTAGGGCTCAAGCATGGGACAAATGACTGAGATGCCTAGTAACATCAAAGTAGTCAGGTCGCCAGGTTCTCCCAGCATCCCTCAGTTCCTACCTGTTACAGGGTCCTCCTGGCTGGCATACCTCCACCCTCCACTCTACACTATTCCTTCCCAGGGACTTGGCTGGGCTTCCCCTTCCCCTAGTTTCTCTGGCCCTTATATAACTCAGGCATTTTGGCCATGCCTGTCTCTTGGTCAGTTCCTTAGCCCAAGCACCTGTCTTAATGGCATCTCTCTTGCTCTCCTTCCCCCTCACTCAAACGTGCTTCAGCTCGGCCTGGCCATGTTTACTCCGAACTCTCCCAGATGCTGCTGTCCCTGCCTGCTTTCTCCCTTATATCTGTAATTTAAAACAAAAACAAACAACAACAAAAAAAAAACCCTCATCCCCTTAAGCACAGTCATGTAGTCATGTCCTCCTTTTATTTCTTTTTTTAATTCAGGGAAAGGGAAAGATGGCCCCTTTTGAGTATGGACAGGGTGATAACATGAAGAACCAAATTTCCTTTGAAGGCCATCTTAGGAGAAAGCAGAGGCCAGATTCAGCTCTGAGACTGAGAAAGTGGTTCCCCCAGCTGACAAGCTGGGTCCACTCTTTCCTCTGCTGGGCTGTCTACCTCCGACTTGATCAAACCTATGTGGTATATCCTAGGTCTCATTTCATTAATTCCTCTTCCTGATGCGGAAAAGGAAGCAAGTGAGACTGGAAAAATAGAGGGAGTCTCCCTCAGACCCACTGCAGTAAATGCCTTTGGGTTCAGTCTGGGGGACACCAAGGTCCTCAGCCCCTTCCCAGGATGAGGCACTGTGCCGGACATCACAACATGGCATTGGTGTGATAAAAGATAGAAGGGTGGACTTGAACCCTTGCTCCTCTCATCCTGCAGTTGTTTCTGATGTGTGAGTCTCAGAACCCAGTGGAAGCTTCCACAGTTCTCACTGAGCCTTTCCTAAAACACCCAAAATTGTGTGTGGTTGGGAAGCAGAGCGCCATGGTGGAAAACCTCAGATGGGGGGAGCACATACATGCACTCACATGTATTTTGTACTTGTGACCTCTCTGTACCAGCTACCCACACATAGGCCTGAGTCATCATTAGCACAGAGAAGGAAAATTGAGTCTGTGAGGGTTGGAGGGCTGGGAGCAGGGTGGCCCCACATCCTGTCTTTCCTACACAGCTTCAGACCCCAAACAACTGAAATCCTTTCTCTCCGTCCCTTCCCTAGACAACCCCTCAGCAAACCCTGTATCTCCTCGTCTCCCACCCAGGTCAGCCTGGATGCATGGATCTAGTGTCTGAGCAGAGCGTCCCTGCTAGAGGTAGAGACAGGCCATAGGGAGGCATCACTAGCTGCACCCAGGACCTCCATGGGTGGGTATTACCATCAATACCCCTTGCACTCAACTCAGACCTCCAGCCAAAGGCTTTACTTCCAGCCAGTCACCACTGTCCCTAGGTGGGCCTTGACACCAGCCACCCGGAACTTCCTCTACCACAGCAGGTGAACATCGAGGAGGCCAGTGTCAAGAACAGGGCTGCTATCTCTTCACACATTCCTCTTGAGAGTATTCCTCTCAAGGGGAAGAGCGTAGGTGTGGAAGGAAGGAAGGAAGGAAGGAAGGAAGGAAGGAAGGAAGGAAGGAAGGAAGGAAGGAAGGAAGGAAAGGAAGGGAGGGTGGGTGCCCTCCAGGAGCTGAGCTTTATAAATTCCTCTCTGTACCTTCCTAATCCTCTATCATTTAAAACAACAAAAAGATCGCAGACTGTTTATAGCCATGTCCAGAATGACATTGCCAAAGAAAGAGTAGGGACAGAGTTCAGACCTGGGATGGATGACTAGTCAAATCTCAACTCAGTTCTCACACTGGGGACACAGTTAAGGACAGGAAAAAAATCTCAACACCTCCATCCATCTCTGGGGCCCTGCTTCTAGAGGTTTCTGGTAGAAAGGAAAGGCTATGGGAAAGAAGTGAAGGCTCCAGTCTGCAGGCTCCAGAATGTGACACTCTCACTGTCACCCCATCATGGACTTAGCCACCCCAGCCAGACAGAAGCAGAGTCCCGAGGATCAACAGCCACCTGCTCACCAGCTACTGGCAGGGACCAGCAAGGCCGGTGAAGACAGCCGCAGGACATGGAGCAGCTGGGAAGTACTCCTGAAGCCACAGCCAGGAAGCAGGAGCAGGGGGCCCACTGAGGCCAGTGTGCCAGCGGCCTGGACAGCAGCTGTAAGGATTTCCGGAAGCCTGGATATAGAAGAGTCCGTGATTCCTAGCTCCCCTCTTAAAATATAAAGACTCAATTATCTTTGAGCAGCTTGCTTTACACATGAATTGACACATTTATTTTACAATAAATAACTGAAAGTTATCTGTGTTTCCTTTACTGTTAATCTACACAGAGAAATAATAAACAGGCCTTGTCTACCAAGCTGCAAGGACTGCAGAGTCCTCAGAATTCAATTAAGCTAAAATAATTAATGCTCTCACCATATTAAATTACTTTATACATTTGAGCCACTGATGTTTTATTCTTTAATCTTTCCTTTCTATTAAATGAAGGGAAAAAAAAAAGAAGGAAAGAAAGAAAAGAAAAGTTGGTATCCAAGTAGGGAGGGGCCAAGAGCCCCCGGCGTGGAAAGGAAGGGTGGATTGGGTCGCAAGAATAAAACGGTCAGTTGCAGCTGACACAGCAGGCAGAGTGCTGCGTGCCTTTGATTAGAATAACATTTGAAATACTTTGAACAAACATATCTCTTTAGACTGCTAAGGGCTTATTCTACCTATGGAAGAAATCCATCCCCCACCTTGCTTCTCTTGCCATGCCACTGAACAGAAGGGCTGAGGACATCTCCCGTCACACATAAATGAAAATACTATGGGTCATTAACAGTATGGGGGACGCAGGGTATGGGAGGGGCTGGAGGATAAGGATGAAGCTGCTGGGAGATGAACCGCTTTTTGAAAAATCACATTTAGTTGCTTTCTTAAGCAAACTTCCCCATGGTGATCCACAGGCTCTCCTTGGGAAAGACTTCAACATAAAACGAGGATTTGAAGGCTGGGCTCAGTAGATGAAAGTAAATAAGGGCCAGGCACCCCTCAATGGCTGCTGTACACTGCTGACACCAGGTGTCCCCCCACTTTTGAAATCCATCCCAAGTGGTATGTCTGACAACAAGGGACCAGAAGTCCTTCTTGTCTTAATAGTGATGTGTCGGGCTGGCCGTGTTTTTGTGCCTGGTTATGCTGGCATTGTCTTCATACCTGAATCCCACTAAGACACCCACCAGAAAGCAAAGTCTAGGCCAAGATCGTCCACAGGCTCCCCTACTCCCCACTGTCTAGCCTGTGCCTTCAGACGTTTGCAGACTGTGCAGTTACTCCCAGTGAACAGGTGATTAACTGTGGCCCAAAGACATGCAACTGGCATGTGTTGGAGGTGGGCTGGCTGTGACGATGACTGCCTCCAATGTGAGGTCCTAGCCTATGCTTTGTGTCACCTCCTAAGAACACGCAGTGCACCAGTGTCCTTAGGGTTCGTGACCCAAACACCACCTGGACTGTCTTTGTTTCCACATCTGGCTACCTACTTGCATGAGGCCAAGCCAGAAGGAAACTCCAAGAGCGAGCTCCGCTGCCAAAGCACCTGTGGAGCCCCTTCTTTCTCCATTCCCATACCAGGCCTGCTAGGATTATTCACTCCCTATTGACAAAAGAGGAAACTGAGGTTCAAACGCATGAAGCAGCCGGCCCAAAGTCAAAAGGCAGAACTTGAACCCTCATCTGCACAAACCCTAAAGCCTGTCTTGCTGTCTCTTTGAGAGAACACAGTAGAGCAAATCTCTCATATTCCCCAGAAGCAAGACCTTTGGTTTGCACAACACACAGAGGCTCCCTGGGAGACTCTAGCATGCCATATGGCCAAGAAGGGAAGACGTACAGCAAAGTCACCAAGTGGGTACATCCCACTGAAAGACACCACTGGTACCTGAGGCTGAGGCTCCATACCTGGTCTTCAGGGAGACAGAACAGCTATCTCTAGGTAGAACCAAATAGCTAGCCAAAAAAGAATGTCCGTTCTCCCGTAAGGGATCAGAGCTCAGACAGGCTCCCACAAACTGAGGGCCAGGCAAAACAGGAAGCAGGCTTATGGATCAGATGGCCTACCTACCTCCTTTTTTCACAGCTGGGGAAACTGAGTCCCAAGAAAGGAGAGGAGACAAATGTCACATGGAAGTGCCTCGCAGGTACTGCCACACTCAGAACCTTCTGAGTCCTTACAGCAATTGACAGACACCAGAAAGGTCTCCTGAACTCCATCTTAGATATGAGAAAAACACTATTTCCGGGTTGGGAATAACAGAGTCCAAACCAAGCCTGGCTTCAAAGCCAGGGACTAAGCCAAGATTGCCAACAAAGAGAGGGCCAAGACAACCTCCAAATTTCCATCTTGCACTCCAGGCCACATCTGAATTAAGCTCAAGATAAGGTTCCCTCACCAAAAGCAAAGTACCCAACATGCAGCAGTCGGGCCTCCCTCAGCTGTCTTCCCCAGAGGGCCACAGCCCCAGATAGTGTGACCCACAGGCCATCTTGAAAGGCCCTGGGTCTCCCTAAGAATCAGGGCTCCAAGGTCAGGGGGCAGGACCAGCTGGGGAGGCGGTTTCAGCAGCCACCGGGCGAGCAAATGTCATACCTGCAATGTTCTCCTGCTTGGGACAGATGCCTTTCGTGGGTGACAGTAGGTGGTCATCTTCATCAGGGGTGACCTGGATCCCGATCTCCACTGGCTCCGACACTCTCCTGAGCTCAGAGCGAGAGGAGGGTGGAGGACTGCCCTTGTCCAGTCCCTTGTCGTAGCAGGCCCCCAGGCCCCCACACTGTTTCTTCTTGTGCTCTATAAAAACCAGGATGTCCCCCAGCGGGAAGTTCATCTGACACTGGCCACAGGTGAGTAGGTCAGGGTCGGGGCCACCCACCATCAGCCCCAGGCTGCTAGGTTCCTCTATCTCCAGACCCTCGTCTTCCTCGAGGATGGCAGCCTCCACATGGTCAGCCTCTGCTGGAGACAGAAAGGAGACAGGGGAGGGGCAGAGAAGACAAAGATGGGCTTAGGTGATCACAGGCACCAGCTCCCTCCACCCCTTCCCACTAAGAAGTAGGCCCCTTTGCTGCCAGTTTCTGTGGCTCCCCAAATCCTCCCAGAATTGGAGTTCACCATTCCATCCCATCACAGCCCTGAGGTCATCACAGCAGCACTGATTCTCGGCTCCCTGGAGCACACCTTGCCAATTTCTCCCAACACGCACACCCCGGCTGCCAGCAGCATGGGCTGGAGGCGAGGCTCTCACACTTCGGAGAGCGAGAGCGAGCCTCTCACTCCAGATCAATGACTCTGGAAACCAAACATCGGCATTCTTTAAGCTGCCCCGTTTATTCCAACGGGTGACAAGGCTGAGAAGCAAGGCTGGTCCCCAACCCCTCTCTCCATCTGGAGCCGGGCTCTCTCCCCATCAGCTTTCATTCATGTTCTTAGCCTCCCCATTCATGAGCTTCCTACTCGCATTCTTCCACCTGAGTCCTGGCCAGGCACCAAACTGGAAAACAGAAACCCAGAAACCCAGACAGGCGTTAGAAAGCCAGTCCTGCCTGGAGAAAGAAGCACCTATGTTCAGAGGGAAGAGTCAGATTCCAGAATGTGAAAGGGAACACGCTGGACTCCTGCTCAGTCCGCCATATCCTCAAAAACTCTCAGGCAGGGCTCATCAGTTCACACCGTCCTTTCCTACCGCTCAGTTTGCTTTTCATTCCAAGACAGGGAAAAAAGAAAAAGAAGGAAAAAAAAAGCCTCTTCAGACTCCAAAATCATTGCGTGGCAGATCTCAAACTGCACTTTCCACGGGTCTGTAGAGGTCAGAGCACTTCCTTTTGCTGTTTGCGTTATTATTTTGGAAGGGACACAGGACCTAAATATTTTGAAGCTAATAAGTGCTTCAAGAATCAGCCCCTCCCTCAAGGGACCCTTGGAAAGCTGTACAGCGAAGTGGCATAATAAATCAAAGGCAGTGGACGGGAGGTTCCGTGTTCCCTTGGGGTCTGGGCAACCCTGGCTGCAATTCTTCCCTGTCAGCTGGGAAGAAGGCACAAGTAGCCAGGTCTTCACAGGATCTGGGAACAGCCACAGGTCTGACACAGAGGAGGAAGGTAAATCGTAAACTATACGGCAATTAGAACAGGGTGATGATTGGCACAGCGGAGCTGGAGGGGTGAAGAGGAGGAAGTGGCATTCCGTGACAGTGAGGTTATTAATGGGCCAGAGCCAGAGTGGAAGACGGAAGGGAAATCGTCCGTGGCTTCTCCAATACTACATGGAAGTCACTGTTTGTGTTTTCTGGGCATAAGCTTGCTCGGGGCCTGTGTGAGTCCATGTGCAAAACCGACTGCGGTGTCTGAGGCCGGTGACGTAGACTGTACCCCTGGAGCCATGCGTGATACAGGGAGAGAAGCAGGTACCGCCGATGGAAATCACACCTTGAGTCTCTGCCTGTGGTCACCAGGAGGCACGCAGGCCCTCTGTGAATTAAATGTTGACAAGCACCCGAAAACACGGCAGTTCAGAAACACCCCGCAGATATGGAAACCCTAAATCTGTTGTCTGCAGCTTAACAACAATAACAACAACAACAAAAAATAACAGGTAAAGGGGCAATCCTCACCACACCGCCCAGAAACCATTAATTATACTTGAAAAAGAAATCGGAGTTTTCTTAAAAGGGAGCTTGAAGACAATGCTACGTAATTAATTTACCGATTTATCTTATGAAAAGCTGCCTTGCCATGGTTAGAATGTAATCACAACCTTCAAGCTGAAGGTTCGAGGGAAAGACTGGATTCCTGTAAATCGTTTGTCGGGACGTAAAAGGTAATTATTCGTTGCCTCCTTTCCCTTTAATAATCTAACATTGAGCAATACTGTTTATATTGAAAAGCTTGTACCTTTAATTACCAATTACATATACATAATTTCAGAGCCAAACGAGAGGGCTGTGCGAACAGTCCTTTAGAAATATAAGGCTGGGTTGTGCCCGTCTGCAGAAAGGAAACACTAATAAATGGGAGAAGAAGGCTGTCAAAGTATTATTTGGTCAAAAAAAAAAAAACACGGCACAAAGGAAATGAGCTGAAAAGAAAAGAAAAAAAGGAGGGCAAAATAAAATTGAGAATTCAGACGAAGACGGTGTATCTGTGGTGTGGCTTTTTCAATGCTCGCCTTGAGCCAGCCTGGCAGTGCACCTGGTCCTGACAGCCTTTGATAAAAACAGTAGCCCACATCCCCGACCCAATGTTGTGCTCCACAGCCCTTTAATTGAGTCTACCATCAATAATAATAATAATAATAATAATAATAATAATAATAATAGTTTTTTTCAGCCATCCCCACCCTCCCGGACAATTCTCTAGAGTTTGAGTTATGCCCTCTCTGCTAGGAGGGTTCAAGTCACAAAATTTCAACCCGATTCTCTAATTCCAAAGGAACACGGGCTTATGTAAAACCTAGTAAATGTCATACATGTCTGCATAGTATCCCTCCCCTGTCCACACTTTCTTTGACCAAGACGCCAAACCAGCATTGTCTTTTGTAATATCTAGGTGTAGGTCTGTCGGTCTGTGTTCAGTCTGTCTTCTCATTTTCCTCACACAGCAAGGCCTGTGAGCCCCAGGAATTGGGTGTAGTGTCCCCAGTTCTGTTTACAAAGCTGTAGTTCTGAATTCTGTGTCTCCCCCTTACAGGCAGCTAACCTGGAGCACCAGAGCCCTCCAGAAAGGCTAGGCTGTGCCGGCACAGGCTCAGTTCAGAACTCAGGCCTTGCCTTTAAAGCTGGGACCCAACCCACTGCCACGACTCAAGGAGTTGGGAGGAGAAGGAACCAGGAAAAAATAAAAACTACCTCTCCTCCCCTCCCACTTCCAGTGTTGAAAGTAAAACTCCTGAAGGTGACGGCATGCTTGCCTTGTGAACGCCAAGGAGTAGGGGTTCCTCTCCCCACCTCCAGTCTATGTGAGTGGATCTCTGAACTAGTCTGTGGCTAGTGATTCTTTCCTGAGGAAGGTAGCAAGATCACCCCCGAGCATTCAGGCAGCAGAATCCCACTGAACCCCAACTTCTGGGTGAACCAGGCAGCTGATTGGGCCTGAAAGCTCAGGCAGAGGCTCTCAGAGACACCCCAAAGGCTGTGGTTTCATTTCCGCTGGTAGGCGGATATGGGCTGGGCATGTAGTGTGTGTGTGTGTGTGTGTGTGTGTGTGTGTGTGTGTATGTGTTTGTGTGTCCCTTCTAAGAACTGTATCAATAACGGAGGAAAGAAAAGGGAAAAGAGCCTCTTGGCCAAGTCCTGAGAAAAGGGAGGCTGGCCCTCTGGGAACCCTCCTCGGCAGCCCTGCACTAAAGACGTAGGTCTGGCGTATCCCAGCCTCCGCTTCCATAGGCAGAGAGTCCCACTTGCCACACGGAGAGGAGACAGACCAGCCTTCCAGCTCCATACTCAACAAACCAGCCCCTCCCTCAGCCTCATCCACAAACTCAGGCCTTAACAAGCAAGACACAGGTAAAGCATTTCTCTGAAAAGATCCGCGCTTTCCTGAAAAACTCCCGGGTGTCAGGCGGCCTGCAAAATATTACTGCTCTCAATACACCACGAGCGGTTGCTAAAATGTTTGACTCATTAAAGAGGAAAATGAATGGACGGATGCAGCCAGCAACTTGCTTGAATATGATACCGCAGGATTGGAGAGAGTTCTGAAATATTAAATCTAAAGCACGTGAACAAATATGTATTTACACACACGGGGGGAGGGGGAGAGAGTTAGATTTTCTTTTACAACAAAACCACATTTTATTTACAAGGCTGGGCCTTCTCCCAGCTGGTAAACGCATTTAGAGGCAATGAAATCAGGCTTCACAAATAATAATGGGCATCATTGTTAAGTGGAAGGGGAAACCCTTGATCCTAAGGCAAACTTCCCATGTCTCAGCCCCACTGGGAAGGAATCTGGGACAGAAGACAGAACTGGAGAGGAGCTGTTCACACTGGCCCAGTCAAGCAGCCATCAAACCTCCAATGGGGTTCAGAAGGTCTCCCCTGGCCTGAGAGTCTTCTGTGTGCACACAGATTCTAGGACCCTGCCCGTCCTGGTCCATCAACAACTACCCTACACCTGCCCTTCAGGGAATTCTAGCCAGAAGATCAGCTACCTGCTGTCCCAGGCCACGGGGTGTGTGCACTGCTACACACACACACACACACACACACACACACACACACACACTATTGTGTACATGGGCTCATGTTCCCCTTTACTTCTGTTCAACTCCAAGTCTCTATCCTTAATGGCTAACCCACAGTCAGCACTGTTTCAATAAGGTAGGTGGAGACAGTAAGGAAGGATGGGGAGAGGGGGCTGGCTGTTAAAACAGTGTGCCGCCAACGTCACAGCCCACAGCCGCCATCACAATGCATATGTATGTTTACAAGAAACGCTCTGCCTCCTGACTGAAGACTATGCCTGCTTCCCGGGAAGCCAGAGTCTCAGCCAGCTAGCCTGTGCCTACCAACAGTCTGCAAATGGTTCTTCTCACACTCTGCCGGGAGGACACTCTGGAGAGGCCGAGACACCAAGAGATGCACACAGCACCAGGAAACCCCACCTACACTCACACCCGGCAGAGCCCGACACTTTCTGAGTTCCCATCAATTTTTAATTTATTGGATCACGGGGAAAATAACAACCCCAGGGAGGGGAAGGAGGGGGCTGGGTGGGAGAAAGCAGGAATCAATTCTTGGGGGAGAAAATGATCTATGACTCGATGACGCAAGGCACAACCCGAGGTTTTATGGAGTTCTGCGACCGAGGGAATATTGATGTGCCCAAAGAGGGTGAGATGGAAGTGAAGAGGATGCACGCACTGGGAGGAAGGCCCACGCTGGGTCACAAAGGGTTAGGTCCCCAACAGCCTTCTGGCAGGTCCCAACTACCAGGATCCCAAGCAGGAATTACCTGTCTATCCCACGCCCTCTGCCCTGACTGCTGTCCCTCAGTGAGTTTAGAAGTGCAGCAGGTCCCATGTGTCAGTTTCCAGCATCTCCCTAAGACCCTCCAAGAACCACCTCCCCAGAAGGACAGGGCCATAGCACACATCTGCCCCCCCACCTGTTTCATGCCAGCCACAGCACACAACTCAAACTGAAATTTGAAAATTTCACCATTTCTTTTCTTTTCTTTTGCCTTTTCTCTTTCTTTCTTTCTTTCTTTTTGTTGTTGTTTTGTTTTTCAAGACAGGGTTTCTCTGCACTAACTCCAAGATAGTTCCTGGCTATCTTGGAACTAGCTCTGTAGACCTGGCTGACCTTGAACTCAGAGATCCGCCTGCCTCTGCCTCTGCGCTAGGATTAAACGCCTGCGCCACCACACTTGGCCTGAATTTTCATCATTTCTGACAAGTGGGATAAAGACAGACAGAAATCCATCCTCACAGAATGTGAGGACGGAGTAGGCTTCTCCTCCTGGGAAACTGACGGGAATTAGGGCTGATATGACCGCTTAGGGACACGACAGAGCCTAAACAGCATTCCAGGAAGGTAGGGAGTTTCTGATCCATGAAGACATCTTGGCTGCCCAGAGAACCTCACTTACACAGCCTTGTTTGACAGACTCTAGGGAGGGAAATTACATGGTGGGGGCAGGGGACCCCCATCTGCACAGACTATCTTCTAACAGCCCTGGCCTGGCGGAAAGGTGGGTAGATTAAGATCAGCCCCTAAACTCGTCCTAAAGTGCAGGCTTAGTCCTCGTCCTCTCTCTCACTGAGCACGGCTCTCCAGAACCCCAAAATCAGAGTTCAGGAGGCTGGATCCCCTCAAAACTAAGAACAGACTCAAGAAATTAATACTCAGATATTCTCATAGACCCTCATCATACCAAAAAGTCCAAATGAAAAGCTAAGCCCATGACAAGTGAGAATGAATTGACATACACTTTGATAAATAAAACAGCTGCCTATAAAAAAGAGGAAGAAAAAAAAAATCTATCAACGACAGAACAGCTTCTAAACACATTTGCCCATGAAACTGCAAGTGCCTTCGATCTCCAAGCCACAGCGGGGCTAGGAGTGATTTGATATAAGACTGTTCTCTGCAGCCAAATGAGAACATTTGTTTTGTTTAATATTTGGGTTTTCAAAGACACAGCGGGAGGATGTCCATGGGTACAACGCACATAAGACTGTCTCTCCAGGGGACCCAGATCCTCAGAGGGTACAAGAAGCCCACAAGGGCAGCAGGTTCTTCCCCTGTCTCCTCTCCAAGGTAGAAATTTAAATATGGCTCCGACCCCATCTTCTTCGGTCTGTAGCAATGCCTCCATCTGAGGCACTTGCTAATCGCGGTAATATTGGCCTCTCAGCTTTCTTCGGTCTCTCAGCATGCTGTTCTAGAAGGCCCCTTAGAATGGTTCGCAAATGTATTTATATTTTAGCAGTTCAGTGGAACAAGGTCGTAAAAAGTTATAGCAAAACAGGATTTTTTTTTTTAAAAAAAACTCTTTTTACTTTGAAGTTACTTAATTTTGTGTGGTCTGGCATTTTATTGCAGTCAATAGCTTGAGCCGGCTAATTCCACACCCCAGCAAATTATCAGCTGCCACAGAGAAAGGGGGTGAGAGAATGAAATTCTGGAATTTCAGCGGCTACACAAAAGACTTGCATGTGTCAAAATGCCAGCACGAGTCCCCGGAACACAACACTGCTCACCATCTAGAGCGCTCGTTCTGCCAGTAAACAAGAGATCGCTATGCCCACCTCTCACCAGCTCCTGAGGAGGACACAAGATGTATGTCCCCCTGACAGCCTGCTCCCAGCAATCTTTAGGCACATCCTGGGAAAGCTAAGCATTCAAAGGAGGCAGTCCACAAACCAGAGACACGGGGAACGGAATGTGAACAGATCTCACAGTTCGGTATCTAGCTTCAGTTCAGGAAAGCAGATTTATGAGGTCGGAGAACTGACAGAGGGCAGAGCACTCAAGGCCCCCCAGGCAGGATCCTCCCAGTCAACTGAGTGCTTAGACAGGACAAAGCCATGATCGGAACAGCTGTATGATGCGGGACCACCATCCCCAGCCTTCTTCTATCTCCTCCCGACTAAGCAGAAAACAAGTATGCCTAAGGCTAATGAAGTCTTCAGGGCAGGATGCTCAGCCGGCATCAATATCTTGACCCTTCAGTGCAGGGCAGAGTCCCCCAAAAGAGTTTATTTTCACCTATGCTCCCCAGATGTGACATCAGCATTAACCTAGGGACAGTTTAAGCTAAAAAGAATGCCAACCAGGCAGCCAAAAAGCCCTGCCTTCATGAACACGTGAAAGAGCTTCTCACAGCCACCACCTGCCCCATCGCCTGGCATATATATTCCCAGAATTGAGAGACTGTGTTGGTGTGTAGTTACCGCTCAAGAAGGTCCTCAACTTCCAGGGCAAATGATTGGGGGTTCCTATAAACTGGATTAAAAAACAAAAAACAGTTTTCTGCACACCAAAAGCCACTGCCCAGACCCAAAACTGAAAGATACTGCATTCTTCAATTGAGAGCTACCCTCTGTGCTTGCCTCCAGTGTGCTTACAACTGGCCAGGTTCAAACATTAAATGAAGTAGAGAAATCATCAGATAAATGGCTGGCCCTCTTCCTCCAGCTGATGACAGCGAAGGCTTTTGTCTGACCTAATTTATTTCTTTTTCAGGTTAGAATAAAAGCATTTTCCTGTGTCAGGGCAAGCTCTTCAGCTCACCCACCGAACTCATGCATAGGACTCCAGCTCACTGTGCTGTCTGCAGATTTCTTGAACTCTAAAGCAAAGACATTATAGATCTAGTAATCCCACCACACCAACACTGTGCATATATTCCCCAATACTAAAACACATGTTTGGGGAGCAATGTAGCTGCATGATATGCCATCCACGAAGGGCACTGTCTGGGGTGAAAGGCTGCTGCTGGTCCTGGCGAGCACACACTCCTTGCAAACAAGAATGTCCACATGGTTTGAGTTATGTTATGTCTTTAGGGAAAGAGCTGGTTCCCCTCAGTTCTGTGGGCTCACTATGGGATGGATGGCGCTGAGAGGACTACGGATTGGACCTGAAAGGATTGCCATCCATCAAGCTGTCTTGGGTCCAGGACTCCCTTAAGCAGCAATTCACAGTGATAACCCCCCCCACACACACACTTCCAGGTAACATGCACCAAGATGAGACCACTCCTAAAATGGTATTCACTGTTTCCGGACTCCCCAAATGGATTCTGAATACCTTACTAACAAAACAAAATGTTCAGAACATCAAGACCATGGACAGATCAGGGGACATACACTCATTCAGGAATAGCAATTTTAATTGTTTAAAAAGAAAAGGAAATTGAAGGAAAAGAAAATACCTCCCCACCTGCCAGGTAAGGGCTTACAAATCGATGGCGATAGCTTGAAAATAGATTTCTCAAACTTATATTCTCATTTTATCCTGCACGAATCTCTGCTGGAAAATCAATATTACAACTTCACGCTTAAGACATTTTGCGGCGACACAAACTGCAGCAGCCGCTGGTGCTGCTGCCGCCGCCGGCCGATGCTGCTGATGGACACGGGTTCCCAGGAATAGCGGAGCCACCACAACCATGACACGGGCACCGAGCGCCCCCTAGCTGACGAGAGGCGCTAGGGAGAGGCTTGAAGCATCAGGGTTGCCGTTAACCAAAGCCAATTCCACCGAAAGTTTACTTTGTGAAGTATTTTATCACAACAAGCAACAAAGAGTGCATGGCAATGGAGATAGGAGGTGAAAAATGGATACATAGAGGTTAGGAGGACAGGTCTGGAGTTACTCTGATTAGGTGCTGAAAACCCGCTGGCCGGCTGCTGTAGGAAACCGGAGTCTGTAACTAGACTGTTTTACATGCATCTATTTCACCTGAGACATAGTTCCAATTATTGTCAAACATGCCGAAAGTCGCCCTTTCTTCCGGCCAAGGATGACCCGCTGAGACCTTCGGTGGTAAGGTGAAAAGTGCATCTAGCCATCTAATCCTGACCCTCCCAAGTCTCAGTTCCCCAGGAGCAGCCATATTCACCCCAGGACTAAAGAATCAACTCACTTTTCTGTTATGAAGTATCCTGAAGACCAGACAAAATTTGTCAAAGCCCAGGCTCCAAACAATAAACATGCATATATACAAAAAACTTCAAATAAGAGGGGGAAGTGCCCTTTAAAAATATTGGGGTTATTAAAATATGCATATGGCTGCTTTCTCTCCGGTGTGAATTACAGATGAATAAAATCAACCTGGCATAACACCTTTAACAAACACATTTTTATTCTCCCATGGAATCCAAGCTGCTGACACATCACACTTCTAATGACACGGGGTTCCCTCCTGTGCAAAAGGCAGACAAACTTCATTGCCCCTACCTGACTTCCGAAAAGAGGAAAATAAAAGAGGGCCCAAGTCCTATGAAATTTACCAGAGACACAATTTAGTAAGGTAAGGGGGCCATTATAGACATACTGCACCCTAGGGTTCAGGTCATTATAAACGTAGCCACCTTTAAAACATGCAACCATCACAGACCCTATTTGAAGAGGCTCGTATGAAATTAACACAGCCAGCCTAACTTCTGCAGCTAACTGTGGGTCTAGCTGTGGTGCAAAGTCATGAATGTATACAAAAATTACAAGTCTTCCTTGGAAACCTGTTGGCGGGTTTTTGAAAAGTTGGCTTAATTAGGGTTCTATAATCGACCACTCCATTTTTACCTCCCTTATTTCTTCAGAAAGCCTCGAGTTTCCCCACCAACTGCAAAGAACATTTCCTTCTGCCTGACCCTGCCTGGCGGCAGGGCCCTTCCCTCTGCCTGGTAGGAGAGGTTGCTTCTCCTGCCTCCCTTCTACCATTGTCCCCGTGTTTTTTGTGTTTGTTTTTATTAATGGCTGTCTGTATCTATCCTCTTGTTTGAAAAGCCAAATCCATCTGGGTCAAACCTTCTGAAACCAGAAGGCCAGGTTTTCCTCTCCTGCTGTCGGCCACTCTTAGCTTCCCTGCTCCCCTTCTTACCTGCCCTGCCTTTAAAATGTAACTAGCTCCTTATGGAGTCCTCCTACCCCCACACCCAACACACCAAGATCATAGATGCTATTTTTGTGTTTTTCTGGTTTCCTTGGCCATCGGTGATTCTAAGTTGCATCACCCCCAAAGAACCTTAAGCTGTTGTCCCACAGGCCCAAGGCTGTCACCCAACTGAAAACGATACACCACAGTTTAGATGCTTTCCCTCACATCTGAAATCTCACATGTGAGCGCCTGTAAGGGCTGTGACAACACCTGCTTTCCTGGCCAGTGCTTCAGAGCCCTTGCAACCAGGGCTCCTGCATCCTACAGTTTGTTAGTTACTAGTCACATTCCCTGGGCCACGGGATCTCCTGCATCCCTGTCTTACAACCTCCAGGGTGACAGAGCACAGAAAGAAAAGCCAGTTTCTTTGGGATAAGCAGCATTTTCTGAGCACTGGTTGGACCACTATTCTTGCTTAAACCCCTTAAACAATGCCCGGGCTCCCAGGGCCCCCAGAAGGCAGGTAGAATTGCTTAGCAGCCTAGTCTCCTGGCCCTTATTTCTTCCCAACAGTCTTTGCCTTCTCTGCTTCTGCTACAGTGTCAGCTGGCTTTTCCCAGCTGCTCTGAGCAAGGGTAAGACAGTGAACCACCGCAGAATGGAAAGATGTCACACGGAGCACCCCTCACCCCCAGGCCCAGCTGCCACCCGTCCCTCTGGCCTGAGCTTGCTCAGGTTGTCCCAGGGATGCCCAGAGAGGGACAGCAAACCTACTTGCCTTTTCCAGAATACTCAACAGCAAATGCTCCAGTGCCTGGCTACCAGCTTCTCCCCCTTCCCATGGACTCTCTCCCCTCCCCAAAAACAATCTTTACAATTATACAGGGGTTCCCAAGGGCAAACCGCCTCCTGGACAAATTAAGCTCTGGGAGTATGGATATTTTAACAACTACCTCACCTAAAGGTGGGAAGGGGCTGTGAAATAACCCGTAGCTGTAGCTTACTAAACGAAGGAAATAAATGTCAAGTGGTCAAATGTCTCTTGATGAGACCAGGCTCAAATCTGATTGCAAAACATTTTGTTTTAAATACAACCAGCAAGTCTCCTTTGACATTATAACATTGAAAAAATAAAGGCGACTCCTCTTCCCTCATCCCTTAAAAGGCATCCCTCTCCCAAGAACCTCACTTTAATATATATATCCCCCAAATAATAATAATAAATGCACAAATTCTTACTACGTGTCTGCGGTAACAAAGGAGAGATGGGAACAGCAATAGCTCCGAGCAGATGGCTCCTGTGCTGGGTTGGAGGGGAGGGGAGAGCCCCTTTATATATTTATTTATTTATTTAAATTCTTTAAAATATAACATAAATATTCGGCTCTCGACCGCAGGGCAGCCAGTCCTAGGCGGCAGCCATCGCTCACAGCCTTCTACAGCTCCAGCGCGGGGAGCCCGGCCCCGGCGCAGCGAGGTGAGCAAAGGATTGCAAGATTACAACCTGCCTGAGGTCTCAATGGCACCCAGAGGAAATTTTATTTCTATTGCAATAAAAAAATAATAATAAATAAAAAGCAACCGCGACCAAAAGAACGCGGGGAGAGGCTCGAGCAGGCTGTGGCGGCTGGAGCCGGCCCGGAGCTCTCCAAGCCGACCTCGCTGGTACCAGCGCGGGATCCGGCGGGCTCCGGGAGAACTGCGTACCTGCGCGGCTCGCGCTGGCGTTTTCTTTTCTAAATGAACCCAGCTGGGGCGTTGGAAGCTGCTGCGTGTCTGCCCTGCTGCCTGACTTCGCGAGCCCCGCCACTTGCTTGAAATCCGGCGGATTTGCACCGCGACCTGCCTTGTTTATTTAGATGGGGAAGATGAAAGATCTTGAGATAGAGAGAAGGATAAGAGGTCGATAGGTATTTTTCTCCCCTTCCTTCTTTTTTCTCTTCATTTTTACTGTTATAAGCGCATCCCTCTTTTCCCACTCCTGACAATCTTTTTTTTTTTTTAATTCGTGGCAGGGTTTTTTTTTTTTCCACCAACCCAAATCCTCCCCCCACACCTTTTTTTTCCCTTTTAGAGTTGGGGGGGAAGACAAGACCGTCCCAGGAGACGGAGGTGGGGAAATGGGGAGGGGGTGCTCCAGCCCAGCAAACAGCTGCGCAGCTGGATTCTTCTGCAAATAGCGAGAGGAGGGGAGGGGACGGCGGCTTCGGAATCCTAGCACCAGCGCGGCCGGCGCCCGGCCTGGCGGGGCGCAGAAACCGGGCACCCGGAGCCCGCGGCCACCCCCTTGCCCTGCGGGTCCCCGGGTCCGGGACGCACTTGGGGCTTGGTCAGCCCGCTCCTCCGAGCGCAGACCCACGCGCTCGCCAACTTTTCCCGGCTCCCCCTCCCCCTCCGCTCCTCGGCTCCCTCCCCCTCCTCTCCAAACCCTGCCACCAGCGCCGCCGCCGCCACACACGCCGTTTGGAGGGCCGAGCGTCCAGCCGGGCTCGGCGCGCATAGCTGCCTGCAAACCCATGCGTCCCCTCCTCGACCCGGAGCCCGCAGCGGCTACCCCAGGCTGCAGAGAAACTTTCCCAGGGCCCCGCGCCCAGTCTCTGCGTCCGGCTTGGTGTCCCCAGCCCCGGGCGCCCGAAGCCCCGGCCGCCGGCCCCTCACGCGCGCCGCAAACACTTACGCGTGATGAGTTCCCTCTGGGACAAGTGCTGCGGGTTGCCCTGTTTGCGGCGGGACATTGCCCCGGCATCTATTCTGGCATCGCCCGGAGAGCTGCACAGATGCGGGTTGGGGAGGGGGTCCGAGCCGCCGCCGCCGCCGCGCCTCCTCCTCTGCCCGGGTTGGTGCCTCTGCCCTTCCTCGCTTCCTCCTCCTCCTCCTCTTCTTCTTCTTCGTCTTTATTTTGCTCTTTCTTCTGGGCTGTGTTTTTGTTTTTGTTTTTGAAAAAAAAGAAAAAGCCAGGAAGATGGTTTGGTCTAAAATAGAAAAGGCAAAAATAAATGATAAAACTGCTCTTGCTCGCCGAGGACTGGCTGGTTTCTTTAAAAATATATTCTTTTGGAGGAAAAATATCTCTCACACTTCTTCAAAGTGCTTGGCCTCTTAGACTTGTAAATGTCTTCTTGAAGTTACGCCGGGCTTTGCACCGGCCTCTGACACTTTTCTTTCGGGGTCTGGTAGGTGGAACGCGCACTTCCACCCAAGGGGAGGGGGGAGAAAAATGCAAACAAATTTCAAAAAAGAAGGAAAAAAAAACAAGCAAAGAAAACTTGGGGACTTGTCTCGTACCCCCTCACCCCGCCCCCTCAAAAGCCCAAAAGCAATGAAAAACTGCCTTGGTTCGGCTCTTTCTGGGTTTTCTGCGCGCTGCCTGCTTTTTTCTTTCTCGGAGGCTGACCCCTCCGAGGCTCTGGGGGACTCCGGGAGCGGCTCCTTCCCGGGTCACCTGGCAGGCTGGCGCCGGCCGGAGGGGCTGCGGTCCTCGCGCGCGCTCCCCAGCACTGCCCGGCTCCGCGGGCCCAAGGGGAGCGGGGCTGCGGGGCGGCTCGCCCAATGCGCCCGGGTCGGTGCGGGCGTGGACGGGAGCTATAGATTGCAACGTGAAGATGGCGGAGTCCGGGTTCTCCGGGAGCTCTCGGTCTCTCTGTGGCTGGGGCTGCCTCTGTACAATGGGATAAAATTCAAGTTCAAGTGCGGACGTGACGTTTAATCTGCTCTAGAGACAAAAAGACCCAGAGAGTCGGAGCACTGGGGGCGACTAGCGGTGGCTTTTTAACATTGTACCCTGTAAGAGAACAAGAAAGCACACACCGAGACACGCGCGCGCGCACTCACACACACTCGCCAGTGCGCACACCCGCAACCCAGGCCGGCCACACGTGCAAACTGCTGTTTTTGTGAGCTGGTCTTATCCCCAAGCACCCGCTGAGCGAAAGCGGGGGGAGGGGAAGCAAATAAAATAAAACCTTTGCCCTCCTCCACTCTCCCTCCCTCAGGAGCAGGACCCCCTGAGAAAGGGGGCGGGGTGCTGTGTGAATGACTGAGGTACACTGAGTCCAAGCGAGTCCAAACCCACCCACTCAGGAAGAGGGGATGGAAATGAAGGGGGGTGTGAATGTACTCGGGAAATATATACCATTGCTTCACTTCCGTGGAAAAGTAGTTACAGTAGGCTTTACTTGGGGGAGGAGGCACGTTTTGTAGAAACTTCCCAAAAAAAGTGTCTCCATGTAAACCGTGGGGATTTGGTCTTCTTAGAGAACAAAATAAAAGATACTAAGAGGGCACAGTCGGGGGCCCATCCCATTTTGTTTGACTCTCATTCCAGAAGGGATCTTTGCCTTTCCGGGCCCCATTAACTTCTAGGGGTCAAGCATTGCCCCGCCCCCACACCCTAGTCTCCTTGGGAAGCAGGCGCTAGAGGGGCAGGGGCACTCCACGTGGGAGAAGACTCAGACACAGAGATCCAGAAGTAGGCGTGGCCAGCTCTCTGAAAGAGGGGTGACTCGGCGAGGCGCCCCCCCCCGATTCCCTCCGTGAAATCTCTGCAACCTGGAAGTCGCCCCCCTCCTCCACCGCCCAGGATCGGACTTGAAATTGCTTGTCCGACCGGGAAGGACAGAGCCGCCTTGTCAGCCGTTTGATCTCCAGCCGGCGAGGACAAGGGGAGTTGTGGGGGCCTGCCCGTGGCCCGGGGACAAGGCCAGGCTGCAGTCCCCGAATGCACCGCCCCCTCCCGGCGCTCTCCTCCAGGAGACCAGCTGGGTCTACTGGATAACCTGGCCTCCCACGGTCGGCGCGCCGGGCGGCTGGACCCCTCTCCCTTTCCCGGCGGCCAGGGCGGGTCGGGGCCTGGTTGGGGCTGGGCTTTGCAGTGAGCCTGGCTGCACCGGCCTCACCCCGCCCCAGGCCCGGCGCCCCAGCTTCAACCCAGGGATTGGGAAGGCCTCCAGGCGAGCTGCCTCTCCCGGGGCCTGTTCCTCAGGGGGCACCTGGGCTTTTGTTCATCCTGAAAGCCATGGGTGGGGCCATGACACCAACGAAGCAGTGCTAGGAGCAAGGACAGAAGGATCTCTTCCCTTCCCACTTCACCCAAAATAAGTACTGAAGAATGTGCCCTAGCTTGCAGCTTCCAGTACCGTGGGCTGCAAGGTCCACGGACGGACGCGAGGATGAGCCAAGGAGATGCTAGACGGGGGCGGGTTTGCACCTCCTTCTGCAGGCCGCGAGCAGCTGCCCACCACACACACATGCACCCCTCCACGTGGTCAAAGTCTGGAAGCGTCTCCTCTCAACCTATCCCGCCCCACCGGGGGGAAAAAAAATTTCCAGGAAAGTGGCCAGAATAGGGAAGAAAAAAAAGTAACCCACACCCACCTTTTAATAAAGCTCCCAAGAAATTAATAAACTGGCCTTACTCGCACACCCCCGCTTCAATTTGAAAGATCAATTAGCCTTCTGTTACGTGGGCCCGCAGATGGGAAGGAAGGCCAGAGAGGGTTAGGATTTTGCCCAAAGACACACAGCACATCAGGAGCAGGTCTGGACTTGAAAACTGCGGCATGCCAACTGCAGCCTGCCACCTTGGGCGCGAAATTCAAACACGTGGCCCTCACCTTCTGGAGGAGATGGCTACAAGGAAGCAGGATCGGGCCAGAGAGAGGCCCAGGACGAGGGAGAAGGAGGAGTTCGCTTAGGAAACAGGGAGCTTAGGGGCCCCGGAGTCAGCTGCCTACTCGAGCACGGACGGGGACCTTGGAAAGGGACAGCGGGAAGCGGCTGCGCAGCCGGGACTGACCCTGAGCACGTCCTCCCGGACTGCGCGCTACCCCGACGGCGGGAAGGCGCGCGCACTGATGGCCGGGTGCAGGGCCCTAGTTGTCGCCGCGGCCGCGCGCTCCACCTCGCGGCCGCCGATAAGAAGCCTCCCTGCCCGGGCCTGCGCCGCCTCCTCTCCCTGGAGGCGGCCGGGCGCAGGCAGCGAGCGATTCCAGCTGCCACTCCAGTCTCCTCCTTTTTCCTCTGCCCGTCTGGCACGGCATCATTTGCGCTGAAAGCTGTTAATGTCTGGTCTCACAGCTCCCCCTTTAGTCTTGCTGCGCTCCGTGTCTCGCGTTCCCAGCCAGATCAATAGCTGCCTCTCTGCCGACCTTGACCTCGAGCTCGACCCCACCCTGCTTAGGGTACTGGCTCCAGGGTACCGACCCTGGCTCCCTCTGCGCTTGCTAGATCAGAGGATCGGACCCGGCCTTTACTCAAGACCCCGGGTCAGGCAGGTGTATCCAAAACTCCCTCAGACCGATCTACCATCTATGAAGCCTTGTTTAAAATAAAGGCCACTGCTCCGACTTTCCAAAACACGCACAAGCACACACACACCCACAGAGAGAGAGAGAGAGAGAGAGAGAGAGAGAGAGAGAGAGAGAGAGAGAGAGAGAGAGAGAGAGAGAGAGAGAACGAGAACAACATGGACCTGAACCCCTTGAGAAAAACCTTAGACCTACTGTGTGCTCTGCCCTTGAGACAGAACTCAATCAGTTGGAAACAAATGAGAAAGAATATACATAGAAATGTCACAACGCTTTTTGAAGTCCCAAATATTTCCCTGCTGCTTCTTCCTCGGCTTCACACCCCATTCCTAAAGCGACTCTCCAACAGCCTCCATCCCTTTAAGGATAGGGGAATCGTTCTTAACAGAGGAATCTTCAGAA
Source organism: Dicrostonyx torquatus (assembly GCA_028555095.1). NCBI lineage: Eukaryota > Metazoa > Chordata > Mammalia > Rodentia > Cricetidae > Dicrostonyx > Dicrostonyx torquatus. Next base: position 740,115 of record JAQHUG010000327.1, on the reverse strand, counting down.
ATTAAAATTCATTTCGCCGAATCAAAGTGCATTTTTATTAACTTGTGTAGGGTTCTAACTCCCTGTATGCTTTGTGTGACATGCCACACAGTGGGGCCGACTGACCAGGCCAGCCCCCATCACAACCCCCCCAAAAAAAGACTTGCCTAAAATTCCTTGAAGGATTCTCAGTCCTTAGGCACAGACTGGGGCCTGTGGAAGAGTCTGCAGTGTTGTCTTTGCCTCCTGAGCTGTTACATTTCATCTTATGTCATTACGAAAATTTGGAAAGATCTAGAGTGTCAGTGGAAACGGGAAGTCCTGGAGTCCTTGCAGGAAAAAACTGACATTTGTTTTTGCTATTTTCTCCTTCCCAGGGATCCTCCCCCTGAAATGTAGACAGATAACTTTGGAGCTGTCTGAGGACCCAACAACACAGCTTACCAAATTACTTTGGGTTTCATTTCTGGTGCTTTAAAAAAAAAAAAAATCCATGCAAAGAGAAGGCGAATCTTCTTATTTTTCACAAGTGTGGGGCAAACTCTGAAGTAAGCTGCTTTCTGTTCTCCCAGGCTCTAAACCTTAGTGACTGTGAAAACTCAGAAAATTCAATAAACGCTCTGATGGGAGCACCCACACCTTCTTTTTGAGAACCGGCAGCAGAAACCCTAAGCAAGCCCTAGACACATTAGGAAGGCTCCCAAGATGGTCTTGATGTCTTTCCTCATGATTTAGAATCTTTTTAATTTATCAGGTACAAGATGTGCATGTGGTTTGTAGAGTTGGCTCTCCCCTCCCTCCTTTCTTGTGGGGACCTCTGGGGTCCAAGTCAGGTCCTCAGGCTTCTCTGCAAACACCTGTGCAGGCTGAACCATCTCTCCAGTGCAGGTTTAGACCGTTCAGAGATCAAACCCAGACTCATGGGTGGCAAGAGAGGCCGTGTTAGCCTTCCATCACGCTTGTCCTTCCTGGTTGCGGGGAAGACTTTGCTGGATCACAGCAGGTTTAGGCCTCAGCACCTAAAGGCTAAACAGGACCCTAAAAACTTGCCTCTCAGCCTTCTTCTGATTTTTCAATGTGTCCAATTTAAGATAGATTCTTTTGTTAAGATATAAGTCGTGGCATCTTCTTTTCTCTTCTATTTCTTTTTTTCTTTCAAATAAGACTTGACTTTTCAACTTTGACTTGGTACACAGTAGATTTTCAACAAGCATTCAACTGCTTGAAATAAGCTTAAGTAGGCACGGGAGTGGGGGAGACCATACAACAGAGGCATTCCTGACTGTTTCCCTTAAGTCTGCAGCCTAGAAGTCTTAAAGTCAGTTTCACTGCTCCTGGTTCATGGTTTATTTTCCTTTAAAAAACATTTTAATTAAAAAAAAAAAGAGAAAAAAAAAAAAAAAAACCTTGCCCAGTTCCAAGCTCCCTGTCTGTGAAAAGCCTCACACCCACATTGAACGTTTCTAACTCAGCCCCTGTCATCAGAAGTGATATTGAATGGCTCCGTTCTAGGGGATCTGGAACTGTTTCTACAGCTTTCTCACCTCGTTTGGAATTTTCTTGCCTTGCTAATTTTAATTCTTTAGTTGAGTCATCAATTCAATTTGGGTAGGGAAGCCTCCCTGTTGGGAGCGACCCAGAAGCCTGTACCCTCACCTCTCTTGCAGACCTAGGTCAGAGTGCTGGGTACTTACATCCCCATGTGTGCAGTATGCAAAGGATCTCTCTGCCGCTTTCCTCGGTCTGAGTGTGTCTGGTGTGACTTAGCATGCGGGGGGGGGGGGCTATTGCCCTGAAGATTTCCGTTTCAGACACACACATGGCGCCCACCCCAGAGCCTGAGTTCAGTGGTCTGGTGACCAAGCAACCTGCCCTATTTAGAGCAAAGGCAAGGGTGTGAGGAGGTTCAGAAGAGTGAAAATGGTTCCTTTGGGGGAAACACCAGGATTCAGAAGGGAATTTTCAGTTCCGACTCTGGCTGTCAGGCTGTAGCTGAGAACTGGGGCGACAAGGAGGTGCCTGGTGATAGGAGATGGGGGGGGCAGTGTAAGGATCACCTTCCCAACAAGGGTTTGATGAGGCTGTGAGGATTAATTAGTTTGTATCCTTAAGCAGTATGAAAAGGAGGAAGTTTCTGGAAATGTTAAGCTTGAGTTGTAGACAAGTTTGATTCAATTGAGAGCTGCCCCCACCCCCAAGGCCCAGGATGTGAAAACTCCTATCTGTTCTGTACTGCACTACAAAGGAAGTGAGGGGGAAGGAGGGCTCCGAGAAGAAAGGAGAAGCGTGAGTCAGACTAGCAAAGGCGCAGCTAATGAGAACTCTGCAAGGGGGCGCTTATCAAAAAAAAAAAAAAAAGAAAAAAAAGAAAGAAAGAAAGAAAAAGAAAAGCCAGCCAACACCTTGCTTCAGCGATGCCTTCCAGAGCTGGGAAAGCAAAAGGAGAGCTCATCTGTTGTTCGTCGTTTCAGGAGCAGCCACACACATGCTTTCGAGTGAATTCAACAAGGATAGCTTGCATCCTAGAAATATGTTGTCGGTTTTCCCCGCTGTTGAAGAGGGAAAGGTTGGCTCTGCAGACCCGCTAACAAACCTGCTGGACAGCACGGGTCCTGGGGGCAGAGCGGGGGAGGCAGCATCTCTATGGTGTGTAGAAGTTTTCAGGTGTTCCATATTCAAGAGATGGAGGCAGGGGGATCAGGTGTTCACGGTCATCCTCCGGCACATAGCAAGTTCAAGACCAGCCTGGACTGCCTGAAACTGTAGCAAAAAGGAAAAAAAAAAAAGGAAAGAAGGGAGGGAGGGAGGAAGGGAAAAGGAAAGAGGAAAAGAAAAAAGAGGAAAAAAAGGAAGAAAAACAAAAGTAAATATAATATAAAATAAAGCAAAATGTACGTTGGTTTGAAGATGCATTTTGGGTACCATTTACAAGACAGACAATTTACCACAACAAAAGACAATGAATTCCACCCAAGGGAGAACTAAGACGCTGAGTTGCCGTACATTCTGATATTAGTTTAATCTGGGTCTTTTAAAAAATGATTTCACTGTGATCTTAAGCCTTCGGGATCTTTGAAACAACAATGGCTTCTAAAATATAGATGTGGTGATAATATTCTCCATCTAAACTTGCAACAAAGCCCCTGTCTTGTGCTTGCTTTCTCCCACAAGTCTCTCAGGGAGCCCTAACAGGAGCAGAGGAGCCCACTTCCGGCCTGTGTCCAGCTCATCCTGAGGATCTAGAGTCTAAACAGGGCAGATTTATGGTCCACTGTTAAAATCTGCATTCAGACCCCAGATGCAGACGGTGGCTTCGTCAGCTGCTGGGATTCGGCCCAGGTTTCTGCAGCTTCGTTATTTCTTTCTGCTTAACAGGGACAATTAGAGAACAGAAGAGTGGGGACGCCTGTTTAGGGACTGGTTCGGTATTGTACCCAGACCACACATTCCGGCTGGGAAGGAAGACAGTAATGTATAAAGCATTAGTGGATTTAACACTGTGCGTCGTGCTTGGGGATCGAATTGTCAATGTTTCTGGCAAGAACTCACACTCCAATTGAAATCTATCACACACCTTAATTAGCTCCGGGTACCTAAATGCACCCAACCCAGAGGCAAGTTGGAAAGCAGAGGAAGAGGGCAGGAGCTGGCAAAGAGGCAATGCGGAACCTGCCCCTGGGGGTTTAGGGCCCCCGTGTTCAGAATAGAGTGCACCAGCCACGAGGCTAAGGGGACAAATGTGACTCACCACCCCAGCCCCAGAGAACACAGAGAAAGAACGCTGATGGAAGGCATTTGGATGGCTCGACCCTCGTTGACTAAAGAGATGAGAAGAGGCCGTGGTGACACAAAGCTGTCGCCGACAGTAACTGGAGCCTTTTTTTTTTTCTGAGCCAACCATCCCACCTGGACCTCGGCACAAATTATTGTTTTCAATTACCACCTGTGTATTCCTTCCCATGCAACTTATTGATGTAAAATTACCGCTACAGCGGTATAAATAAGTTATACCGCAGTTGTAAAATGGAAGAAATTTTGTTGTAGCAATTATGTTCAGCAAGATGACAAAATAAATTTCCAGAGCTGTGCCTGCAGTAACCTGGGGAATTTAAACCTCATAATTTCCATTCATTTCAGATAATTTGGAGTAATTTCTATATGTAATAACTTTGTAATGAAAAACAGCAGTACTGAAGTGATTTCACTCTGTTTTCTCCTCCTATGGTATACATGGCACAAAATAAATGATAAAAATAATATTTCCTTTTTATATGTGTGTGTGTTGAGTAATTCCTTCAGTAAAAATCATAAACTAATACCCAGACTAAATCTCTGTCCACAAAATGAAAAATAAATTGAGTTAAAGAAGTGAGAGAGAATAGAAGGCTTTGGATGTTTTATTGTGACTTTATTGAGTTGTCTGAGTCTCAGGCTCTTCCTGATCTCTGAAGGTTACTGTTCCCAAGCAAGAGATGCAGAGAGGCAAGACCCCAAGGCTGTCATGGGGGACCTGCAGGGAGACCCTCCCCAAGACTGAAAGACCTCTCCCAGGTGGCCACTTCTCAGCCCCAGCATGTTCCGATAGTCTCTCTCCTGCCTAGGGGAGCAGGCTCAGAGGAATGGCTGACTCCCAACACAGTCCTTTTTTAAAAAGTTAGATTTACTTATTCCTTATTTGTGCATATGGCTGTTCTGCCTACATATGTGTTTGTATACCATGTACATAGCTGGCGCCTGCAGGTCAGAAAATGGCATCAGATCCCCTAGAACTGGAGTTATGGGTGGTTGTGAGCCCCGTCTGGGTGCTGGAAACGGAATCTGAGTCCTCTTCAAGAGACGCAAATAACCTTAACCACCGAGCCATCTCTTTAGCCCCTGCATCAAGTCTTTAACAGCAATGTTCCCTGACACTAGGAAGGACCCGTTAGGTTGGACAGTGGCCTAGTAGGTTCTGACATATTTCCTCTTTTAATTAAAGATTTGGCAAGGTGGCGTTGTGTTCCCCCACTGCTCTGGTGCCCTGCCAGACCTCTGCCAGTGACACATGCGACTGATGTGTGCAGCCTCTGAACGCCACACGTTATTCATCAGAAGCTCCCACTGAGCTGTTCGAGGGTGACAGGAATTACAGCATCTGCATTAGCTCCAGGCTCCATGCAATTAGCCTCCGCCACCACCATGGCATCCATCAAGAGCTTCTACTAAGTGAAAAATGGAAGCTAGGTCTAAAGCTGGACTTCAGAAGGGATGGGCAGACCTGTAGGCAGGCTTCTCCTACCAGCCCTGAGGGCTCCCTACTACCTGGGATGAGAGATACTTCCTAGCCTGCAAACCCTGTTCCCACCCTGTTCCAGGATGCAGACGGACAGGCACAGGCTAGGAAAAGGTATCCACTTGCTGAGCAGTGTAGGGGAATACATGATTGTCTCTGAGCTACGTTCTCCTTGACACACAGCCTCAGCACACCTGCAAACTGGTAGTCCCATTATAGGCACTCTGCAACTTCTCATTGGACACACTTTAAGAAGCACTCTGTGACTGAGATGCAATTCTATTTACTGGCTAATACCCAGGATTCTAGTTCAAAGAAACCTGAACTCAATACATCACTCCAGTGACATCAAACAAAAGACAATGACAGCTGTCTAGATTGGAGACATTCCAGCCTCCAAAATGTACTTGTGGCTGTGTCCCTCTTACCAAGTTCACCACTGCAATCCTCTCCAGGGCTCCTGAGTCACAGAGAGACTATCTAAATATGTTTGTCAGAGGTTTGTATTAGCTCATTCTGGAAAGAAAGACACCTTCCCCATTAGACAGAGAATGCTAAAGCCAGGCTCCCAGACACAGAACTCCAATCCCTCAGGCCTTCCTCCACAAAATCATAGCCCTGTCCTCCATCCAGCCAATTCCAATCATCCTCCAAGCAAGAAGAGGGTACCAGAGACATCACTAGGCCTAGGACTAGAATAGGGGTACCAAAAAAAGTCTGCAGTGGATCAGGAAGTGAAGGAGAGAAAAGAAAAGTTCAAAGGTAAACCAGTTCTGGGGCCTGGAGAGATGGCTCAGAGGTTAAGAGCACCGACTGCTCTTCCAGAAGACCTGGGTTCAATTCCCAGCACCCACATGGCAGCTCACAACTGTTTGCAACTCTAGTTCCAGAGGATCGGACACCCTCACACAGATATACATGAAGGCAAAACACCAATTAATATAAAATGAAATTAAATAAATTTTAAAAAACAGTTCTGAACTGAGCAAGGATACCTGCTTAAGGGAAAAGACTGGGCAGGCTTATGGGTACTAAAGTCAAGGCCATGGCCAGGAAACCAAACCACAGGAAGTGGTGAGGGATGGAAGATGCAAGTGCCCAAGGCATCATCTCAGACAAAACAAACCAAGGAAATGAAGGGACTCGGAGTCCACGGGGCCCAGCAGAAGAGTCTGATTCTCCTGCCGCTGGAATAGAGTTTGGAAGCAAGCAACGTCCTTTTGCCCCTTAGGTTTGTCCTTCCTGGGAAGATGATGTGCAGGGTGGGCACCAACATGGTGCCTGCATCCTCACAGACCTGGGCTCAAGTCCATCTTGCATCTGTTATAAACTAGGTGCCTTGGGGGTAAACAGCTGGTCTTCTAAGCATCCCAGTTCTCCCGTGTCAGGCCCCAGCCTCAGTCAGGAGTTCCTCAGGTAACACAGAAAGTCCCAGTACAGAACACAGCACAGTACAGGCATTTAACACATTTAACAAAATACAGATAATTCAATGGAGGCCAGTGTCCAATGTTCAATTGTGCAGGAATTCACACTCAGCTCAATCCATGGCACACACCTCAATGTTCTCATTCAAAAGGCAAAATTTCAGGCTGGAGAGATGGCTCAGAGGTTAAGAACATTGCCTGCTCTTCCAAAGGTCCTGAGTTCAATTCCCAGCAACCACATGGTGGCTCACAACTATC
>JAQHUG010000327.1:692811-731909 GCA_028555095.1 Dicrostonyx torquatus | reverse complement strand
ATGTTTTCTTCTTTCATTTTCTTTCTTTCTTTTTTCTTTCTTAGACAAGATCTTTCTATATAGCCTGGGAGTGGCCTCAAGTTTTCAATCCTCCTGCCTCAGCCTCCCTAGTGTTGGAGCCACAGACATGTGCCACCATGTCCAGGCTTCGCCATACATTGCTGTAGTCTTATGCAACAGTTCTTTATCCAGAATCAGGCAACGGTGACTGTTCTGTGAAACAAGGGAATGTGACCTTGAGCTCCATCCTGGTGCAGAGGGGCCTGCAGGACTTGGTTAGGTGGGACCTAGCGTAAGAAACAGCCCCCTTCCTGTCCTTGCCTTCTACAGAGGGCCCTTCACCACCAAGTTGGCTGGTTTGAATGCCCTCTTGGGGACAATGGCAGAGCCTGGTGGCCTTGCCCTCTTCCTGCACACAAAGCAGCCTGGCTGGGCCCCGCTGCCGGGCGAGCTCAGGGTACAGACATGCAGACACTCAAAGTGAGGAATGTCCTCCCGGGCCTCCTCCTCCTTCCCACCTTCTGTCATCCAGGGAGATAATTCATTTATGCAGTGCTCACAGAAGACTGACATTTTTAACTTTTTTAGCAGAATAAATTTATAAGGTAAATTAGGGGGTGGGAGCCCGAGTGTCCTAGGCAGATTCAAACTGGTAATTACAGAGGGCCTAATTATGCATTCACTACAGAGCCTTCTGGAATGGGGACAGCTACAGGGTGGCTCCTGTTCTTCCTGCAGAGGGCAGTCCCCCTGAATCTCCTGGAAGCTTTGCACCAAACCTTCAAGAAGCCTTTGCTTCCATCTCTGAGCTTTCTCCGGAGGCCCTCATGTCCTCAACTTCCACAAGTCGGCAGAGCAAATTCTCACCTTCTTTAGAGGACCCAGAGGCCTTCCTCCACCCTAACGCCACCAAGAGCCAGGAGCCCAGTCAGCCCTTATACCCTGGGTCTCAACTTAATAAAACAAAGGGCACAATGGCAAGCAGGAAATCTGAGATCTTCCTCTGTCCCATCTCCCCGAGGTCCGTCCTTATTCACCGACATGTCTGCAGGACCCAGGGCACTGTGGAGACAGGATCTATGCTGTTGTCTTCTCCATCCCACCAGAACTTGGTTTGGCCTCAGTAAGCCAATGAACAAGCAGACACGGAGGAAGGGAGAGGAAGGGAGGAATGGAGGGATGGAGGGAGTTAAGGATGAAGGGTGTGGAAAGAAGAGGGGCCAGTAAAAAGTGCCTCGTGATCCTCACTCAAGAACACCCAAGCTGGTCTCAGCAAAGCTGTTGTTTGGCGGCAGGGAAGCCACGCCCTTCCCACACGGCGCAATGCATACCAGCTTTGAAGGAACAAATATATTTTGAACATAAAGCCCTCTTTTCTCTACATCTCCCATTCATTTCCCACTTCCCATTTCTGCTCCCAGGCATCTTGTCACTCACTGTGTGTCACTCTCCACCACAAACCCAATTGTACCCCCCTCATGTTTCAAGAGTCCTAAAGCCCTTATATTTGTCATTCTCGTGATGCTGTAGCAAGACACCTGACCTTAAAGTTAAGGGGTTCACTGTGGTCCAGCTTCATTCGGTCTACCATGAAGGACAACAGGACGTGCGGGGAACAGAGACACTCACGTCACAGAAGCCTGGAAGCAGGGAGCGAGAATGCCTGTGCTTGTCTTAGTTTCCTCTTCTATTCCACCGGGGCACCAGCCTGAGTTCCGCATTTGTCATCCTCTCTGGAACACCTACAAGGACACTGACATCTACCCGCCCCACACTATCATCCCAACATGGAAATTCATCCACACAGGATTGCAGCCTGAGGCCGAAGGTTTTGGAAAGCAGGGTGACAGAAATGAAGCTTAACAACAAGAGAACATTAACACGAGCTGTGAGATGCCCAAGAGCAAAAACAGCTAGACAGAAGACATCCTGGCCCAAGCCATTCAGACTTACCCTGATGCCCCATCCGGAACCCCACAATAGTCCCCACACAGCCCCTGCACCTAGTTCAGGCTTCAGTTACTACCTACCACAGGATTTGGTTTAAATAAGACATCAGTACAGGAAACACTGGGGCTGAAGGACATTCAATGTGGTCCTCAAATCACACCCTCCCTGTGACCACATAACCAGCATCGACATGAAGCCGATCCCAAAGCAAGACTCTCAGCCCTGAACCTTTGCAGCCCCGGAGGTGTCAGCTTGGTTGTGTGTGTGTGGTCAGGTTTCATTTTCATTGTATAGAGCAGTGGTTCTTAACCTTCCCAACTCTGTGACCCTTTCATACAGTTCCTCAGGTCGTGGTGACCCCCCAATCATAAAACTGTTTTCATTGCTACTTCGTAACTGTAATTTTGCTACTTCTATGAATCATAATGTAAATATCGGATACACAACCCCAGAGGGATCATGACCCATAGGTTGGGAACCACTGGTGTAGAGACTGAACAGGCAAGGGGTCCAAGGCTGGAAGAGCCTCTTCACTGCAGCACGGAGTCCCACACACTGCCTTTGGTTAAGACCTGACCTACTTTCGCCTGAGAACTGTTTCCATGTAACATTCGCACTCACGGTCCTCCAACCTAGCTCCTGCAGGGCAAAGGACACAGGACACCTCTTGGTCCTTCTGGTGCTGAGCATCCTTATCCCAGTGCCTATCCAAGCAAGAGCCATTGCTTGACTCTGCCTCCCTAGCAGACCGATAGAGAATTCACACTTCTGACAAGTGCTGGGGTCACACTCGGCCACCACCTGCCGCAGCTTTGATCAAACACAGCAGGCTGATATAGCTTAGGGGTCAGACTGTGAGCTTCACAGGGAGTGGAGTGCAGGGCCAAGACTGTGCCTCTACCGGGCACAGGGCACTGGCTGCATATGTGACTTCTGTTCCCCCAACATCGCACACAGTCAGTTCGACAGAGTCCCCCTACACAGTACAGGAGCCACATCGGACAGCTTGCCAAGGAATCACAGCCAGCAGAAGCAGACACTGGTCCTCAGCCTGTCTACCTCCTTGGTCAGGATGAGCCATGCTGTGCTCATCAACCCCTGTATCCGCTGGACTTACACTAGGAACATTCAGATCTTTGCTTACACCTTTCTTTTAGGGCTCTCTACAGCCCTCTTGCTCTGCTGGACTCCAGGACCACACACAGGAGGGAGTCAGGGAAGTCACAGTAGCTCTTAAACTCAGAAGTGGCACCTTGCTCTTGTGCTCACAGTCTATTGGTCAGAGCTAGTCACATGATGCAATGTAGCTGCAAAGGAAGCTGGGAAATGTATGCAAGCAGGTGCATATCAGAGTGCCTATGTATTGCTCTAGGAGTGTGCTGGGATGCTCAGAGGGAAATGGAAGGGGGAATAAGCCTTCACAACTCAACTAGGGACCAGGCCATGGGTGAAGGAACAAGCGAAGGGCCAGGTGTTATCACTAACTACATCTAAGCTTTTGCTTTCTGGGCCACTCGGTTTTCTCTTCCCATCCTCTATCAAGTGTGACTGATTTCTTTACCACACATTCACTGAGCTGGCCCCTCCCCACAGGAGAAGTATGGGGACTTCCTGGCTGCAGAGACATGTTGGTCTAGAAGCTGCTTCCTTTCTGGTGCTATCTGCCACCAGAAACAGATACACCTGAGACATTTAAAGGTGACCTGTTCACTCCTGAAAAGTAGCTCACAGACAGGGCCTCTCAAATCCCAAAACTTGTCCATTAGACATGTCGGTCTCCTGATTGTCTTCAAAGTTTTGTGAGGTGGGTGTGAAAAAAATGTAACGACATCCAGGCTTCCCTTCAAAGTCCTCCAAACAGTGTTTGATGGACAGATCTGGAACAGAAATTCTAAGCTAGAAAGAGCCAGGAGATAATGCAGTCCACCTACCTCAAGGAGGAGTTGGAGGCCAAGCAGTGGCAGGGATGGTATGCACCAGGGCAATGCAAGCCTGGAGGCAGGCCTCATGCCCTGATTTCCAGACCTGTGTCAGTATCTCTACCCCCCCCCACATGCACACATACACACACATGTACCCCAACTTTTCCTTACCTATCTCAATCTGCCAAGGAACAAAAGGGAACCATGTTTGGGGAAGCATAGAAATCAGTCTCCAGTCAACCTGACAAAGGCTGGAGATGGCGGGGCCAGCTACCCGGGCTGACACTGGGTGACAGAATGGGTAAGGTCATTGCAGAGACTCTTGGCCGTCAAAGAGGGGGGAGGAGTCACTCATTCCTCACAGTTTAAAGACAAGGAAGTCTAAGATGAAGATGCTAGAGTAGCAGTTCTCAACCCGTGGGTTGCGACCCCACTGGTATTCGAATGACCCTTTCCCAGGGCTTGCACATCAGATGTTTACATTATAATTCATAACAGTAGCAGAATTACAGTTATGAAGTAGCAACAAGATCATTTTAAGGTTGGGGCTCACCACAACATGAGGATCTGTACTGAAGGGTCGCAGCATTGGGAAGGTTGAGAACCGCTGCTCTAGCCCATCCAGGGTCTAGCGAGCACCCACTGTCCAGCTTGCCGACTGTCTTCCTGATGAGCCCTCGACAGCATGGCAGTAGTGTCTCCTCTGGCAAGGCCACTAATCCATGGGTGGGACTCCGTCCCTTTCCAATCGAAGTGTTCAGTGTTGTGACAAAATACTTGAAAACATCCACTCCCAGCGGGGAGGGTTTATTTTGGCTCCCAGTGTAAGATGGCAAACTATCCCGGCAGAGAAGGCATGGCAGCTGGACCAGAGGTGGCTCATCACGTGTGTCCACTCTCAGAAAGCAGGAAGAGATGAATGGTGGTGTTCAGCTCATTTTCTCCTTTTTATTCAGTTCAGGGTCTCAACTCAAGGAGTGGTGCTGCCCCCACCCCTTTCAGTTAATCTGATCTAGATCATTCTTCACAGAGATGCCCAGAGACTAACCTAATCTAGATAATCCCTTATAGGCATGTCAAGTCCCATGACCCAGTTACCCCCTCCAAAGACCCCATCATACAGGGTTCCAGTATTCAGATGGAATGGACTCATTGTTCCATAACAACTTCCAAGTTCTCTGCCCCTACCCACCTTCATTCTGGCCTTAGAGTTCCTGCTCAAGGTCTGAGGGACCGCCCTCATCCCAGACAAAGAATCTTCCTGCTGGAAGACCACAACACTCTCAAGGAATCCAAGGACTTCCTCAAAAGAGAAGTAGGCATCCAGAGGGCAGAGGGCCTGGAATCTCACTGATGCTTGGTGGGACCTCCGTGTGGAGAAAGACCCATCCAGCACTCGTTCCACGTCAAACACGATATCATAAGAACTTGTCTCGGCTACTGTACCATGCTCTTGTGCATGCTACGTTCCCCCTTGACATCAAGTATCAGAGAAAATGAAAACACTCCAAGACTTAGGGCCCCTAAGAAGGCAAGAGTTTTCCCTAAGGAAGTGCACTGTCATTGGCAGGATAGACAGGAACCCACTGGAGAACCCAAGTTTCCCATCTGTTACAGGTGGAGAAATAAAGGCCACCAGGATCAGGCCTTGTCACAGATTCTGTAGAGAGAAATGGGGAGAGGTTGAGCAGGACTGGGGGTGCAGCCACCATGGGGAGAGGGGACCAACTGTAACTTCCTGCATATTCCCCTGTGGTTGAGAGGTAAAGGGGATGTAGGATCATCTTTGAAGTTCAAGGAAGAATGATCATCCAGGCTATGAGGGACTGGTGGCTGGAGTATTGGACACTATATATTGAGGGTCTTAAAGAGGTCTTATGTAGCTCTGAGCACAAGTAAGGGTTGGTTAGACCTCTCAATTCACACTCCCTCCTTCGTACACAGTAACACTACATGTAGTTTCAAGGGCCACCTCCAATTGTGTCCGATGCCCCACCCCCAGCCTGGCCTCCACATACCCTACTGCCTGCTGCTTCTCCTCACTCTGAGCCTCAGCCTGAGATCTAAAAGTCCTTGTTACACTGTTTGGCTTTTGACAGCTTCACACAAACCTAGACATAGCTGGGAAGAGGGACTCTCAATTGAGGAACTGCATCCATACTATTAGACTGTAGGCAAGTCTGTAGTGTTGCAGAAGATGTGAAGATGTGTCTTTGACCAAGGTGCCTTTTGATTGGTTTAATAAAGAGGTGAACAGTCAATAGCTAAGCAGGAGGTATGAGTGAGACTTCTGGACAGAGAGAGCTCTGGGAAGAAGAAAGGGGGAGTTGCCAGTCAGACACAAAGGAAGTAGGGCATGCAGGAGGAGAGGTAAACACCATGAGCCACAGGACAGCACATAGGTTAATAGAAATGGGTTAATTTAAGTAATAAGAGCTAGTTAGAAACAAACCTAAGCTTAACAAGAAGTCTCCATGTTGTTATTTAGGAGCTGGCTGCCCCGACAGAAAGACACTCGTTACACTGTATAGGCATTTTTTAAAATGATGATTGATGTGGGACGGCCCAAACCACTGTGGGCAATGCTACCACTAAGGAACTAGTCTTGAGCGTATAACAAAGCAGGCTGAGCAAGCGGTGAGAAGCATGACAGTAAGGAGAAGTCCCCCATGGCCTCTGCTTCAGTTCCTGCCTTCTCGTGATGAACTGCAATTAGGACATGGAAGTCAAATTAGCCCTTTCCTCCCAAGTTACTTCCGATGCTTTTTCACAGCAACAGAAAGCAAATTAGGACACTCCTCCAAATCTGGTATTCCTAACTCAGTGGTTATTGTTCAGACCAAAACCCGAACATCATCCTGGCCTTTCTCTTGCCTGCTCGGCCAGCATCTAACCCATGACTGCATCCTATCCTACTAATTCTTACCATCTTCCTGGACCAAGAGATTTCCTGCCTGGCGTTTCTGTTTCTGATCCTGTATCTATTCTCAAGAGTATAACACTGAAGAAGTATAACACTGTCTTAGGGTTTCTATTACTGTGATGAAACACCATGATCAAAAAGCGAGTGGGGAACAAAGAGTTTATTTAACTTACACTTCAGAATTGTTATTCAGCACCAAAGGAAGTCAGGACAGGAGCTCCAAACAGGGGAAGCTGATGCAGAGGCCATGGAGGGGAGCTGCTTACTGGCTTGCTCTTCCTAGCTTGCTCAGACTGCTTTCTTATAGAACCCAGGACCACCAGTCCAGAGATGGCATCAACCACAACAGAATAGGCCCTCCCCCCGCATTGAATTAGAAAATGCATTACAGCTGGATCTCATGGAGACGTTTTCTCAATGGAGGCTCCTTCCTCTCTGATGACTCTACCTTGTGTCAAGTTGACACACAAAACCAGCCCGTGCAACTCTCCCTTTGTCAACTCGACCTGCAAACACATCAAATCAAGCCACAGCCTTCCTTTCTTATTCATCCCCAGGATCTCACATTGAAGTCATAATTTTAAAAGTCCTACAGTCTTTAAAAATTCAAACATGTTAAAATTTTAATCTTTAAAATACCCAATCTCTTTTAAAAGTTCAGGTTTCATCTGTGGACTCCTTTAAAAAATCAAAATTAAATTAAATTCTTCAAGAGGGAAGAACCAGGACACTGTCCAAATCTGAACCAAGCAAAATCAAAATCCAGTTATCTCAATGTCCAGTTATCTGGGATTCACTCACAATCTTCTGGGCTCCTCCATGGGGCTTGGGTCACTTCTCCAGCTCTGCCCTCTGCAGCACACATGACTTGTCTTCTAGGATCTGACTGGTCCCACTGCTGCTACTGTTCTTGGTGGTCACACCATGGTGCTGGCACCTCCAAAATGCCAGGTTCTTCTGCTGCAACTGGGCTGTGCTTCCATCAGTAGACTCTCCTAGGCTCTACTCACGGTGCTAAGCCTCACTTCTCTCCATGACCCCTTCAGTCCTGGGCTTTCAACTGCTACCAAGGCTGCACCTTCACCAATGGCCTCTCCTGGTCTCTCACAGCGCCAAGCTGTTCTCCATAACTCTTTATGGCTTCAAAACCAGTACCACCTGGATGACTCTTACACATTACCAAGTCTGGCTGCCAACACAACATACAACCTGGCTGTCTCTGGAACACAGCTTCTCTGTGCTCTCAGGAAACACTTCCCAGAAGATTTCACCTCCGTTATTCTTGTTTCTTCTTAAATACCACTAATTTCTCAACTCCAGATGATCATCATTAAGTATCCCAGCAAACCAAAGTTCCTCTTTGGTAATTCTGGTTATCTTGTTAATCACAGCTGATTCTTCAGCCCCAGCTAACCAGAACCACAGAATCTTAATTCACAATAACAAATGGCCCTGATAGAGTCTTTAAACTTCCCCCTGCTATGTCACAAGCCAGGCCTCCATCTTCTGCACTGCTCTCAACATTTTTATCTTCCAAGCTCCTAAAAAAAAGTCCCACAGAGCTCTTAATACTCAATGACTCTTCTAGCCCAAAGTTTCAGATTCCTTCCACAATCCTCCCCAAAACATTGTCAGGTCTGTCACAGCAATACCCCTTTATGCTGGTACAAATTTGTCTTAGTTTGGGTTCTATTGCAATGAAAGGCCATGACCAAAAAACAAGTTGGTCACTTCAGCAATGCTGTTCATCACCAAAGGAATTCAGGACACAAATTCAAACAGGGCAGGAACAAAGAGGTAGGAGCTGATGCAGAAGCCATGAAGGGGTGCTACCTATCAGCTTGCTTCCTATGGCTTATTCAACCTGCTTTCCTATAGAACCTAGGACCATACAGCCGGGGGATGGCACTACCCACAATGGTAGTGGCCCTCACACATCAGTTGCTAATTGAGAAGATACTCTACAACTGAATCTCATGGAGGCATTTCCTCAACTGAGGCTCCTCCCTCTCTGATGACTCTACCTTGCTTCAGATTGACACATAAAACCAGGCAGTACAAATGGAGATCACGTGCAATGCTGTTCTAGTGGAAACCATATCACTTTGAGTATGAAATAAAGCCCAGAAAACAGTCTGTGTAGGAGATTGTGCCCTAACCATACCCTACTGGCTTCACTATTACTTCCTGCTTTTCCATCACCACTCAAGGCATGCCTCAAGGCCTTTGCACCTGCCATATCCTGTCCTTGGTCTCCTTTCTTTCAGAATTCTGCAAGCCAGTTCCACAGGTCTCTAACAAGATCTTTATGGTCAAACTACTTTCCACTGAAATTCCAACATCTTAGGTTAAGTGTGGAGACACCTTGAAAAATGTCATTTATCAAAACTGACACAAGAAGAAACAGAGAAAAACTAGAGTCATTTAGCACTGGGGAGGGTTTATGGCCCTCCTCCTCTTTCCCTGCCTGACCTTACCCCAAATAACTATTCTCAAATATTTAACCTGTGAATTCCTTTAAACACTTAAATAGGAAGTACCAATTTTACACTCATTTCTAGAAAATGAGATACAAAGGAAACACTACTATGCTCATTTTGTGAGAATTAACTATGATCAAAACCTAACAGGGATGTTACCAGAAAAGGAAATTGAGGAACTTTAACCCTCATGCACCTAGATGACAGAGTCCAAACAAAGAATTAAAAGTTAAGTCCCAAGATGGACAGTCATGAGTAAGTGGGGTGTGTTGACTGATCACTCAACATACGATGCCCTTACATAGAAAGGCTTCTGGAATATATAGTATTAAGGGAAAGGTATGAGTGTCCATAGAATACTGCATTTAGGGTAAGAGGAAAAGAAAGGAATGAAAAATAAATAATTAGGCTAGAGACAAGGCTAGATAAGTAAAGCATGTGCCGTGTAAGCTTGAGGTCCTGGGTTTGAATTCCTAGATCTAGTAAATCAGGCATCTCTAACCCCAGCGCTGAGATGAGGAAGTGGAGGCAGGAGAATGTCTAGAAGCTTGTGGTTCAGCTATTCTGCTATATACAGCAGTGATCAGCAAAGACATCCTGTCTCAAACAAGATGGAAGGCAAGAACTGACATCTGAGGGTATTCTCTGCCACAGCTCACTATGTCACACACATGTGAACACACAAATACACCACTTAAATCTGTGTACTTGAACAAACAGAAGCAGGAAAATACAGTGGGGACAGAAGGTGAGTCAGTTTTTAGGCTAGTTGATTTCCTCTACCCTAAAAGGGAACCACAGATGCACAGGCAGTTCCTTCCTACAGTTTCAGCCCAAGATCAAGGTGTCAGCACAGCTGGTTTCTCTGAGGTTTTGTCCCTCAACTTAAACAGCATCTTCCTTTATTCAGATACCCATCATTTGGATGAAGGTTCACCCTTATGATCTAGTGTAAGATAGCCAAGTGTAATGATATGTGTCTATAATCTCAGCATTGAGGAGGTCAAGGCAGGTGAATGCCTGGAACTCAATGATCAACCAGCCTAGACTAGTTAGTGAGCTCCAGGCCAGTGAGAGACCCAATAGATGATAGATAGTAGATAGAGATAGATAGATAGATAGATAGATAGATAGATAGATAGATAGATAGATAGATAGATAGATGATAGATAAAAAGATTCATAGCATCATAGCATCTGGGGAACAACAGCATGGATCAAACACATGTGCACTCACACAGAGACACACAAGCTGTGTCTCCAAATACAGCCACTATTTGATGTAAAGAGACTTGCACGTCAGCACATGAATTGGAAGAGACTGCAGACAGTCCCTCCAGCTTTGTGAGAGGCAGAGAGGGAGACAAGGCTGTGCACTTAATACTTGTTGTTGTACATCGTGTGATCCTGACCACGTTCCCATTCCACATGCCTGAAAAGGAAAGGGAAGTCAACAAGAAGCAGAGAGGGACCTAAAGTTGTCTGTGGTGCAAAGCTAAATTTCAAAAAAATGGCATAGCACACTAAAGGGGAAATCCAGTAACATTTGACACAACATTTGGGTTATACACCCTCAGAAAATGGACCAAAAGCTCTAGAAGAATACTAAACGCTAGCTAGCTGGCTCCCTTTTTGCAGAGAAAGGGATTAGCAATTCTGAAACTACTGTGTGCGCCTAAGATCAGACAAACACGAGAACATGCTGTGAGAACAGAAGCCAGTGCTGTCGCCAGGGAAAAGGAAGCTGCAAATGTGAAAAGGGGAGAGAGATGTCCGTGTGGTGTTTCTGAGGATTGGAGATATCAGTGTGAAGTTGCATATTTCAATACAGAGGAGAGGAAGGGGAAGAGGAAGGGAAGAAGACACTAGAAGAACAGAGGATAGATGATAGAAAGATAGATGGATGGATGGATAGATAGATAGATAGATAGATAGATAGATAGATAGATAGATAGATAGATAGATTATGATGGATAGATAGATAGATAGATTATGATGGATGGATAGATAGATAGATAGATAGATGATAGGTGGATGGATGGATGGATGGATAAATAGATGATAGATGATGGATGAATGGATGGATAGTAGGTAGGTATGTAGATAGCTAGGTCGGTAGGTCAGTAGATAGATAGATCGATAGATGGATGGATGGATGGACGGACGGACGGACGGATGGACGGACAGACAGACAGACAGATAGATAGATGATAAGATGATGGATGGATGGATGGATGGGTAGGTATGTAAATAGATAGACAGACAGACAGGTGATGGATGGATAGATAGATGATATGTGATGATAGATAGATAGATAGATAGATAGATAGATAGATAGATAGATGATAGGTGGATAGATGATAAATAGATGATAGATGATGGATGGATGGATGGATGGATGGATGGATGGATGGATAGCTAGGTAGATAGATAGATAGATAGATAGATAGATAGATAGATAGATAGATAGATAGATAGATGGTTTGAAAAGGTATGCCCCCCATGAACTCATGTGTTTAAATTCTCGGCCTATAGGGAGTGATACTATTAGGAGGTATGACCTTGTTGGAGTAGGTGTAGCCTTGTTGGAGGACATGTCTTGCTGTTGGGGCAGACTTTGAGGTCTCCTATGCTCAAACTACACCCAGTGTCACAGTTCACTTCCTGTTGCCTGCAGATCAAGAGGTAGCTCTCTAAATTCCTTCTCTAGTACCATGTCTGCCTGCATGCAGCCATGTCTTATGATGAGGATAATGAACTAGACCTCCGAAACTGTAAGCTACCCCCAATCAAATGTTTTCCTTTATAAGAGTTGCCATGGTCATGGTGTTTCTTCAAATAAAAAAAAAATCTAAGACAGACAGATAGATGATAGATAGATAGATAGATAGATAGATAGATAGATATACAGATAGCATATATGAAAGCTAATAAATACATAAGTGATAGATGTTTGATAAATTGATAAATAATAGCTATACAAATAGATGGAAAGATAATAGATGATATATGACATCTAGATAAACCAACACATGACTGATAATGATAGACAGATAGATAGATAATAGATGATAGATAAATGGTTAGATAGACAGACAGGTAGGCAGATAGATAATAGGCAGATAGATTATAGAATAACAGATAAATGATAGATGATTTTTGCATTGATGATAGGTAAATAAAAAGATAGTAGTTAGATGATAGATGATATTTAGATAAATAACCACATGATTGGTGATTGATAAATAGATGGTAGATGGAAGGATGGAAGATGAACAGACAGATGATAGGTAGATAGTGTGTAGGTAAAAAATTATTATTAGATTAATAGTTTGGAATGAAGTGCCAAGATGTAACAAATTTGACACCAAAAGTAGGGTTTGTCCTGACAGAGAAGCTGCTCTCTACAGGGCAGGAATGGCAGTTAATGCAGAGACTGACTCTAAACTGACCCAAGTGTTGAGACTAAGTGACTGCCAGTGCTCAGCCCTAAGTGGAACATCTGTGTCAAACCCCACCCCTGCCCAAGAATATCACGAAAGATGGTACAGAAAGAACTGGAGAGCCAGAGAATGGGGAGGGGTACTGTGGACTCTTTTCTTCTGGAACTCACTGCAGCTGTGGTCACCTGCACACCATCAGGACAAGACCAGTCAACATTCCAGCAGCACTAACTGGGCTCCATGGGTTACCAGAAAAAAGAAGGGATGGGACGTGGGAGAGGTGGGCAAGTTGGGAGTGCCTGTGTGAGTGGAAGGAGAGAATTGTGGTGGATATGATCAAGATACATTGTTTATTACATATGAAATTGTCAATGAAAAAATAAAAGATTTTTTTTTAAAAAACAATTGTTTTGACCAGGATGGAAATCTCCAACAGAAGTTTCTAATCTCGTGACAGGTCATGCTGTTTCAGGGGTGTGTTGTAAGGAGAGGGTCCCCAAGTACTTGTCTATAGCTTGTTCAAGACGGTTAAGACCATATAGAAGTTGACATGGTTTTTCTTAATACTGTGCAGTCATCATGCCAGTGGCTTACTCTCCTCTCAGGAAAAAAAAATCCCACGGCATTTTTCACTGAGTTTCATAGACTTCGGGTCTAGTTAATTTGGGTATGTGATGTTTTCATTTATTTACAAGAGCTTTTTTCCCCATAATAAAGTTTTTTTGTTTTGTTTTTGTTTTTGTTTTTTGAGACAGGGTTTCTCTGTGGCTTTGGAGCCTGAGCTGGAACTAGCTCTTGTAGACCAGACTGGTCTCGAACTCACAGAGATCTGCCTGCCTCTGCCTCCCGAGTGCTGGGATAAAAGGCGTGCGCCACCACCGCCCGGCATAAAGTTTATTTTTTAAAAAAGACAAATTTGCTAGTGTCGGTTATAAATAATCGTGTCTGTTGTGGTTCAGATGTCATAACCTGGCCATCACCATCACAATAGCAGGTTTTATTACCTACTATTTGACAAACATTGTATCCTAGATGAAAGTTCCAGGCAAAGTCTGTAACCAACACCTATGAATAAACTTGGGTTGGTGCATTTATTGAGAAAGTATGTTCAGAATAGCTGGGAGATTGTTCAGATTGGCAACTTGAGAGGTTTATATAGTATATTTGTTTAAAAAGTGTAAGTTTTAGTTTATGAAATGTTACTGAATGTAAATAGCTTTAGTATTAATTTTCCTCTTACAACTGTTGCCCGATTGTTACAGAAATAACTTCATTGCATGGAGAGACACGGTTAAGCTGATTTGCTTCGGGTGTTGAATGTGTTAAGTGTGATGGCCAATGTTAGCTGTCAACAAGGCAGACTACAGAAACCCCCGGGAGACAGGAGTCTCAGCATCACTGGGAGAGTATCTTAGTTGTGTTCATTGAGTGGGCAGACATGCCATTGTGGGCGGCATCCTTCCCTGGCTGGGATCCTGGACTGTGTTAGTGGAGAAGAGGAGCTGAGCAGCGGCAGGCATCAGTCACTTTCCACTTCTTGATAGGAGGATGCGATATGACCAACTCCTTTAAGTTCCTGCTGCCATGTCTCCCGCACCAGGATGGACTGTACCCTTGAACCGTGAGTCGTAATAAATCATTTCTCCCCTTTTGTCAGAGTATTTATCACAGCAACAGAAAAAGAAACTCAAACAGGAGATGTGCCACTATTTAATTCACAAACTGCTACACCAATTAGATAATGAGGCATATATGAACTCCAGGGCCCAGTGTCTAGTGCCCTGCTGGTGCGCAATACATAGTTAGTTTTGCTACTGGCATTCATACCCACCTTCCTCAGCATGTGTTCCTCTAGCTACAGACTTTATTTGATAAATTGAACTTAACATTGAGATTCAGAGTCCCAAGAGTGTGCCCAGCTAGGCACCCCCTGGTGTTTAATATGCATCATCTAATTCAATTCACAAACACTCTCTTTATCCCTGTTGCCTCAAGCCCCCTCAGCTGATAATCAGAGGTCTTGTGATCAAACCTAATTGCACTGATATTATGTTTCTCCATGGAGCCATCCTACATGTCACTGTGTCCACCATTGTCAATGTTGCCATCATCTCCAACACTATCGCTAGCAGGCACCTGATGAACATGCGTGCACCAGGGACCTTCACCCCGACTTTCAGATGGTCTACATGAAATGACTTAGAAACACACATAGAACACTTTCTTGTTCTTCTCAAACCTCCTTGCATCTGGGGTCATTTTCCACCTGCTTGAAATATATTCATTAGAATTCCTTAAACGAGGCTCTTTATTCTCTTAAGGAATTGGTGACACAATCTAGATGCCACAGGCAGAGACTATGTTAACTATACCTATACTCATCAATGTAGGTCCAATTCCTAGTATACTACCAGACACTTGGCAAACATTAGATGGATGGATGGATGGATGGATGGATGGATGGATGGATTCGTGGATGGGTAGAGGATGGATGTATGGATGGGTAAATGGGTTAGTGGATTGGTAGAGGATAGATAGATGGATGGATGGATGGATTGGTAGAGGATGGATGGGTTAGTGGATGGGTAGAAAATGGATGGATGGATGGATGGATGGATGGATGGATGGATTGGTAGAAGATGGATGGGTTAGTGGATGGGTAGAAGATGGATGGATGGATGGATGGATGGATGGATGATAATGGGTTAGTGGATTGGTAGAGGATGGATGGGTNGATGGATGGATGGATGGATGGATGGATGATAATGGGTTAGTGGATTGGTAGAGGATGGATGGGTTAGTGGATGGGTAGAAGATGGATGGATGGATAATGGGTTAGTGGATTGGTAGAGGATGGATGGATTCATGGATGCATGGATAGATGAATAAATGGGTTAATGGATGGGTAGAAGATAGATGGATGGATGAAATCTATTGTCCTAGTCACTTTAAACTGAGGAATCCAGACAACATGGTGACTGAGTCCCCTGGGTTGTTGTTGGCTACTCCCTCACTCACAGGATTCCCTTCTTGTCTCTTAAGGCTATCTCAGACCTTTCCTGAGATGATATTCTCTGAGCACCCAGCCGCTGTCCTGACAAATCCCACTTCACCACCTGAGAACCCAAACATGGCTTCCCCAGTGTGACTGATGACTGAAGGAGGCCTGATGCCAGCTGCTCCTTGACCTCATTGTGTGGAAGATTTATCATTCTTATTGGTAATGGGGGCAGAAGTATCTGATTGTTTTTGTTTATTCAAGACAGTTTCTCTGTGTAGGCCTAGCTGTCCTGAAACTCACTTTGTAGACCAGGCTGGCCTTGAACTCAGAGACCCTGCCTCTGCCTCCCAAACGCTAGGATTAAAGAACTGTACTACCATGCCCAATCAAAGACATGTGCTACTATGTCCAAGTGTCTGGTTCTTTAGCTGTTTCTGGAAATATGTTCCCCTCCAGGCCCTTAGACATGAAGACAAGTGAAGAGATGATCAGAGACAAAAGATGCAGCTAGGCCAGATGTGGTGATACATCAAAACCAGACACGGTGATGTACACCTATAATCCCAGACCTCCAGAGATTGCAGCAGGAAGACCAGGAGTTTGAAGCCAGTGTGGGCCATGTGACAAATTCTAGGCCATCCTGGGACATTGTCTCAAGACAAAACAAATGATGAACTGAAAGAAAGAAAAAATTGATGCTATGTCATTCAGACCTCTGGTCTATACACACTGACATGCTCTCTGGAACTTACCCTTAGTTATTATTCGAAATCAGACAGATCCTAGCTAACCCAGGAAGCACTGCACAGGGGCACTGTGGGTGAGACTAAGGAGTGACCTTTTCTACCTACCCCTCCTCAGGCACCTGGCAGTACAGGATGCCTCCGTGCCTCATCTTCACCCACCTTTCTCTTAGTTAGTCATTGCCATGACTTCTGGCCAGATGCTCTGGCTCCCAAGTGACTTGGGAAAAAGGTGAGGATTGATTCACAGTCATGTGTCACCTTAGTATGAACAAGGAGCATTGGGCTTTCTGAAGGTTTCCCTGGCCTGCCCCACTGTAGCCACTGGCCACCATCTCTAAGTTTGTAGGATGGGATCATCGCGCCTTCCCCTCAGAAAATGACATCCAAACTCAGTTTCAGAGCCTACCCCAAATCACGCTGTCACCCGTCATGGTGGACAAATACTGAAGTCTACCATTGAACCCGGGAGGGGTAAGCAGAAGACTCAGATGTGAGTGGCCTGTCTCTGAAATTGACTGATGGGGCACTGGAGGGCATGAATGAACGTGAGCGCATACTTGGTCAGTGCATGTAGTTCCTATTAATTTAGTACTCATGCAGATGGAAAACAGATGAGCGGGACGAGCAGGCTGAGGCAATCAGCAAGGGTCTGAGACTGAGGGAGAAGACCTGCTCTTTGGTAGGATAAGGGGGCTGTGACTCGGCACGTGTGCCACACTGGCATAGAATTATCCACAGTGGTATGTAAAAATGGGGCATATGCAAAATGCAGGAAATTCCAGTTAGCCGCCTTTTGTCTAGTTCCTAGCTTCTCAAACGGTAGGTCATGACCTGGTCACATTACTGAGAATGGGTGGATGTCTTAGTCACTCACTGTTCTATTGCTGTGAAGAGACATCAGGATCATGGCAACTCATGAAGAAAGCATTTGATTGGGGTTCGTTTACAGTTTCAAAGATTTAGACCACTCTCATCATGGCAGGGAGCACGGCAGCATGAGGGCAGACATAGTGCTGACCAGATAGATGAGAGTTCTACACCCAGACCTGAAGGCAACAGGAAGAGAGAGAGCCCCTGTGCCTGCCTGGCTTGGGCTTCTAAGCCCTCAAAGCCCACCCCAAGTGACACACTTCCTCCAACAAGGTCACACCTCCTAATCCTTTTAAATAGTGCCACTCCCTGTTGGCTAAGAATTCTTATATGTGAGCCTGTGGGGCTCATTGTTATTCAAACTACCACAGTGGGTATGAGGAGGTCACAAAAAACCTAGCAACAGTAAAAGGTTTCTAAATGTGTCAATAAATGAAAATTAATTAAAAATCAAATGCATAAGAATCCAAGAAGATGCTGGCCATGCTTGCCTGTGTGGTATTGCATGGCCTCGCTGCAACCTTGTTCTGAACACACGGCATGCTCACATGATGCTCACACATTGTCACACCATACAACACCAACCGACCCTGCTGGAGACAACTTAAGATCAGATTAAAGGCCATCGTTCATTTCCTGCTTGCTTGTTTGCTTTTCTTCCAATACTGGGGCTTGAACCCAGGACCTCATGCATACTAAGCAAGTATTCTACCACCAAGCTGCAGCTGCAGCCCTATTGTATTTGAAGAATTGCAGTGCTTTTGCTTCTTATACACTTTTCAGTACATAACATAATGGTTAGTTACAGAAAACAATGTTTTCTTACTGTCATTCATTGACATGTAGATATCCAGTTATTACATATGTTATAATGTTTGGTTTTAAAAATTACCATTTGAGGGGCTGGAGAGAAGGCTCAGTAGTTAAGAACATTGGCTGTTTTTCGAAAGGACCCAGGTTCAATGCCCAACACCCACATTACAGCTCACAACTGTCTTTAGCTCCAGTTCCATGGGATCTGACATCCTCACACAGGCATGCAGGCAAAACACCAATGCACACAAAATAAAAATAAATTTAAAAAAAATTTCTATTTGATGCTTAGGCATGGTGATTCACACCTTTGATCCCAGCACTTGAGAGGCAGAGGTAGGTGGATTTCTGTGTGTTCGAGACCAGCCTACTCTATGTAAGGGAGTTCCAGGCAGACAGGGCTGTGTCGAAAGACCTTGTCTCAAAAAACAGAAACAAAACAAAACAAAAATTGTTGTTTGCATTGTTGATTTGAGTTTCACTCAAAAAAAAAAAAAACCTATCATTAAATGAATTTTGGCTAAGAACAGAAATTCCAGCAACTTCTGAAGTGGTCCTAAACTTATTTCTGTTGTACACTGTATTGGTCACCTTTCTGTTGTCTGACAAAATGCCATGACCAAAACAGCTTAGATGAGAAAGCTTATTTGGGCTTATGGTTCCAAGAAGATGAGAATCCATCATAGAGGGAAGTGTAGCAACAATCAGCAGCCATGGGGCAGGAACAGGAGCAGGGAGCAAACTGGAAAAAGGCAAGCATCTCTTAACTCTCAAAATCTGTCCCCTGTCACATACTTCCTCCAACAAACAGCGCCACCTACTGGGACCTGAGTGTTCAA
This sequence comes from Dicrostonyx torquatus, assembly GCA_028555095.1. Classification (NCBI taxonomy): domain Eukaryota; kingdom Metazoa; phylum Chordata; class Mammalia; order Rodentia; family Cricetidae; genus Dicrostonyx; species Dicrostonyx torquatus. The sequence continues at coordinate 712,923 of JAQHUG010000327.1, read as the reverse complement.
ATGCCCAAGACTATGGGGAACATTTCTTATTTAAACCACTACACATGCTATATATTTATTCAAAGCAGCATTCTTAACATTAACAATTATGAAATCAAGCTGTCAACCAACTCTGAAGATACTGGAGATTCTCTGCATCCTGAAAATATCAAACATTCATTCAAGATTTAATTCTCCATGTACAAACGAGCAAACACACCCATCTAATTAATATGCAATTTTGTCTTGCTTTTTAACAAATGATAAAATGATATGCATACTATAGAACTGTTTTAGATTAAATTTTTTGTGGTTTGTTATTGATAAATATTGATTGGTATACCTATTTTAAACACCTATACGTAGGGACTCACATTTTAAAAAATTCTTGGGTGAGAGCCAGTGAGATGGGTCAGGGGTAAAGGTACTTGCCACCAAGCCTGATGGGACCTGAGTTCAATCTCAGGAACCCACATGATGGAAGTTGTGCTGCAAGGGGTCTCTGACCTCCATACTTGTACCATAACCTGTGTTCTCCCCACCCCCAATAAAACAAATAAATGTATTTCTGCATTTCTTGGATGAAAAGGATCACTAGTAGGAAAAATATTGAGCAAGCCCACCTCTTTGTGTTGCTGTCTCTGTTTGTAAAATGGGAGCTGTGAAGCCCCCTACCCAGGCACTACGAGAATGAAGAAAGGGGGCAGTGCCCTTGGGCAAGCTTGCTTTTAACAACGTATTTGGCTATGGGGAAAGATGGTAGAGGGGAGGTGGGGTTCTTCTGCTACTTCTGCATCAATAGTTGTTTCCAAAAATAATTTTTTTAAACATAAGCACACATAGACAGAAATCCTTCAGAAATACAGAGGTCCCTGTGGCCGGGGCAGATGCCTTGTAAAATGGCTTCCACTATTCACTCTTGAGAGATTGCACTTGCCAACAGACCTGTGGCCAGATTGTTTATTGCATCCATAAAGACCCACCTGGATTAACTAAAATTTGTTTTGAAATATGTTGATAACTATATTTCAGGATCATTAGCTTCCTTTCAATCCTTGAGCTTTGTATTGGGGCCTCAAGAGAGCAATATTCTGACAAGAGGCCCCCAGCTGCCCCAGGTCCAGGGCACAAAGCCTTTGACACTGCCCTGGGGCCCCGATAGTCTGTGAGCCACCTGCTTGAGTGAGGAGCTGGGGTCCAGACAGGGGGTTGGTGAGACCGTGAGGCCTCTGACTCCCAGCCCAGGAGAAGGAAGTGCTCATGTCCCCCTGGCCCATGGCCACCTCAAGTGCCTGTTTACTCTGCCAGGTGGAGTCCACACCAGGTCCACTCTGGGGCTGCACGGTGGCCTTTGAGACTGAGAACAATGACACATTGTGGCCCAGCTACAGATAAAAGAGAAAACTTGGCCCAACTGCCAAGAAAAAGCGACTGTCCTTCGATATTAATGCCCAAGGCGTGCCTGCCCACACCCTGGCACTTTCGCCTTTCTGGCCGTTGTGTGGAAGGTGCTCCTGCTGCTGCTAATGGAGGTGCAAAGGCCAGCGCGCCGGGCACTTTATTGTCAGCTGCTTCAATAATCTTTAACCTTCGCTGGCCAAAGGGCTGAAACCCAGAAAGACTAAACAAACATGGGTTGGGCCCAGAGGAGGGTGACTCAAGAAAACCGGGCTGCAGGAGCCGGTAGGCACCCCGTCTTCCCCAAGTCCTAATGATGCCCTAAAGTCCACAAAGAGGGTCTGAACACTTGGAGCAAAGGCTGAAGCCCCGCTGCCAGGATACCATCAGCATCTCTCTTTGGGGGTGGTGAGATACAGGATACCTGGGTAAGGGCTGCTAGCTTTGTGCTGGGAGAACTGACGCCACATTGGCCATATCCAGTCCTGGACTGGAGTTGAGGCTCTGTGGGAGTATTCCATCAAGCAGTGAAAACAGAATGTGTCATCAGCTATGCCCCGGGCTAGGGCTGGTCCAGCCCACCTTGCAGCCTCAATTTCATCCCCTGGGCAATGGGTACACCAGTGATTCCTCCCAGCATCATGGCCAGCTACTACCTCTTAGGGAGCATTTGTTATTAGCAAGGACATCCCTTGCTTGAGTTCTCTTAGTGCCTGGGTAGGGGCTTCACAGGCCACATTTTACAAGCAGGAAATGAGACAAATTTGCCTGGTGGCGATACCACGTTCTGCAGCCAAGTCTCCATGAAGCCCAAACTGCCCTCTTTCCTCTCCATTACATATGGAAGAACAAAGCTTGGCCATGATGACTCAAATCCCGTACTCTGTAGCTATGCGTTCATGTCCTCTGAAACTTCAGGAGATTGTCACCCATCCACGGTGATTATTCAGTGGAGGACCAGAGGTCAGTATCATATATTTCCTCAATCTTCAATCACTCGCCGTCATATTTTTTGAGACAGGACCTCTCACTGAACCTGGAAATCATTGATTCGGCCAGAGTGGCTGTCCATCGATGCCCAGAGACCATCCTGTCTCCACCGCGCCTCTCTGAGATTACAGGAGCATGCCACTTAATGGATGCTGGGGAATCTATCTGAACTCAGGTGCTCAGGCTTTCAAAGCAAGGGCTTCACCCATGGAGCCACCTCGCCAGCCTGCAGTGACTCTTCTCGCCCCGTCATCAGAAGGCTTGAACACAGCACCAGGATCTGAATCCATTTTAAGACACAGAGACAGAAATTCAAGAGTCTCTCGGGGTCCCTTGTCGCGTGGAAGCTCACCTTCCCATCTCATTTCTTAACAAGAATAGCCACTGTGCACGAGAAAGACAAGAAGAACAAATCCAAGCCCATCCCACTCTCCAAGGAGTAAGAGCTTGCTGAGAGGGGGTGAGGGACACCAGAGGCTGACAGGGACACTTTTAGCATAGAATATGAATCCCCTTATTGTAGCGCTGGGTTTCTCATGCCTCAGCCTTGCTCACACAATGTCCCCTCTCTGACCACCCAGGGCTGGGCCTGCCAAACCTTCCCACCCCTACTGATAAGGTCTCCTTCCACACCTGGGGCAGAAGGTCACAAAAAAGAATCCAGCAGCAGTTGAAGAAGGGTTATGGTCCTGGGGATCTGTACAGGGTGAGGCATGGGGAGGGAGAGATAAGAGTGGACAATAAAAGACAGTCAGAAAAGGGGGGCGGGCAGAGAGTGTGGCCATGCGGTGCCATCGCTTTATGACCATAAGGGACACGCTAACAGCCAGCCACACTAGCCTTATCTCCCCGTTCTGATCTGTAAATGATCACCCAGAGCCCACCAGCGGCCTCCAGGACGACAGCTGCACTGGCCACACAATGGAACGGAGCCATAGGGCACTGGAACTCCCGGGTCAGAAAGGCAGAGAGCCTAGCTTTCCTGCCAACTACCCTGGGCTCTGCTCACAGGCTGGGAGACTGCAATGCCTGCAGCTGCTTGGTGGCAGATCACTAAAGAGTCTCTACAAAGCCAAGGGCTGAAGGAATCCATGGCTCACACCAGATGAGGATCCAGGAATATCACACTGCTGTTCTTTATGGTTATTTTTTATAAGGTTAACCATGGTTGGACCAGGCTCTGGACATCTTCATGGTCTTGGCAACATGCAAACCAGTACAAAGCGTGGAGAAGAGGCAACATCATGGTGAATGATCCATAGTGATCCTAGCAACAGGCCTGTGAGCTATGTCCCATGACTGAGCATCATGGGAATGCACCTCCAATTCTCAGAGCGGACCTATACTTCCTGACCCCTGGTGTGCTCTGAAGCCTACTCAGAACTCTTGACAGAAAAGAGCTGAGCAGGACAGGGGCCTTGCAGCCAGCCACCTTGATCCGCTCTCCAGAGTCTTTCTGAAATGTGTGGAGATGTCAAAGACCTGAAGAGAGGCCTCTCTTTTGTGTGCATGTGTTCTTGCATGTGGCGGGGGGCGGGGGCTGCATGTGCTCATACATGTGTACACATGTCGAGGCAAGAGGTCCACATCCAGTCTCTTCTTCCATCACTCTCCACCTTAGTTTTTGAGGCAGAGTCTCCTACTGGTTAGGCTGGACTGGCTGGCCAGCAAGCTTCCTCCTCCCTGCCCCAAGGCCCTCCAGTCTCTGCCTCCCCAGCATTGGATTACAGGCATACACCCCTGTGCCTGGCTTTTAAGTGGGTTCTGAAGATCCTCATGCCAAGCCATCCCTCCAACCTCTACAAAGTGGAACCTCTCTGACACCCTAGGATCAGCAGTCTGGGCCAGAGCTCCCTGGGGCAGCTTCCATAGCCCAGTCGGCCTCGGAATCCACTCCCCTCAGTTTGACTCTCGAATCCAGGACACAGTCAGGGCTATATTGAGTTAGCAGCTTTGCCTTATCACTAGCCCACTGGCAGGTCCCTGCAGATGGGAACTGGGGAAGAGTCTGGCATTTCTTCTCTGCTCTCATCTTCAGGGACCACGAGGAGCAGGTAAGAGCTGTGCCCTCCTGTAGCAACAGCTTCCACCGGGAGACTTCCTTGACCCCACCCACCTCACGCTCCTCCACTGAGGGAGGGCTCATCGCTCTAGTCACTGGACACCCGTGGTTCCTGACACCAAAAGCTTTCCTGGTGGCTCCTTTGATCCCACTCACACCTCTGTAAGAACACTCTGAGGGAATGTCCACACATTGGTGGTGGAAATAAATTAGCATGGCTATTTGGAAAATGGTGTGAAAGGTCTTCAAAAAAAAAAAAAAAAAAAACCTAGCCATAGAATAGAATGGTCATATGGTCATATGATCTGGTCATCCCACTCCTGGGGATACATCCAATGGAAACAAAATCAAATTCAGTACAGCACTATTTAGTATTCAGTGTCCCTAAGAGAGAAGCAACCTAGGTATCCACTGATAGATGCATGCAGAAAAAAAAATGTGGTACCTGTATGCAATAGACTATTACTCAACCAGAAAAAGAAAAATGGAAGCCTGTCTTGCGGCTACATGGATGGAACTGGAGGATACTGTGTTAAGAGAACTAAGCCAGATAGAGAAATGCAGACATTGCAAGCTCTCACCTGTAAGAAGAAGGGGAAAGTGACCCCATGGAAGCAGAGAACCATACGGTGATTACCAGAGGCCAGGAGGAGCAAGAAGGAGGAAGAGGAGAGGGGGAAGATGTTAGAGGGTGCAGAACTTCTCTGCATCTGTAGCACAGTAGGGCAAATGTGCCTAGGGCAAATTAATTGCTTGTTCCTAAGTAGCTTCTGCGGAGATTTTAAAACATGTTCCCAACTCAAAGAATTAAGTGGTTGAGGTGATGAATGCAAGCTGACCTTTATCTCATCTTTGTGTGATGTATGCATGATTGAAATGCCACCCTGCAGGGCTGGAAGGTGGCTCGGCTCTTAAGAGTTCATATCACTTTTACAGAGAACTTGAGTTCTGCTCCCAACACCCACATTGAACAGCTTGTAACTGCCTGTAATCTAACTTCAGCTCTAGGGAATCTGAAGCCCCCTTTTGGCCTCTGGGAGAACCTGAACTCATGTGTGCACGCGCGCGCGCACGCACACACACACACACACACACACGGGGGGGGGGAGAACGATGTAATACAGACACATAATTAAAAACAAAATAAGAAGAGAGGTGATAATGAAATCTCTCTCTCTCTGTCTCTGTCTCTGTCTCTCTCTCTCTCTGTGTGTGTGTGTGTGTGTGTGTTTCAAGACAGGGTTTCTCTGTGTAGCCCTTGTTGTCCTGAAACTTGCTTTGTAGACCAGGCTTGTTTCGAACTCACAGCGATCCACCTGCCTCTACCTCCTAAATGCTGAGATTAAAGGTGTGTACCACTGCAGCCTGACTCTTAATCAACTCTTAGTTAACTTCCTGTACTTCTTGATTGCTTGGAATATTGCTTTACTGGGTAGCCATGACTGCCAGAGACCCCTGAGGGAGGTGGAGAGGCTGAGAGCCCAGCACTCCAGCCCCACCCTCTCTGCCAGCAACAACATGACCAGTGAGTGGGGTTGCAGGAAGAGGCAGCGTCCTCCCTCCATCCTGTCCCACGCAAGCCCACAGAGTCTAAGCTGTCCTTTCTGGCGAGTCATCTCTGTGGGTTTTCAGATCTGTCCCAAACGGGTCTCTCTAGAGAGAGGCAAGAGAATGAGAGAGGCTGGAGAGCGTGGTAAAGGAGCCACCGTGCTAGACTCTGGGACCTGAGCACTCTTGCTATCTCTCTACCTGAAGCAGCTGCCTGGGAGAGGAGGGGAGGCAGGAAGGAGCCCTCTGTCCCAACAGGAAGCTCTGTGGCTCTGAGGGGGTTGGCTCCTGTACTCATACCCCTCCCCATGAGGCTATGGGGGATGCCTGCAGCTCAAAGGTGCATGGGGTCCTTGGTGAGCTGAGATCTGAATATGAGGTCAGGTGGCCCTGGATTTTGTCCAAGGGATTGGAAGAGTTCTGTGACTCAGAGAAAAGGAGATATGTGACCCAGAGAAGGTAGAGGCAGAGTCATTTGGTTTTGAGCCCAGGCCAGACATGAAGGGTCACAGCCCAGAAAGCTCAGGTCCAAGTGTCTACAGCAAGGTTTGAAAAACTGAGGGACTGCAAACAAGCAACCTAGACACACTGCGGTGACCTGCACAACCTCCTTCCGTGCCCTCTTTGGAGACACATTTGCACCCATTGTCCTGTGCTAATTAATTAATATGCAGATTCTAAAGAACTACAGTTATTACCAGGGCAACTAGAAAAGGAGCATAGCAGAGTCACCAAGACAAAGCAAATAGGATGCCAGGCAGATGTGCCTTGGAAATCTAAAGATGGGGACAGCAGCCTCAACCCCCACTTAAACATTAAATGTGCACCTACTGTGCGCCAAATCCCTCACAGAACTTCCCAGACACTGTCCATTCTAATCCTCATCTTGAACTCACCTCCCACAATATAACTCTGCATTTCTCTGAAATCCTGGGTTTCTCCTAAAATCTCCAGACTGAGGACAGAACAAATCAGTATTCATAATAGAATGTGTCGTAAACTTTGTGTCTGGAAGATGGGTGTAGAAGCACACACCTTTGATCCTGGCACTTGAGAAGCAGGGGAAGGAAGATTTCTGAGTTTAAGGCCAGCCCAGCCTACAAAGAGAGTTCCAGGACAACCAGGGCTACACAGAGAAACCCTGTCCTCGGAAAGCAAACCAACAGCGGCAACAACAGCTCCGTGTCCCATCCACATGCTGTGGGCCTGAGTCCCTCCAGCCTTCACAGACCAAGCTTGGAAAGAGGATCCCTGGTAATAAAGTCGTTTGGATCTGTTTTTATGGTGTGTGGGGCGGTGGGGGGGGGGAACACTGTGATTTTTTTTTTTCTTTTAGCAAAAGCAGTAGGCTAGCAAATCTTGTTTCGTGGAAAGCCAGTCGATGGGGATTTATTGTGGCACCGCATGCCAGTGGAAGTAAAGCAGCCCTGGGTGAACCCTAGAAGTCTGAATCAGATAAGGCAAGCTACCCTCCAGCACCCCATCATAAAGTCCAGAGACTTCCTTCATCCACGTGTGGGTGGAGCAGAGACCATCATGTGCAAGTTAGCTCTTGCCACAAGGGGGCGCCACTGAAGCTTATAAACTGGTCCTGGGCTTTGGTGACATAGTAGCGCCTGGTTTCCCCTGGCAGAGTTATGGTGAAAGAGCTAGTTAGGACACAAGAGGCCTAGGGGTGGGCATGTAGACCCTGGGAAGGACGTTAGGGGGCTCACCTGATCAGCTGAATGGAAAGGACTAAGATGGCAATCAGTTACCTCGGTGTTTGGGGTGGCTTTTTAGGGACACAGGAAGGTCAAGGGTGAGCCCTCAGCACAGCTGCAGTGTGGCGTGCAGAGCTGTGCACAGAGAAGCACCCCTCCCCCCAGGCCTAGAAGCTGCAGAGAGGTCAGAGCCTGGGCCAGCTAGCTGACCACACAGGCCATGGTCAGGGACAGATCTTTGTAGAAGTGAGAAAACCCCCGTGAGCTAAGCACAGCTGAGTTCTCACCTCCTCCCACCAATGTGCCTCTGCTTCCAGACCTGCTCTGTCCTAAGTCCTCCAAACCCTGACCTGTCATGTCCAAAGGAGGACAGCCTTGGCCTTTGACAGCCAGATAGCTGAGAAATGATTGATTCCAGAGATTTCCTGGTGACTTTGCAAGGGTTCCACCCTAGCAGGGTTCATCCAGAGGTCAAAGTGCAGGGGTGCGAGCCCCTAGCTATCCCTCAGTGAAGGACCTTGGACTCTCTGGTACCCTCCCTTGCCAGATACCAGGATCCCACCCAGCCCACTTGCTCAGAAGGTGCACTGGTCTGGCCTGGCCTTCTCTTCTAAAGAAAAGAGCCAAGCTAGGCATAGTGGTGAACACTGTTAGTATCAGCATTTAGGAAGCAGAGGCAGGAGGATTTCTGTGAGCCCAAGGCCAGCCTGGTCTATAGAGAAAAGAGACAGTGGACACTTCTGTTAGCAGGTCAAGGACACCTGGCCTGCTCAGCCAGTGATGTTTTGATGTCCTCCTGCCAATCTTGCCTGCCTATGGGTGTTCGGTAGGTTGCCAGGCTCAAGCCCACCACTAAGTCCTGGGAACAGGGCTGCTTTGATGCCAAACAGTTTGTGTGTAGTCTCCAAGATAGGCTGTGTTTGCCTACCAGAGGTTTGCCGGGGCTGGACAGATACACAAGCACGCACACCTCTGCACACATGCTCACACACATGCCTTCCAAGCATCCTGAGAGGCCCCGGAAGATGGTCCATGATGCTGCTTTGGAGATGTCTAGAGCATTCTTGTCGGTCTCTCTCTAGCCAGACCCTGGCCGCAGTGATGACTGCTTTCCTCCTCAGTCCAGTACCTCTTCTCCCAAGTTGAAACCCAGGGCGAGTCAACTACACTTTTTCCAAGCATGTCCCTTTTGCCAGCCTGGCCTAGTGACCAAGGAAGCCCCTTCAGGAATCAAAATAGTTTTATGAGCCATAGGCCTGGACCCAATGTCTAAACTCACCTGACTACCGAACCTGTAGTTCTGACCCCCAAGTTCTTGTGTGTTCCCATCTCAGATGCACATATGAGTGAAGACCCACCTCTACCAACCCCACCAAGCCAATCAGACTCCAGCTGACATCATTTGCCGCTGCCTCCTGGGAGCCCTGCCTTGATCATTTCACAAAGCCAAGGCTTTCTCTGTCTGACCACATTCCCTTTTCACCCTCCCATCTATCTACCCTTCATCCACACGCATCCCTGAGGGCAGGGGCTGGTGTGGACCAGCTGTCCATCATCGGAGCCTACCCAGAGCTGCAGCCTAGAGACAGGCAGCATGGATGGAAGGGGAAGGATGCAGGAAGGGCAAGCTGCCTCTGAGCTTCCGCGACAAGAGCTGCATCTCTCAGCAACGGGAGAAGGATGCTGACTTCCCCATGTGTTTACCGTTCTCCTCTTCTCCCCAGCCTTAGCCTAAGGAGCAAACTTGGGGTTTGGCAGCGACCCTAGGACTCCGTGCTTCTGTGATCCTTCCAAGGCTCCAGGAGGCATCTTCTTGATTGGGGGAGTTTGCATCCTGATTTGGGGGAGGAGGGAGCTGGAGACTCTTGAGAAGGGATAGTCTCCTCCCCACACAGCCCCTCCCTCCAGACACACCTTTTCCTGGCTCCAGTCCCCTGAAGGACTAGGGGGGAGAGAAGACAGCATTTGCAAGCAGGTCTGTGAGAACCAGTCACCCTGAGCCAAGGGCCTGCTGCCTTGTTCTTGCCCAGTGAGCTGGCTCATTAAGTGGCATAACTGTCCCAGCTTCATCTGGCTGGCTGGCATCCCCAGTTCACTTCCTGTCCTTACCCTGCTCTTGACCCTGTCCTCCTGACTTCTCTTATGATTCTTACAGTACCTACAACCCTCCAAGCTTTTACCTGCTGAGGCTCTGACCCCTCCCAGGTACCCATGAACATTACTAGATTCCACTGTGTGGGCTGGCCTCACTCTGGCCCAGACCCAGCATACCTGGTGCACATGTTACACTGCACACATTCCTGTCCACCAAAACTGACATGCGTCTGTAAAACCATCTAAGCCAAGTCCATTCTCCAACCCTCGGGAACCTCATACAGATGTAGAGGTTGCAGCTGGAACTCGGTGTCCTTACTGGCAGAAAGGATTGGTAGCCCCTACCCAGCAAAGACTCAGTGAACTCAGAGGCCACACTCTCCAGTGGCCCAGCTTGAGCTGGGGAATGCCAGGCTATCTATAGTGCAGGCATTGGAGGTTCCTGTGTGTCCGCCTCCACTACATTCAACCTTGCCTCCAAACTAACACGTTTCCAGGGCTCGTGTTTAAGAACCCAGAGTCAATGAGACCTTAATTTGAGTCCAAACTCCCCTCATAGAGTCTGTGCAAGTTGGGGACAATAGTAAAGACTTTTGCTTCTTCACTCATTTGTTTTGTTCAGGAGTCAGTTCTCTCCTTCCGCCATGCAGACCCAAGGACTGGACTATGAAGCTGAAGCGAAGACCCTCTTCCTTCATGCACTCCTGCCGCCGGGATGTTCTGCCCCTCCCACGGGACTACAACATTGCGGAAACTGAACTAAACACTCAAATATTTCTTCACATCTATGAGAAAGTAATGAATACACAAGGTTACCCCTGGCCTTAAATGTTAATTGGAAAATTCCAGAAATAATTCGAAAGTTTGAAAATTGGTTTTTGTTATACCACATTATTATATCTCTCCTATTTTTTAGTTACTGTTCATCTCTTACTATACCCTGATACATAAAGTAAACAGTGTTATCAGCACGCACATACAAGAAAACACGGTATACACAAGCCAGCAACTCTCACTGGTTTTAGGCATCTGAGGGATACCTTGAAATACATCTTCCTGCAGGCTATGCATTTCCCTATGGGCAAGAGAGTTCTGCGAACTCAAGAGCAAAGCAGAGGGGCACAGAAGTGGGCTCACTGAAGTTTTATCAATGGCTTCCCTGCCTCCTCACCAACGGCACATCCCTTGCTTTGAAAAATGGCATTTGTGCCACCCAAGAAGAAACAAAAAATACTTCTTTTTTGCAAGATTTCTTTATTTTTATTTTATGTTTGCCTGTATGTGTGTATGCACACTTTGTGCGTGCAGTGCCCAAGGAGGCCAGAGAGAGCATTGAATCCTGGGTGGTTGTGAGTCACCATAAGGGTGCTAGGGACCAACTCCTGGTCCTCTATAAGAACAATACATGTTCTTAACCTCTCGGCCATCTCTTCAGTCCTGAAACAATGAATGCACCTCCTTCCAGAAAGCTCATCTGCTTCCATCGGGCCCCCACTCTAAGGGCAGGACCCTCAGAACCAGCACAGGCCAATGATCAACTCCTGAGCGAGGCCTGAGCTGGGTCCCACCAGAACCTTCCACTGTCCAACTTATGGCGACCAGAGGTGTTAGAGATGGGAGCTTCAAGTCTGTGGCTGTGGCCACAGAGTCAGTCAGGATCCCAGGTGAAAACAGAGGCCGTGGGTCACCAGTGCTCTCAGCAGGAAGAGATGGGCAAATCCCAAGAACCTCAGCTGAGAGATTAAGCTAGACACCCTGCTGCAAGCAGTCTGGGCTTCCAGGCAGCTCCAGAGCCAACAAAAGGCCAAAATGCAGTTCAAAGGTCATTGGGCAAACATCCTTGACTCTTTTTTTCAAAGGAGTCTTTTTCACTTCAGGTTCTTGACGGATTCACCTATGTGGTGACGAACCACCCGCCTATCCCTAGTCTCCTCATCCAAATGCTATCCTCACCCAGAGACACTTGGGCACCCCGGGACAGCCCAGCATCCAAGCAGACTGTTGACCTTGACCTGCTGACAACTTTTCCTTTCTAAATTGCATTGTGCTCAGCCTGCATGAAGTTCTTGGTGTGCTCTGTGCACTGGGGATGCTGACATCACACACTTCCACCCTCTCTATATAAGGTGCCATGGGGAGCAAGCAGCCAACTCAATCTCACTTCCACATGAACAATAAACAAGATTCCAGTTCAAGGTCATCTCAGTTCAAGGTCATCTGCCTGCAGATGCCTCACTTCCCCCACCAGTGGTTTCACCTCATCTTCTTACCACTGCTTTCCCTTCAATTCCCTGGATTCCTCCAGATCTGGAGGGACGAGAAGAGACTGGGAACGGGGTCTGGATTCCTGACACACTTCCTCTCAGCACAAATCCCTTGCATGTGTTCGGCTGTGTGTGCGGCTTTGTGTGCCAGCCTCAGGGGGCTTCCTACCAGAACCTCCCCAAGGCAGAATGCCTCGACTCCATCCTCCTCCCTGGACCCACTCCCTTTGCTGCTCTTCCTGCTCTTCAGACAGGCCGTGTTAACGGAGCATGAGCCAGCTTCTGGGGATCCAGTGGCATGTTTCCCGACAAGTCTGGGCTACCCTGCTTTTCTCCTCTGTGTTTCCGTGTAGCTCCCAAAGCAAGATATCTTGAGCCAGGAGCACATGAACCTTCAGGGGGTACGCCAACGTCATAAACACCCAATAGGAAATAAAGCTCTGGTTGGGAGCTGATAAGCCCCTAAACCACCTGAAGCTACACCAGCCTAACCTGTGACCCAGTAGCTATGAGAGGCAAGTATCCTGGACACAAAGCAGGGAATTCTGTGCTAATGCCCATCTGCAAAAGAGTACCATGAGCCTCAAACATCCATTTCACCTTCAGGCTTCTTTCCACAATGGCTAGGGCCCTACCCGACAAGCTGAAATTTAGTCTCCTCCCAAAACTAAGCAAGGAAGCTGGCTTGTGTTGTCGTGAGCAGAAGAGGCTCAGTTAGGATCCAATCCGCCCCAGAAGAAGCATTTGTCCTTTTGTTCAACAACAGCCAAGGTTTGCTTATTGAGGGAGCTGAGAACAACATCACCCACACACTTGAAGCTCTCACAAAAGCTGGTTTCCCAGGGATGCCAATTTAGTAGTGAGCATGCTGTAAAGAGAGATGTGGTCTTCAAAGAGCAAAATACGAGATGGAGAAAAGCAACCGACCGATTGCCGGTACTATACAGGGTGTAGGGTAACCTTTGCCAGGCCAGCAGAGAAAGTGTGTGTGATCAGGTCTTTGCATCAGCTGTGACATCCAATGTCATCTCATTGCTTAGGGTCCCCCAGATTGTGACAGGTTCTCTGTGCAAAGACTGTATAAATTCTACAGACACTCCCCAGTAGCAATCAAGTTAAACCAAGCCCCAAACTTCAAGTCAGAAATCATTGTGACAGATCATCTAAGCTTGATAACTTTGTCCATGTTTACATTTGGGGAAACTGAGGCCCATCAAGGAAAATGACTTGTCAGAGACAGAGTCATGCTTGAGCAATGAAATCAGCTAGAGCACTTTGTGGGCCTGTCATGTCATGGGCCCCCCACACCGCCACAAACCTTGGGAAGCTCCCGACACTCTGCTTATGACCACGTGTGAGATGTGTTGGCCCGGGGAAAAGGGTCATGACTGCATGTCTGCAGCCCCAAAGCCACATCCACCCTACTCTGGATCATGTTGGAGCTCTAGCCATCCAGGGCGGTGATACCACACCAAAAGCTGTTCACCGAACAGCCCCAGGAAAACAGACCCCGGTTTCCAGGGGACCACCTTTCCATTACTGAGACAAGAACAGGGAGGAGGTGGTGAATGGGCAATTCTGCATTGAAGATGAAGACACACAGAGCTGGCCTGGGTGGTGTCTGGAATCCAGGCTGCCCAGTTAAGCCCTCCAACAAGTTGCAACATGCTGCTGGCGTCTCCTGGGTCTCCTGGCTGATCAAGGGCTGGTCCAAGGAGACAGAGGAGGTGGATTCCAGAAATTTTATCTTTCAACATTTAAGAGATGGAGCCTAGGGAGGTGGGAGGGAAATTCCTTCCTGTCTCTTTAAGTGGCTTCATTTCTTGAGCAGAGCTCAGCAGGCCATCTTAATTCTTTTGAGTCTGTTCTCACTCACTCCTTAGGCAGCCAAGAGGCTATGACACCTACTGTGGGTAGGCCAGCAGCCATGAGAGCACAGAACTGGATGGACACAATTATGCATGTATCCCTGTCTCCTCCTCTGCTGGGACTCCCCCCCCCCCTTAGAGACACCTGCCTTTGCTGTATCACCCCGCCACACATACACACACACCATCTGCTGAGTGCTTACAGCAGAGAACAAGCCAGCCAGACTAGGATTCTCGACTGTAAACAAGTTAAGATGAGGTCATCAGATCTCCTGAAGGTGGGCCTCATCTAACATGACACTGTCCTTCCAGATGGTGACATCTAGACACAGAGACAGCCTACAGGGAGCGTGCCACATCAAGATGAAATTGGGTTGGAGTGAGGCAAGCCAAGCTCTGAGGAAGATGGCCAGAGGCCTACTTAGCATCAGACGGAGGCCCAGGCAGATCCTTCCTGGGAGGCCTGGGAACCAGCCTGACCCTCAGCTCCTGACCCCAGAACTGTGAGAGTATCTCTTCTAAGCTGCCTGACCTGTGGCGTGGTGATACTGCAATCTTATCAAATGACTCTGAGCTAAGACGCTGGTAGGGATCGGTGACGGTGGAGTATGCAGGGAACACCAGCAGCTTTGTGCTGGTATCGAACACACGTGACAGGAGCCGCACTTACTGGACGTTGGACGTCATCTAGACTTATGTGCTTGATTGATAGGGGGAGACACAGTGGGACCAGAAAGCTGGCTGGCGTGGCATGTGACCTGAGCCCAGGATGCAGAACCTGTGCTACTGGACTGCAAAGACCCCAGCTCCACCCCTTATCAATAATACCATTTGTGAAAATATCCCACTTCTCTGGACCTCAGTTTCCCCATATGAAGAACAGAACTGTTGTCACCTTCCTCAAGAAGTGATGGAGAAGTTGAAGGACTGAGGGGGTTTCTCTATAGCCCTGCAGAGGGGGCACCCCAGCCTCTGTCACTGTCTCATCTTCCAGCCCCAGAACCCTGTGAGGAGACCCCATCTCCTGCAGGTTTGCCTGGTAGTCACTAGGCCCCACCTCTCCTTGGACCTGGACATACCTTGGTTTAAACTTTATTCCCATCAGACTTTGGGCATGCCACACTGGCCATTCATCCCCCCCCCCTCCACAGGAAGAGAAGTTCAGGGACCATGGAACACTAAAGAAAGTTCCTCATAACTTGGAAACTATACTCAGAGAGCAACCTGTGAACAACTTGCCACCAACACCACAGTGCTTGAGGAGGTGTCAGGTACCTGCCATTGCAGAGAGACTGTTGGGAGCTGGGGAAGGGCAGGCACACGTACCTAAGGTCTGCCCTGTACAACTCCCAAGCACGGTCACCAAGAAGGTGAACGTGGAAGGCGTGTCTCCTTCCAAGCCAGGGCACTGCTCTCAAAGCTCACACGGCACTTCAGCCCTGAGGTGAGGCTACCTCTCCAGTTGTTGCCCTCAAATGCATTAAACAGGGCAGGTAAGTGGTGGTGCCAGCTGATGTCAAAGTGGCAAAACTTTCATTCACCTTTTGATGCAAACGTCTGCAGGTGGCCTGTGTGAGTGACACATGGGTATGGAGAGAAATAAAATCTAAGAGCAGATGGCGCTACAAGGCTTCCACAGCACCCTAAAGGGCAAGGGGGGATCTGAGTGACTCCACCATTGGGATGAGCCCTGGTGGCCATCCACGTGCCAAGGCAGAGATGACTGCCAGAGGGCAGTGGGGAAGGATACAGGCATGGCCTCAGCTCCATCAGGAACGCAGGACTCCTGGAAGTGGTATTTGCTCCCTGGGCAAGTAGTAAAGGAGCCACTCCTATGCCACCCCACCCAAGGCCCAGGGCAGAGGATGAGATGGGCCATCTTCATGCTTGAAGAGCTGGTGGTCAGCAGCCAAGGGATGACAGGTCACCAAAGAAGAAGGGCAGGAGGCTACCAGTACAGCTTTGGAAGTGAGGCAGAAAGAACTTCCAGGACCTACAAGTAACTTGGCCAGGCTAGAGCTCTGCGGAGAGGCAGAGTGAGTCGCCTGGCACTTGGTGCAGGCTTGCTTGAGTCAGGTGGGCTCCTGGCAAGGAAACCCTTTCTACTGGAGCCCCTGGCTCAGAGCACCCAGACGAGGAACCTCCCTCGCTCCCATCTAACAGTTTGCTTTCTGGGCAACCTTTACCAGCTGCGAGCTCCATGCTCACAGGAGACTCGGGGTGTCGTGCTGACATTTCAACTTCTCCAAGCTGCTTGTCACCTCCGTGTTTTATTTCTACGCAGCATGTTAGAGGGTGGTATCTGGCCAGCCACAGAGCCCACTGAGCAGGTCTGGCCTTTTCTTGGGGAACATTTGAAAGGTTCTTGGCAGGACCCCGAATACAAAGCTGGAAACACTCCAGAGGGGGAAGGAAGAGAGCTGCAGAAAACACGGAGACTCTCCGAGCCTCCGATCTAAGGGAGACCACCTGCTGACAGCCTCCACCGCTGCCAGGTGCAGACAGGCAGTAGAGCAGACCTGCAAAGACAACCAACCCATGGGAGCTGTGCGATCAGAAGGAAGTGGCGGGACCCGGCTCCAGAGGAGCCAAGCCCTGGTTGCACCTCTACTGTTTCCATCTCTGCGAGATGCATGTTTGATGCTGAGCTCCCATCTTGTCCCCTCCCGAAGCGAGGTAGTTATAAACAGGTCACAGGGCTCTCCGCTTTGTCAAAGACACACTCTCGGTAGGCTAGGAAAATGCCACCTGGACAGGAGGGATTAGTGTTGTCATTAAAACCAGACACAATATAAGGAAAAACCTGAGTCCCCCAGTCACCAGCAGCAGGCTGCCCACTGAATGGGACTGAGGACCCAGGCAGGGACCTACACTGGCCATCATCACTGACTTTGTGGCTGGAGACGGCTGGGTGAGCAAAGGCCGTGCTGTTTAGAACTCACGCACAACTCTGTGTTCGGCAAGCTCACAGGACAGAGCTTTGGCCCCGGGGGAGGGGACATCACAAAAAGGGACAAGTGGGTTGAACAAGAAGCAGGTTAGGTTTTGGAGCCTGAAGAAGGGTAAAAACTCAAGTCCAGGTGTAAAAGGCGAGAGAAAGATGGAGGTTTGGGATGGGAGACATGGGAACCAATGTTTGTCTGTGTGACAGTCTTGGCTGTCCTAGAACTAGCTCTGTAGATCAGGCTGGCCTCAGACTCACAGAGATCTGCCTGCCTCTGCCTCCTGAGTGCTAGGAGTAAAAGCATGCTACCATCACCCAGCTGGGATCCTGCTTTCTTTTCTTATTTTATTTATTTATGTATTTTTGTTTTTGTTTATGTCTTTTCAGTGCCTTGAAAGTTATAATTTATGCAACTACATAGAGCTGAAAACCATATAGATGTCTGTGTGCATGTGTGCGTGTGTGTGTGTGTATGTGTGTGTGTGTGTGTGTGTGTGTGTGTGTGTGTAGATGTATGTGGATATAGTGTAGAGGAGGTCAGAAGTCAACTTTTGGGAATCAGTTCTCTCCTTCCACAATGTGGATATGTAGATTCTGGGTCTTCAACTTTGGGGGCAAGTACCTTTACCTATTAAACCATCTCACTGGGCCTTGTGAAAGTTTGTGGACTTTTAAATGAAAATTTCAATGCCTCTGTAATTTTGTCAATGGTTCTACCAGCTGGAAGAGGCTATGGGAGAGGGTAGTGGGAGAACGGAATGAATTAAAACAAAGCAGAGTATCACACGTGTGTGAAGACGTCATGAGGAAACCCAATACTTTGTACACTGACCTAAAAATTATTAGAAAACAATGGGTTGGGCATGGTAGGGCACACCAGCACTCAGGAGGCAGAGGCAGGAGGATCTCCACGGTGAGTTCAAGGCCAGCCTGGTCTACAGAGTGAGATATGGTCTCAAAACCCCAAACAAAACATGACAAAAAATTAATAGAAATCAAGACTTTGGGTAGCCTGTGGTGTCCTTATCTGTTCTTGTCTGCTTTCATTTGGATTTTTGAAGTAACGGCACAGTTTCATATGGACCCATGTGTAATTCTTCTGCATACAAGTTCCCTGCAATCATATTTCCTCCGTGCCTTAGTGGCACTGTCAATATTGTTGGATTTTTTGTTTCGTTTTGTTTTGCTTTGCTTTTTGTTGTTGTTGCTTGGTTTTTTGGTTTTTTTTTTTTTTTCTGAGACGGGACTTCTCTGAGTAGCCCTGGCTGTTGTGGAACTCACTCTGTAGACCAGGCTGGCCTCACAGAGATCCACCTGCCTCTGCCTCCTGATATTTTATTTAACTGGAGTCACAAGCCCGATGTGACGGCACAGGCCCGTGACCCTAACACTCAGGAGGTGGAGGCATGAGAGTCGGGAGTCCAAATCCAGCACATGTTCTATGATGCCCACTCTTGGAAAAACGAAAACATTCAGAGTTCGCTGGAGTTGGGTTATTTCTCTAGTGCTAGAATCGGTTCGCATTCGTCAGCTGTCGTCCGTCCGTCCTGTCCTTAGGCTCTGCCATTTTATTAGGGCGCTTTCTCCTCCTCTACTGAGTCA
Source organism: Dicrostonyx torquatus (assembly GCA_028555095.1). Taxonomy (NCBI): domain Eukaryota; kingdom Metazoa; phylum Chordata; class Mammalia; order Rodentia; family Cricetidae; genus Dicrostonyx; species Dicrostonyx torquatus. The sequence continues at coordinate 694,471 of JAQHUG010000327.1, read as the reverse complement.
AATACTCAAATAATGAGTGTCTTAGAGTTCTTTCTGATAAACAATGTATTTGATACTAAGGCTGCCTGGAAGGATAGCTTTTGTCTTATAGTACTTAGTGTTTTTATTTTATTTAACGAATTCTCAGCAAACTGCATTCTGTCCCAGGTTCCAGCAGTCATTAAGGGGAGTTTTGTAATTTAGTTACTTCTGGTTTAATCTAATGAGAAAGTGTGACCTGTGAAATATATATATATATGTAGGATTTTTGAGACCTAATACGGTCTTGGTCCTGGTCAGTATCATTGATACTTAAAGAGAAGTTACCATATTGCCATATTGATTGTTATTGCAACGGCTGCTGCTTTCTTACAGGCTGACTTCATCTCACTTAAAACAATGTATCCACTCACCATGACTTGTTATCACTCTAACTATGTCTAATGGTTTTTGCCTTAGAAAGTCTGAGTTTGTGTTATATCCATCTTTTCTGTCCTGTATCAGAATCTACTTAAAGTACACTCAAAATATTTTTCATTTGAACTTGCCCAATATGATTTCTTTAAATTACTTATCTTTCATTATGTGTTCTCTGTGTGTCTGAGTGGGTATGTGCATGTGGGTGCAGTGTCCAGAGAGGCCAGAAGAGGGCACCAGCTCCCCCCTGGAGCAGGAGTTACAGGTTTTATGAGCTACCCCATCAATGTGGGTGCTAGGAACTAAACTTGGGTCTTCCATAAGAGCAGCAAGTGCTATTAACCAATGAGCCATCTCTCCAGGCCTCAGTACACATTTCTATCACACACACACACACACACACACACACACACACACACGAACCTGAGCCCCTGTCTCTTCTCATTGTGTCATACCCTCCTAAGACTGTCCTCACCTGCCATTCCTTGCCACCATTCCTCTCACCACAAGCCACACCCTTGTCTCCAGAGACAGTTGCTCCACTCAGCTCATTGTTGGTGAAGGGTCATCTCCTCCAGGAAGCCCTCCCAAGCTTCCTGGCACTCCTTGCCCCCTTTGTGGCATAAGTTCTTCAGAGGAAAGGTTTTTTTTTTTTTTTTAAACAGTTGTTTTCCTCACAGCTAATACAGTTTCTAGATTTCATCTCAGCATATGGGTCTGCCCATAGCAAATGTGCTTTAGGAGAGAGAAAGGGTGTGATGGCCTTGGGCACTTTGGGGTGTGGAGAGTCTTAGCTATGTGATTCTAAATGGTTCTTCCTTCACTAAAGAAACAAGGCAGAGCCAGGCAAACCTTCGTTGTTGGTTCCCTGAGCAAGCCATGCCCGTCCAGATCCTCATGCTCGTGGCATTAGAGTCTCCCACGTACCTTTGGATGGGGGCCTGTTGTGTCCTCTCAGAACTCCAAGCCCCTGTCACTCTGGGAAAGTCCCCTTAATCCAGTTTTGAGTTTCTGTCTCTGCCACGTAATCACCCCTCTCTCAGAGGAAAAGCAGATGGGATTAGCAGATTGCAGCCACCAGGGATCTGCATGTGCCTCGGAACAGATAGGTTCTCCAGCTGTCCCCGGGAGGGAACTGGGAGCCTACGATGCCCTCCTTGTTCAGAAGTCATCTCGCTTGGGTCAGTGGGTAAAGACACTTACTGTCAAGTCTGATGACCAGAGTTCAGTCCCCAGAACCCCCATAATGAAAGAAGAGAAAAAA
>JAQHUG010000327.1:663680-674313 GCA_028555095.1 Dicrostonyx torquatus | reverse complement strand
ATGAGGTCTGGTGCCCTCTTCTGGCCTGCAGGCATACACACAGACAGAATATTGTATACGTAATAAATAAATAAATATAAAAAAAGGAAAAAGAATGCAGGTATTGGCAGGGCATGGTGAGACATGTCTATAACCTTAGTCCTTTAGAGGCAGAAGTCTGCACTACAGAGCAAGACCCTAGAAAGAGGAAAAAGGACAGAAAAGGGGAAGGGAACAGAAGGGAGGGGAAGGGTGAGAGCAACAGGGAGCTGCATGCCTGTAGCACCAATAACACAGCACTTGGAGGTCTGAGATAAGATGAACTGGAATTCAAGGTCATCCTCAGTGAGTTCAAGGTCATCTTGGGCTACATAAGATCTGTAGGACACAGGATGGAGGGAGGGGAAGGCGTGAGCCCCCAGCCTCAGCTCTGAGAATGAACTGTCTAAGGTGTTCTCCTTTGTTTTCTATTGCTGTGATGAGACACTTTGACCAAAAGCAACTTGGGGAAGAAAAGGGCTTATTTCACCTTACAGCTTACAGTCCACCATGAAGGGAAGTCATGGGCAAGAATTCACAGTAAGAACTTAGAGGCAGGAACTGAGCAGAAGCCATGGGGGAACACATCTTACTGGCTTGCTCTTCATGACTTGCTCAGTCTGATTTCTTACATACCCCAGGACCGGCTGCCTAGGGTGGCCCCGCCCACAGTGGGCTGGGCCCTCCCACATCGATCATTCATCAAGAAAATGCTCTATAGAAAATGGTCTACATGCCAGTTTGCTGGAGGCATTTTCTCAGTTGCAGTTTCCTCTTCCCAGATGATCCGAGCGTGTGTCAAGTTTACCAAAATCCTAGCCAATCACAGAGGTGAGCCAGAGTCCTCCATCTTTCGATGTAGGTTTTCCAGTTCAGTGTGCAACCACACGGCCGCACAGGGCGAGAAATGGGGATGCTCAGATGCCTTTGGGACTTTCCCTTGTTTCTTGTTGTTATGTTTGAGCCTGTAGTACAGGCTGACCTTGAACTTGAACAATCCTCCTGCCCCAGCTTCCCAAATGCTGGGTTTGCTGGTGTGAGACGCTAAGTATGATTTCTTTTCCCCCTGTCCTCATGAAGCTTCAGATCCAATCACAGGGTAACATGGATGCCTTTAATCTTTTTCTTCTCCCAAAGGCCTCACGGCTGAATGCCTGTAAAGACACGTCAACTTCGTGACAGGGACTAATCTGCAATGTGGATTTCAGGAAGCCCACACTGGCTTGGGGCCAGTGAGGACCGACACACCTGAGACAGACTTGATCAGAGAAGGGCTGTGAAGTGTTTGCCTTGCAAATACACAGACCTGATTCCAGCCACCATCACCACATGAAAGAGCTGGGTGTGGCAGCAAACATACCTGTAATCCCAACACCGGGGAGGCAGGGACTGGAGGATCTGTGGAGATTTCTGGCCTGTTGTTCTCGCTGAGTCTGTGAGCTTCAAGTTCAGTGAGAAATCCTGCCTCAAAAAATATAGAGAGGTGGCAAGATGGTTCAGTGGGTAAAGACACAATCAAATCTGACAACCTGATTCTGAGCCCTGGGTCCCACATGGTAGGAAAGAGCAAGCTCCCAAAAGTTGTTCTCTGACTTCTGACCACTGTGGAACACACTCTCACACATGCATGCACAAGCACACATGCACACGCACATGCATACATGCGTGCGCACACAGACACACACACATGTACACACAGACACACATACACATGCGCACATGCACATACGCATACATGCACACACGCTCACACAGACACATACACACACACGCACGTGTGCACACACACATACACTGAACAAACAGGGTAGAACAGCAATTCTCAATCTGGGGGTCAAACGACCATTTCATAGGGGTCACATATCAGCCATCCTGCACATCAGTTATTTACATTATGATTCATAACAGTAGCAAGATTACGGTTATGAAGTAGCATTGAAAATTATGGTTGGGGTCACCACAATATGAGGAACTGCATTAAAGGGTCTCAGCGTTAGGAAGGCTGAGAACCACTGCTGTAGGGAAAGACTGAGGAAGACACAAGTCATCCTCTGTCCTCCACATGTGGGTTCACACCTATGCACACACACAAAGAAACAAGATCAGAGCACAGGACAACCTCCTGTCACTTCTGATGGACTCTACACTAGTCCAGGTAGAAGGAGCCACTAAACCAGGCACATCAACACACGGACACAAGAGACACATGGATGGCACATGGACACACAGATTCTGCGGCTGTACCTATGGGAGTAGACTTGCCTCAGCTATCTAAATCTATTTTCCTCCTGAAAATAGGAGTGACAACTGTTCTCTCCCCATCCAGGGGGCAGCAGAGGCCTGGCTGGTACAGGAGATCAGCCCCAGGTACCACGTGGACTGCACAGTCCTTCAGTGGGTCTAGACTCAAGACCACGTGCCCCAGACTCTCATAAGACTTGTCATCACAGAGTCACTCTGCGACCAGAAAGTCAGTCCCTCAGGAACAACACAGTGGCTTGGACTGAGACAGAGCGTCTCCCCTACAGGGCCAGTCCTCAGGGCTGAGACCCCAGCCACATGGCCAGAAGAGCCTGGCAGCTGCCCATCCCAGTAGCACCAAGAAAGAAGAGGATTCCAAGTAAATCAAAAACAAGCATGTGTGTTTCTCTTTGGCCCATCTGTGGCAGTTTCTCGAAGCACCAGCTCTCGTGGGGGAGGGGGACAAAGCGGAAGTAGAATGGCTTTTGGAGAAGCTGGAAAAATTAGCAATTAGGAGGGGAAATTGTAATGAGAAAATGATCCTTAATAGGGCAAACACAATACTGCCGTGGCTTTCTTTCTTGCTCTCTCGCCGCAAACAAGTGATGACTTCATGTCTGGGTTTCTTTGCTTCCCTGTGGCAGAGCCAACTGGGAAAGAGCTGGAGAAAAATGTCTCCATTGTCCCTAGACAGTATCCCTGGCGTCTGGGAAAAGAAGTCCCCTGTAACTGTGATGAGCCTGGACTCCTGCTCTTCCTCCCAGATGACACGCAGATAGCATCAGTCAGGATGGGTCGCATCATGGCGCAGTAACACATCCAGACCCTCAGAGGGCATCTCACCCACACTGCGTATTGACAGCAGTTCAGCTCATATCTGTCCTTCAGGGACCTGGGATGGTGGGATGGCTGGTTTGGGTGGTCAACTTGATTGAACTAAGAGAAGACTGAAGCTTGCAGGGGAGTGTCCAGAGAGGATTGACAGTGGAACAGGGGAGGAAAGGCGTGGTAGGGGCAAGGCAGCCTAGGGGAAAGCAGTGTGTGTATAGCTGCCTCCTCGTTTCTTCTCTAAGCAAATGTCCATTGCTATTGCCATGATCCTTCCCCTGGTGCCAGACTCCAGCTCTTTGGGGCATTCTGCAGGACACCTCTCATCACTAGCAACTCCTCAAAGAGTTGCCATACTCTTGTGCCAGATTAGGACTGCTGGACTTCCTGGGCTGAGCCAGGACCTAAATTCATTGCCTCCAAAATGTGTATAAGCCACTGTTGGACTGATTACCCAGCACCTACAGTATATGCCAACATACACACATACACCACACACACACACACACACACACACACACACACACACACACACTTTTCTGTTCTTCTAGAGAACCCTGCATCACATAAGTAGCCATAAGAGTCCATGTTGATTCATGCCTCTACCATGGTCACAAAGGGCACAATTCTCCTGCTGCCCATTAAAGCTCTCACCTAGAAGGGACACTCATCATATACATCCATGTTTCTTCACTAAACAAAGAAGCCACTTGGTCATACTTTCTTCAAGGACAGCAGCCGAGTTCCGAAGGAAGCTGGGAGATGTGTGCCAGCCCTCGTGACTGACCATGAAGACAGCAGTGATCCCCACACTCTCCTCACAGATGGGGCGAGAGTCTCTGACTTGTCTGGGTACTCAGTTGTCTTCCCTCAGCCTTGATCACTTCCACTCTTCATTCAGCAACTGACAATATCATCATGCCCGATCTATAATTCATTCAGCAGGCAGCCGACACTCCTTAAGGCCCGACACCATGGATGAACTCAAAGTCCCACCTGCAATCGACCTCACATTCAAGGGGGGAAGACAAATGAGGAAGGAAGAGAGGGCCAGCAAATCAGGAAAGGATAGCCAGCTGCCACACTCACGGGGACTCAAAGACACCAGCGGAGGAGAGAGCACAGTGAAAAGGGACCCAGGGAGGGAGCCTAGAGCACCCAGCCCTGCATCCACAGCATACGGCAAAGAACAGCCCTTCTCACACCTGCTCCACCCACCCCCCGGCCTGTTTGTTCTCCACCTGTGTTTTCAAGTGAGGCCTCGCAGCCATACCTGCTGTGGACAGATAACTTCTCTGTGGCAGAGAGTGGCAGGCAAGCACTACGCATTAGGGCCCAGAGAAGTGGAATGTTTCACAGTCCTCCCTTGGCTGAGCCTGTCCCTTCCTGCCTGCCCCAGGAGAGCCCAAGCAGAAGAAACAGCTGGAGTGCCTGCACAGTGTCAGATAATGGTAGCTGTAACTCCTCCAGCAACTCCATGAAGCAGGGACGGACGATGCATCATTTATGGAGGTCCGGGTCTGTGCAGCTGGGCACCCACCAGCAGCTAGATGTGTGTGAGATGATGGGAAAGTGCCAGGAGCTGCAGCTCTGTTCTTCTGGAAACTGAGCATCACAGGCTGGAGGAGGAACCTGGAGCTAACGCTGATCGGAACTGCATTTGCTTCAGGTGACAAGGTGGACAGAGGCAAATCGATTTGTTATTTATTAGTTTTGGTTTTGAGAGTTGAGGCATCAGCCCAGTCATCTGGGCTGGGTATCTGGGACAGCCCTGGAATCCTCTCCTTGCCTCCAATCTGGATTCCCACCTGCATGGTTGGTTATACATACACACACACACACACACACACACACACACACACACACACGCGCGCGCGCGCGCACACACACTCCCCTCCCTCACTCCTGGAATCTCAGTTCCATGAGAACAGAAATCCTTGGGTGTTTCATTATTAATTTGTACATGGAGACATAAGATCTGAAAGTGGCATATATGTACGCCTATGCATGGGGTCAGGAGGGGGAGCCATATGCTAAGCTCCCGAGCGGAGGACAAACATAACCTCGTGTTGGTTCCTCAGATTTCATTGTGTTTGAGGCAGCGTCTCTTGTTTGTTCACCACTGCCTATGCCAATCTACCTGACACGCAGACTTTGAGGTCTTTCCTGTTCCCACCTCCTGTCTTTCTGAGGGAGTACTGGGGCTACAGATACACCACGCTCAGCTTCACATGGGCCCTGGGGATCAGAACTTCGGTCCTCACGCTTCTGTGGCAGGTGCTTTCTCCATTGATCCACCTTCCCAGCTGCCCAGGTGTTTCAGTGACCGCTGTTTGCTCAACATCTAGAACAGAGTAAGGTCTGCAGACGTCGCTATCTAAAATTTGTTATTTGTTGATTGGTAGTTAGACTCAGGAGCTTAGCAGACACGGTGTGGGAGAGTTGAGAGAGATTTGAATTCTAATTCTCTCGCTGACTAGCAGCGTGACTGCCAAAAACCACACTCTTTCGCGAATGTTCCAGACCTGTGCTCCCTTCTTCGTGATGAGAAAACTTGGGTTATTCTTCAGAGACCATAGTAGAGGCATTGCTTGATAGATGGAGGAAAGGAACCAGTCACACCACTGCCACAAGCCCATCTTGGGAACCAACACAAGACCCTGAAATTCATTCCACATACTCGTAGCTCATAGCTGGAGGAAAAGTTTGTCCCCTCTACCCAGGGACCATATAGCAAGATGCAGAGACCTTGAAGGGAAGCCAGGGATAGTCCTGAGTGTCTGTAGGACACAGGACAGGCCTCAGTAAAGGACTGCTCAGTTCTAAATGTAAATGGGCCTGCTGTGTACAAACCTTGGCCTGGACCAGGGCAAGCACCCTGGCCTCAGCTATCCTATCGGTGAAGAGAAAGGACCATGGGGAGGTCACACACCAGCAGACTTGAACGCAAACCACAGCTGACGTTCACCAAACCTCCCAGAGCCCAGGAGACAGACGAGGAGCAGAAGAGCAAACAGCAGCTTTCCTGAGCACAAGGTGTTCTCCTGAGTTCCACAGGCAGCAGGTGATGCCAAAGGAGGGGACAGACAGCCTTATCCGCACCCATATCAGAAAGGCAGGAGCAGTGCTGGGCCCTGAGTGCAATTCAGCTGGTCACAGGGCTCAAAGAATCTCTCACCATTTCTTCCTGATCTGAACCTTCAAGGACAAAGCAAGAGCCTGTCTCACGCTTCGCACACCAGGCACTTTGTCTGTTGGTGGGGGCTGTGGACCCCCATTCGCACACCAGGCACTTTGTCTGTTGTTGGGGGCTGTGGACCCCCAGACCGTGAATTTCTTGTAAACAACTTGTTATGTTTGCAGCTGCTCTGAGAAAAACAATTTGTTTTCCTGTGTTTGCAGCTGCTCTGAGCATGAGACCCTCAGGAGTTCCTGATGGCAGGGGAGTGGATTCTGATGGGTTTGGCTGGGGTGTGGCTATCAGTTAAGGATCCCTATATAAGCTGCCCTGGAACACAATAAATGGGGCATTCTTGTTTCAAGGATGGCCCGTATTCCTGTCTCTCTGTGTGTGTGTGTGTGTGAATCTCCAGGCCCTGTCCCGAGACTCGTGAACGGGCATAGTACAGGTGCTACACGTAGTACATACTACGTACACGTAGTAGCAGGGACTGTACAGTCTGTAAACTGTGTTTCCCTGAATGGGCTCTGTATTAGTGACATTTCTCACTCTGTGACAAAGACCAACGTCAGGATGGAAAGTGTTACATAGGCTCGTGGTTTAAGGGGACACAGTCCTCCCTGGAAGAAGGCCGTTAGGAGTGTGCAGTGTCTGGTCACAGCACAGCCATCGTCTGGAGGCAGAGAGATGAACACTGGTGTTCACCTCGCTTTCTCTTTTTGCCTTTCCATCCAATCTGGGTCCACCCCATGGGATAGTTCCACATATTCAAGACGAGCCTCCCCTCTTCAGACCTGTCTGGTCCTCACAGGTCCTGCCCGGAGGTGTGTTTTCATGGTGACTCCAGTCAAGCTAGCCATGAAATGAGTCATCATGGGATGTGTCCCAGAAGGGTCCGAGTGAGTTCTGTAGGAGGTATGTCCACTTTCCAGACTGGGAGTGCCATGTTCTAGAACCATCTCCCTGTATCTCTAGCTGATTCTCTAGCTGATGATCCTGGAATTCTAGACTAGTCTTCAGCATTCTGTCCCCTGAGAGACATTCCCTAGGGATCCGGAGGATGAAACTTCAAGGGATACTTATCCCCTGTTTTTGGAATTATGGACTCTAATACTTGACATCTTGCAGGGAACTGGGTGACATTCACAACCACTGAGTACTGGGGCTGTCAACCTGATGGGTCTGACTTGTTTACAGTCACCTGGGTAACAAGAGTGCTAAAGTCAAAGTGTCCTAAATCCCAGGCTTCTGTCCTGGAAGTGAGGTCCCCACAGGGGTTATCCATGGCTGTAAAACATTTTCACAGGCCCAGTGTGCTCAGAGTTGGTTTGCTGGCACTTGGGGCCCCTACCGGTGGGGACACAGCTGGGCTATTTTGTCCAAGAGTCTAGTTGGAAAGAGGCCTTGTGCTCAATAATGCATTCCCTAAATGAAGACATACATCAGGGGGTGGAGACAGGAGAGCCCCCTCCTGGGTCAGGACAGGATACCACATCTGTCCCAGCCTGAGGCACCGACTGCCTTTCTGAGCCTGTGGCTTCCCCAGCCCATGGGGCTGTTTTGGGAGAGAACAGCTCACCAGTGCTGACAGGCCTGTTCCTCTGCCCAGCCGCGTGAATATTCCATGGGTTTGAATAATGCAAGCCCAATGGCTTCCTATATCCAAACCAACTGAGGCCGCAGAAGAACCGCAGAGAAAGGGTGGCCGGCTCCATGGCTTTCTAGGCCCGTGACTGCTCTGAAGAAGAGAGGCAGAGTCCATTCCAGCCAAGTCAGGAAGACGGTTGATGGCAAGGATGGTTACTCCATCTGGCCTTGGTGACATGGACCTAGCAGGGGAGAGAGATGGCACATAGGTTTGTGTCAACCTGATACCAACTAGGACCTCATGAGAAGAGGAAACCTCACTGGAGAACAAGTCTCCATCAGAGTGGCATGTAGACAAATCTGTAGAGTGTTCTCTTACTGATGTTTGATGGCAGGGGACCACCCACTGTGGGCGGCACCATTCCTGGTCAGGTGGTCCTGGGTTACATTAGACTGAGCAAGCCATGAGGAGCAAGCCAGGCAGCAGCATTACTCCGTGGCTTTTGTTTCAGTTCCTGCCTTGAGTCCCTGCTCTGACTCCTCTCAGCTGATGGACTGTGATTGGGATGCGTAAGCTGAAATAAACCCTCTCTCCCCAAGTTTCTTCACCTCACATCTGGCTCACAGTGTTTATCTCAGTAACAGAAAGCACAGTAAGACAGACAGTCACCACCCCCACACACAGCCTCTGCGACATCGGACTCCCCTGTCCTGGAGAGGAAAAGGCAGGGTGGGACTCAGGGAAATCCAGGTGCCAGTTCTAACCCCAATCCTGATGACTGTGGCCCCAAAGTTCGCAAACCTGTAAACTGAAAATATCGTCTGTCGTGTCAGAGACTGAGAAGGAGGAGATACACAGACTGAAAATGTCAACATGAACGGACCTGGCTCCTACCTGCCATCTCCCTCCCCTCTTCCTCCAGCCCCTCTCCCCCAGTCTCACTATGCTGCTGTCATGAAGTCTTCAGTCTCCAGGCCTGCGAAGCAGAAAGCACTTCACACCCTGTTTTCTGTGTGTTTCCCTGTCTAATTTCTTATGCCCACCATGAGCCATCATTCTGTCCAATACTGATGGGAATTTGTGTTTTTTTTTTTTTTTTAAAAAAGTGGTGCCTGCTCTGAACACCCAGGACCAGAGGCAGCTCTTACCATGCAGAGGGCATAGACAAAATAGCCCAGCTGTGTCCCCACCGGTAGGGGCCCCAAGTGCCAGCAAACCAACTCTGAGCACACTGGGCCTGTGAAAACGTTTTACAGCCATGGATAACCCCTGTGGGGACCTCACTTCCAGAGAGCCAGCTAGTGATTCAGCAGGGTTTCCTTCCACATTCCCTGGGCCATGTCACCACACTAAGATTAATATTTTAACCCCCGAGAAGCCGTAACTTCCACACAGGCCAGATAGAAACCCGAAGGGGATTTAAGCGGATTTGACAAGCTTCTTGCAACATCCGGAAGGAAGAGTAAACTTCCAAGGCTGGCCAAGACAGCTTGGAACAAGAAAAACACCAAAGGGGGAGAATTTGCCCGACCAGATGTCAAAGCATATTATAAAGTAATTTTAATAAATATAATGTGATATTAGCACACGAATAGATAAATATATCTCGGAAGAAAAACAGATGATCTAAAAAAACAGGCACATATATATACTAGAATCTAGTCTGTGAATAGAGATGGCATTTCAAATCCATAAGAAGAAAAGCAGATTATTCAACAAGAACTGGAACAATTTTTTACCTGAAAAAAATAATAAATTAAAACGCCCTCTTTCACATCATTAACAAAATTAATGAAGGCATTTTTTTTTAACTGAAGGAATAGAAGACAGACGTAGACAAATACGTCCATGACCTTGAAGAGGTTGAAATAGATTTACTGAGTGGCAAAATTCATAAATTTAGCTCCAGAATGGACAAGTCTGCAAGGAGCCAGATGTGTTAACATACACCTGTCACCTCAGCCCTTGGAAGGCTAAATTAAGGAAGGCAAAGGGATCATGAGTTCAAGGCCAGTTTGGGCCTTAGTGAAACTTTGTCTAAAAAAAAAAATTGAAAGGGAAAAAAAAAGAAACAAATCACTGTCTGAAGAGAGGTAAAAGAGAAGTGGAAGATACAGAAAAAAAATTAGTACACACACATTTACACATGTATGTGCAATAGACATTTATGATACAATAAACACATACAAACAGCATCCACAATGAAGGAAGAATTAATAATCACAGTATATAATTTCTTCAACAAGAAAATAAGAAAAGGCACTGAAGGGAATCATGAAGGGTTAATTCACATACTAAAAGATATTCAATTTATTAGCAGGAAAGAAAGCAAATGCAAATTAATTTGACATTTCTTTCCATCAGATTGGCAAAAAATTTAAATGTGCCAACATCAAGTATTGGAAAGCATACAGGGAAACGGGTTCTCCTCTCCACTGTGGTGGATTTATCCACATCAGTGGTGCTGGCATGTTGTCATCACGCCTTTAAGGTTTTTACAAAGGCATCTTGGGCATAGCAGAGCTAGGCAGCTCACCAGAGAAGCCTTGGTCCTGAGAGTGCATGCATCCCTTGACTCCTCCAGCAACTGTGCGCTCCGGGAGTGCTCACAATCCAGACCAGCCTCCGCTCGACAAGAACAAAGCCAACAGACTCCATGGTCCAGAGCTTAGATGTCTGAGTCAGTTTCTGCAGCCCTGCTCTGAACCCTCGCTCACACCCTTTCCTTCTGGAGGGTTACCAGCCCCAACTCTGCCTCCTCATTCCCAGAGCCCTCT
>JAQHUG010000327.1:614488-659273 GCA_028555095.1 Dicrostonyx torquatus | reverse complement strand
ACTCCAACAAGGCCACACCTACTCCAGCAAGGCCACACCCACTCCAACAAGGCCACACCTACTCCAGCAAGGCCACATAACCTAATAAGGCCACTTGCTAGGAGCCTGCATGGGCCATTTTTATTCAAACCTTCCCACTGGGTGTGGATTTGAAGGGGTTGTCTTAGAGGTGAGTCCAAGCGTAGGGTTCTGACTGGAGTGCCAAGGGGAAGATGTGGGGAGGTGTAGGCTGGGCTCTAGTCACAGCACAACCTAGTCCTGATGCGTGAGCAAGCCACTGCTGTACCTTATTTACTCAAGCCAGAGGTGGGTCGATGCTCTTGGGGTCCATACCCCTGACCATTCCAGGGGGTACTGACATCATCAACTGACAAGTTTGAACATAACAAAGGGGGCACACATGGAAGGAACAATATGGCCCCGGTGGGCTGCCGTTTTCCTCCTCCAGAAAGTGGGGTGTAGCATTGCCTTTGAAGAGCCTCAAGTGAAGGGAGCCTTGTAAGAAAAGCTGGGGTGTGAGCAGATAGGTAGGACCTTGGCAGTGTCTAGTGTGTGCTGGATGTGCACCATGTCCCTGTCTCCCGGGGCAGGGGCATGGGTATAAGTGTGTCTGCCCTTGTGGCAATTTTGAGATGGAAATAAACACAGTAACAAAACAATTTAAGAGCCACTGGAAAGGCCACCAGAAGAGACAGAGGAAGGATGTGCCATTAAGTCACACCACGGAGATCCCCACTTTCTGGAAGCTGCTGCTTTCGACATTAGTTGAAGGAATAAAATGTTGCTCAGAGCCTTGTGAGATGCAGCAGGGGCATGGGTGGAAACCGGACTGCCTAGAGGAAGGAATGTGGCCTCTGAGGCTGTGTGGTTTTGGCTGGCCACAGGCTTATCCCTCTTCTAGCAATGGGGAATGATGGACCCTCCCAATGTCACTGTGAGGGACACCTTGAAGGCCTCATTGTACCTTAACATATAAGTTTTCAGTCTCGCTTTTGTAGACATGCCTGCACACATAAGCACACAGTCATGTTCTCATGTGCATGTTTTTACACACATGTCACACACAAACACTTGCACATTCACATACTGACCTTCCTGGGCCTCAGTTTCTTCACCTACCCACCAGAGCCCTAGTGGAGCCTCGGAAGAGAGGCACTCAACATGTGGTAAGGACCCAACACACGGAACAGCTCTGAGAAATCTACTCGTCATTCCTTCCTCCTGTCTCCGCCCACCCCCAAGGGCAGCATCCCAGGGAGACAGCATCTGCATCAGATTGAGATTCTAGTGGAGGCATCATAGGCCCCCATGGGGAAGGGCTCATGCCCACAGTGTGGAGATCATGTGATGGAGGAGAAGTTTCCTCAGGGGTGGCAGCAAGCAGAGGCAGGAAAGGATAGTAGGATGAGCAAGGCCTGCTGGGTTAGTGAGCTGGGGTGGTCAACAGTGGCCAGCAGTGGGGAAGTCATGCACAGAGCTGTGTTCAGCTCAGCTCAGGAGTCATCCGTCCCGTCCCCCCACCCCCACCCGTCGGAGAGGCGGCAGCAGCCTCTGTTGCTATTGGCTGAGTTTTGTCACTTACCTGAGAAGCCCTGTCCTTTTTCTCTTGTGTGATCTACCAGTCTCTCAGGGTTTCAGCTGAAAATCAAAAGCAGGTTTTTGGACCCTTCTGTGCTGCTACAGTTGGTCTTCAGTTCTCCCTGCACTTTTCAAAAGGAAATTTAAAACCTCCCTATGCAGCCTGGCAACTGGCTCTCCCTGCTCCGCAGCAGGCAGCTCCTCAGTCCTGGGCTATGTCCAGAGCCCTGGCATTAGCCCTGCCTTGTCCGGCAAGTGAGGGGGAGATGGCAGGAAAAGAATCCAATCCCAGTCTGGCCTGGCCAGGATGAAAGGTGTTAAGCAAATTTAACAGAGCTATAGAAACACAATGGTGTCTGGTTCCTGACCCAGATTCGTCCCTCTGTGTCCCCAGGCCATCAGTACACAAGGGGGGCAGGAGGCAGGTGGTGGGACTATTCACTGAGCCACAGACCCCATTCCCAATCAGATTATACCAGATTGTCCATTAACACCTTTTCCCATTCAGGGTCCCATCTAGGACTTTATCTTGCTTTAATGTCCCATCTCCTTGGTCCCCTTCCATCTGACAGTTTCTCTGTCGCTGCTTTTGGCTTTACAGGTGGTGACATTCAAATGCTATTATGTCCAGCGTTCCTTGTGCTCGGTTGGGCTGATGTACCCTCAAGATCGAACCCAGGTTGGCTATTTTTGGCCAGAAACCCCAGGGGCAATGCCATGTCCTTAACATCTCATGCTAGATCAAGGGTGTCACTACCCAGTTACTGGAGACGTTGACCTTGATGATTTGGCGTCTGCCTGACTTCCCCACTGTGAAGTGACCATCTCTTTTTGTAATTATATCACGGGGCCTGAGACCTTATGAATCCTCTCACAAATACTGACACCCCTCAGTGGATCTTAATGCCAGCAGTTGCCACCGTGGTTATTTCCCTAGCGACTTTCCTACTTTCTTCTCCCTTTGATGTAACAGCTAGAACCTAATGCAAGAGACAAGCATTTCTCCTCCTCATTTATCAAACTGATCTTTGATTTTCCTGGTGCAGACCTGCATTTATTTTCTCCTGGGCACCATAACCCAAACTGTAGTTATCTTCTTGCACAAGTGTCCTAGTTTGGTCATTATGACTGCCTTCATTCTGGTCCCAGAGTCCTTCCAACAGCGTGCCCCAATATCCCGCATCATCACTCACCCCCAGAGGGACAGTTTATATTGTCACCTCCTGTGTCTTGCAATGGTCTCCTCAGCTCAGAACACCTTTGCTGGAAGGGTGACGTCTAGAGGACAAAGGGCATTCAGTGCTCTTGGTGTTCCTGACCCATCAGTGTCAGGAAGCACAAGTGGGATGGAGGTACCAGGAGTCACTTCTGTGTTTATCACAGAGGTAAAAACTGTCTGTCGGGATGATGCAGCAGGTAAAGGGGCTTGCTGTCAGGTCTGAGTGATGACCAGCATCCTGTCCACAGCTCAACTCCAGGGTATCTGAGTGTCACCTAGCCTGCTTGGAAAACCACTCAGCTAAAACAGCTCCCCTGACTCTGGATCTAGTAGTTCCTTCTTAGATGCCCAGGCTACCCCTAACCTATTAACTACAAGGAACTTGGCTCCACTGGGTTCAGCAAACATGGAAGATGTATATATTGAGGAGAAGGGAGCTGGGCCGATGCAGAATAGCACCAGTGGAGATGGGGAGAGGAGATGGGCACTAGGAGGCGAGCTTGCATCCTATGGGGCAGATCCCAGGCTGGTGGTGAATGAAAACACGAGATCCTGGCCAGACAGCCTGTTTTGACAGTGTGCCCCGCAGTGGGTTCCAAGCATCAGGTATACTCAGACTTAACACTGTTTGCAGCCTGTGGGGGCTATTTCCGGCCCAGCAGTGCTGCTCACACCCTCTCACTCTTGCTCTCCTAAGAGTCCTGTGCAAGTGGCTTTCGCAGCACGTGGCACAAGTTCCTGAGAACTTTCTGACAGGACTTCTGCAAAATGAATCATGTCAGAGTCACCTGATTTCATACCTTTGATCATTTATCCTTCACTTTGTGTATGTGTTCATGTGTATATGCATGTGTACACATGTGGAGACCAGAGGACAACCTTAAGTGTCATTCCTCAGGAGCCAGGAACATTTTATTATTATATTATTGTTGTTGTTGTTGTTGTTATTATTATTACTGTTATTTTTGAGACAGGGTCCCTCAGTGCGCTGAGCTCACCAATTAGGCTAGGTTGGCCAGTGAGCCCCAGGCATCCACCAGTGCTGGGGTAACAAGCACGCACTACCATGCCTGGATTTTCCACCTTTAAAAAAGTCTTTTACTTTAATTATATGGAATCAGGGGTATAAGCCAAGGCATACATGTGAAGGTCAGAGGACAACTTTCAGGGCAGAGGACTGAACTGAGATCCTTAGGCTTGGCAGCAACAGCCTTTACCCACTAACCCAACTTGCCAGCTTCATGCTTAGCTTTTTAAGATGGGTTCTGGGTATCAAACTCAGGTCCGGCTGCTTGCAAAGCGAGCACTTTACCCACTAAGCCATCTTCCCAGCTCCATACTTCTTAAAAGTATGTCGCCATTCTCTTCCCATCCACCATGGCATCTACACTCAATCCCAGGCAGAAGTTGGCAGAATTGTTAGAAATTAAGTATTTTAGTCAAAGTCACTATTCTAACAATTTCCCAAATTGCACATTTTTAAAGGCTATTTTTTTTTAATTCAGTACACTCAAGCTCTTTTGGCTGAGTTAAATGAGTTGGATGTCTTGCTCAGCGTTTTCTGGTCATCTATTGTGTGGACAGAATAGTGCAGACTGGGCTGGGCTAGCCACAGCCTAGCAGAGAGGGAGACCTACGATGTCAACTGCAAAATGAAATGAGTGCTTACACCACAGCAAGCAGAGACCTAGAGAAGCTGGGGGAGGCCGAGAGGGCCAGGGGGCACATGTGCAGGCTCCTGGCTTATCTTTGGTACTGTGTGGGTCACAAACCTGGCTCTCAACTCTCAGCACAGAACACAACACGGAGAGGAGGGTTTTCCCAAAAAAGCAGCACCTCAAATCTCCCAGGAGGAGCCAAAAGCCCTCTCCTCAGGAGTCTGGATGGGTGAGGAAGGTGCCTGGTCTCCGGAGGTAGGAGGCAAGGTTTCTCCTGGGTTCTCACAGGGCTCCATAGCAGCTGTTCTGTCTCACAGCCAGCACTGCCACCAGGGGGCGCAAACATAGAGGGGAAAACACCGTCCAAGCCGGGCCTCCCACAAGTCCAAAGAGAAGGTGGCCACGGACTGGATCAGGGAGGTTGATACTGCTCAGGTGGCAGACGAGGGCTCCGTGAACTGCCTTTTTCCATACCATAGACCTCTTTCCTTGTTCCTTCTAAGGTCTAACATAGTAGGTGTATGACAGGATAGCTGGCCAGAACTGTAGGGTGCCCACTGTTCAGCCTTTGTCCTTAGCCTTTGGTGGCTGTGGTTTGGTGTTGTAGACCACTGTCCTCCAGGAATGATATGACTGTTGCCCTCCTTAACCATTAGCGGCTGTGACTACCCAAAGGGGACCTGAATAAGATTGGGCTAGTTAACTTTCTGCCTCAGATGGGAGAGGTTTCAGAGGTCCTACCCTCCTCTGGATTTTTTTTAAAAATTTTATTTTTATTTATTCTGTGTACAGCGTTCTGCATGCTTGCAGGCCAGAAGAGGGCACCAGATCTCATTTTGGATGGTTGTGAGCCATCATGTGGTTGCTGGGAATTGAACTCAGGACCTTTGGAAGAGCAGGAAGTGCTCTTAACCTCTGAACTATCTCTCTAGCCCCCTTCCTCTGGATTTATCAGCAATTAATGGTTGCTAATGTGGGGCTCACAAGTCCAGACCCCTCCCCAAGGATAAATATTCTGTTCATGGTTGCTAGGAGAGATAATGGCATAGCTATCCATAAGCTGCCCATGCTTCTGTAATTCCAACTAAACTCATGGGTTAAACCAGGCTAGACCTGAATTGAACAGTTTCTTTGGTCTCTAGTTGGTGCCCTATGTGGGGTGGATGAACACTGGCTCATCTCCCCAGCAAAAGCTCTCACAGCTTGGCTGCGTTGCTATCGGCCCATCTGTGGTTCTGTGTGAGGGCTGCAGCCTGGTGGTGACATTTTGATTCTTAACCCAACTTGTACTTCACTGCTAGTTTGCAGAAATGACTTCTTTTAAAATGTACAGATTTGATAGCTGAAGGTTGACGTCTGCGTAATTGAATGGCTAGAACCCCGAGATGAGTTAACAAGCGCACATACATTATCCTATTCACAGCACACATTATTTGGGCTTAATTTTTCTATTTCCAAGGCTTGTAATCTACTTTCCTTCCCATCAGATACACAGCAATTCTATTCTTCCAGGGTCAGCTGCTTCATAATCATCACCCTGACAGCGGGCTACATCCTTGTTCACTTAATAACTATTTATCAGCCGCTATCTTCCCACTTTCAAAAGGGAGTAAGTTAAATGCTCCAGAAATTGGAAAAAATTGAAATTTGACCTTTATTAACTGGGTTAATTGTCAAAATCTCTGCTTGTAAAAAAAATTTAATGACCAAAATGTGTAACTTTTAGAGTTTCAAAGATTAGGTTAATGTCCAAGGAAGTATATATAAACTTTGACCTTTTTGACACATGTCATGAGCAACAGCCATCCTAATAAATTGCTACCTGTGAGCAATTATAAAGCTCCCCCAGTATCCAATCGGGCCATTTAATTGCTGTAGGAACCCCTGGCTTCCTGTGAGACAGCCTGCGGAGCCATCGGATGCCTGTGGGAATTGCTTTTTAAGTTTGCTGCGGGGGAGGAATACTTCTTCGTTCAATCGGATTTCTAGACTGGGAAACAGTCGCTGACAAATTTGAGCAAATTGACATGGACAGCCTGGGCAATAAAGAAAACTGGTCACAGAAACCAGGAAGGAAGTCAAGACCAAAGGCTCAGAGAGGGTCAGTCACTCACGTGCAACTTCCACTTCCTGAATTACCCATTCAAGGTGTGCTGGTGTGGGCTGTGGTTTGACCATGTGCTGAGCCCTGAGTTGGGCCAAGAGGTGGTTTTCCACATGTCCCATTTGGGGATGTACATCTGTGAGCTGCTGCCAGGGAAAAGCTAGGTCCCACAGGTCAGGGGCATTGGTTCTTTGGTGTTGGCAAGGAAACGTGCTTATTAAGTCACATCAGACAGCTCACAATTGTCTGTAACTCTAGTTCCAGGGGAACTGGATACCCTCATCTGGCCTCTGAGGGCATCCGCACACACATAGTATGCATAAATTCACCCAGACATACATTTATCCACATAAAAATAGCTAGGTGTAGAGATGCATGCCTTTAATTCAGAAGTTGGGAGGCAAGCTCAGGTCAATTTCTATGAGTTTGAGGCCAGCCTTGTCTATAAAGAAGAGTTACAGGCTACACAGGGTTGAATAGTGAGACCTGCCCCCCTGCCACAAGCATATTTTAAAAGTTGTAGACAAATTATTTGTATAGAGAAGGGTAAAGTTAGGCTGAGAAAGAATATACAGAATCCCAAGTGCGGCCCAGTGAGCTTCCCATTAGGGCCTGAAGACTGGGGGTGGCCCTTAAAACCTAGTTCCCTATGTGACTATTTCTAGCCTGTGGAATGGGTGGGCTGGCATCCTTCTCTATCATCTTCCTTGGCTACAAGACGGTCATGTACTCCCTGGCTGGCCCAGCACATATCAGACACCCCAGGGAGTGCAGGATGATGCCAACATCACTGACTGAAAGTGTATGAAGAAAAACCTGGAATGAGACCATATACACAGCTGGTCATCTTCCCACTGACCAGCAGCCTAAACTTGCCACCTGTGAGGCAATGCCTTGACCACCTGCTCTAACACCAGTGAGAGCAGTAGGGGCAGTAGCCACCAGACGTCCATTGGGATCCTGAGGGAGAAACCCCTGGGGGTCGTGTCCTCCAACGTCTAACCTGTAGCCAGAAGAATGTTTTCTTTGGCCCCAAAATCTGAATCCTCCACCACTACTAACTTTGAGTTAAAAGCATGGAGTCCCCAAAGGAAGCATCCTGTTGTCTGCCACAAAATATAAGGTGAAAGCTCAGTTTCATGGCTTTGGGAAAATTGAGAACTTGACTTAGGTAACTGCTGCAGAGAGCATACTGTTCCAAGTTGCTAATGCTGTTAGTATTTGAGTCACGGGCTCCCACAGCACCCACCACGTGTGGAGACTCACGGGCGCAGGCTGTACTCCATGCTCCTTCCCACTTGGAGCCCAACCTTGCACAAACAACGCTGAAGTGGCTAAGTGGTAAAGCTCCATCCCCCTTCACTAGCAGGGGCTGACAGCTTCAGGGGGCTTCTATTTCAGCATCTGCTTTAGAAATGTGTGTGTGTAGAGAAGGGGGGAGGGAGTGAGGGGAGAGAGAGGGAGGGAGAGCGGACAACGGTGAAAATGACAATGGTGGCATCAATTTGATACAAGAACAGATCAGGAGATAAAGTTCCATTTCCCTTTTTTCCTGAAAGAACCTTTCTAAGACACCAGTTCTGGTCCCTTTAAAGTCCAAGAAGTGTTAGGACCAAATCCCTGGCTGTAATTACCCGAGTCTTTCTGGTACCAGCACTGGAATCACTGGGTAACATATGCCCAACACTGGCTATTTCAACAAATACCAATGACCAGAAAGGAACAAACTTCATGATATTTTTGGGGGTGAATAACAGGAAGTTTCCATCATTTGCCTTTTAGGACTTGCTTGACAGGATGCTCTGGTTCCAGCTGTGGTATTATTTCCAGAATTGTCCAACTGAGGTGCATACGGCTCTAACTGCCATCTCTTGCTGTGACTGGAGTCAGCTGTCATTTCCATCAACCTTTGGGGCTTATTTTGAGCTATCTGTAAGATGTGAAAGCTGAGTTCAGTGACATTAATATGTATAAAATAATGTCAGTGTACGCGGAGGATATGACATGTGTTAAAATCCTGGGGCTGATGGGAATTCTCTCCCAATCTGAGAGCCTTGCCCTATCCCAGGATAGGATTAGTATCTTCAGATTATGGCGTGATTCCTTCAACAGTCCAGGAAGCTGGCTACTAAATCTTACTATATCCCTGGCATTCTCCCAACAACCTCCTATGTCTACTCTACTTTGTAGTCAAGAAATCCAAGTCGCTTACCAAGGAGTAGGTACATGCCTGTAATCTTAGCAATAAGGAGGCTGAGGCAGGAGCATCAGGAGTTTCAGGCCAGCCTGAACAAAACCTTTTCACAAAGCGAGTTGGGGAGAGAGGAAGAGGAAGAAGGAGAGAATGATGATAAATCCCACCCTGAGCATTAATACACTTGTTCTGCGTCACAGGCAGGGGTGAATGTGGTGGGTCAGGACTTTACTTCAGGGCTACCTGACTTCCTAGGCTATGATCCTGCTTCTGTAAGCAGACAGTCTGGAAAGGTCTGAGTCCTGGCAGACACTGACTGCAGTAAATGTTTGTTCAGTAGCATCCTGGAGAAGGGACTTGGCATGAGTGAAAGGTGGAGAGGGCTCAAGGGAAGAAAGAATGCCGTCGCATGCCAAAGTGGACAGGGTCATCAGAGAGACAGCCACTCTGGGATGTCCTTCGGGTGCTTTGTGGAGATTTTAAGCATACCTCAAGAACCACCTATCTATCCCAACCTTTTCACATTGGTTATGGGGATCCAAATCCACGCCCGCATGCTTTTACAACAAATACTATGCACCCAGCCATCTCTCCAGCACCCCCCGCCGGTATTTTTATTTATTTTTTATTGGAGACAGAGTTTTATGCAGTCCAGAGACCTTCCTTTCTCCACCCACTCAGTGCTGGGATTACAGATATGTGCTACCAAACCTGTTATGCAGTATAAAGGATTGGACTCAGGGTTCTGTGCACACTAGGCAAACACTGCCTATTGAGCTACATTCCCAGCCCAATTTTCTCATTTTAAGTGAATATTTAATTCAGCAACACTGTATATAATGGGAACCTGGAGATATTAACATATTACCCCATCTCTCTTTAAAACATGAAGTGTACCTTAGTGGACCTGTTTTAGAAACTACTGGGAGAAAACAATAAATTGCCAGTGTGTAGGAAAAACTAGGTGTTTTTGACGGCAGTGAATCTCATGATGTTCACAGGCCAGGAGGTGGTGGCACTTCCAAGACTAGCAGAAGAACTTGCTCAACAGCTCTAGGGAATAAAGAAAACGTAAACAAGATCTGAGAGGAAGATCCATTTTCATGACATTTGGCAATGAGGGTTCTTCAGTACCACTGAATCACTTTCCCTCCATTTCTGAACGGGGACAGTGTGGCTCCTGGGGTCCCAGGTGAGTAGCACTCTGCCTGTGACTAGGTAGGAGACTATAGGGTTCCCTCTGCCTGGAAAGCAGCGCTGCTCCACAGCCATACTGCCTCTGACATCACACTCAGTGACTTGGTGCTCCAACGGCTCACAGACCTTGTGATGGAAAAGTAACTGACAGAACAGACTGCGGGGCCCTAGGAATGGCTGTCACTATGTCTGTCAAGGTGTTTTAGAGACTAGGACTGAAATCCTGGCTCTCTCAGCTCTATCTAATTCAAACTTCCCCAGCAAATAGTTTATAATCTACCTTATGCTACGATGCTCTTTTACCCAAGACTGTACACATGTATGCACAGGGCATTTTTTCATTAGGCTTGAAAACATTTAGTCTAGTGAAAAACTGTATTTACAGGCAAATTAATGCAAAACATTGTTTCAGCAGCATTAGCTAGAAAATCCAAGGACACAGAGATCATTATGTAAGCTCCACATGGATAGTAAAGTATCTCCAGTCTAAGGCTGACAGGAGACTTGGCATCACGTGTCTTCTCACAACAGCAGCAGATGGTTTCAGATGGCCCCTGCCTCACACAAGGACATACAAGCATCCAGTGCAGCAGGTGAGTCTGTCCAGCCCATCTGAACCCAAAGCACACAGCCAAGCAAATTGTCTCTGGAGCAGTGTCTTCTCTGAGCAGGACCATGGATGCTACACAACTCCCTGTATCTCTACAGCTCTTATCAAACCACAGTGAATCATTTACAAGCAGTTTTCAAAATGAGCCCTGTCAGTGATGACATAAAAATGTGTGGTCAAGGAAAACTGGACATGAATCAGTAGCCTGAAAATTAGATGCCTTTTGGTGGCAGATCCCATCCTTTCCTCCAGAGGGACACTGTCCCACACTCCACATCCTCTGAAAGCCAACCTGCCTTCTGTGGCCTGGGATCCCTTGAGGCCTGCGATCCCACTGGAGCATTGCTGGCAGCTTAAGATGGGATGGGGCTGTGCAGGCCTCTGGGCACCCAGGCATGCTCCCATCAAGTCTCTGTGTCTGTGATGAACGCAGCCTGTGTCATGGCAAAGTCCCCAATGGTTAGGGAATATGTGGGATCTGCATAAAAGCTTGACTCAAAGGGCCTGCTCTACTTCCAACAGAACAAACAAACAAAAACACCAGTCATGTTTTTCTTTTAATAAGGGGTTTTACTCAAAAGAGTAGCTTTGAAAATCTCTAGCCTGTGAAAACTGAAAAAGCCAGGGAGCTACCGCCTCCTGAACCCACTGCATGAAGCTGCAGCTGAATCTGCAACAGCCACTGCAATCACTGGAAGTCAGTGCATCACTCTGATAAACTCAGAGCCAGCATTTAAAACTAAGGAAGAGGACTCAAGTCCTACTTTGATTTATGGAAAAGGACAAGTTTTTAATACAGCAAAACAGAACACAAAAAGAAAACAAATCCTTAGAAATCACTAGATAGATGTGTGTATTTATATAATTAAGATCATCAATATTTTAAGCCATTAAAAATTAGGTTGCCACCTTACCTTTTCTTTTGGTATTGGGGATATTATTTTTGAGAAAAAAACAAAAAACAAACAAACAAACAAAAAAGCTGATTCGCCCAGACCTCACTTGGCTTTCTTTGCACTGTGCCTCATTCCCACTGTCCGCTGAACACCTAGAGTTCAGCCTTGGCTCCTCAGCAGAGGGCAGAGCCCGCTTTCATTCTGGAGTAAGGATGGTAGGCCTGCAGAGCACAGTTGAGCAAGGACCTCAACTCTTCCCCAGGAAGAGATGCAAGTGCCCACATAAGGTCTGCACAGTCTACCAAAGGCACCTCCTCCCTCTGTCACTGTTGACTAGTTTGTTCAGCCCAGAAGCAAGATGGCAATCTTAATCAAAAAGGGAAGCTACATCTTTAAAATAACTTAAAAATCACTTTTATATAAAGCAGCAAAACCATATTTTCCTCTCTGCGAAAAGAAAATGTTAACAAGGAACACGGCGATGCAGTGGGCTGTCCACAACTTCTGCTAAACTGGATTCCCAATGAGTGCATCTCAGAGTCGCTCCTTCGCTTCATCCATGCTGCCCGAAGACTCTTTGGTCCCATTAGGGATCACGTTTTCCCCATTGATGAGCCCATTCTCAGCAGCCTTGGCTTTGCTGACAGTCTCAGTGAGGCTCAGAGCCTCCTGCACCCCTGCCTCCTCCTCCAGCTTTCTCAGGACCAGAGGGAGCCTAGAGTCCCCCATACCGCCCTCCAAGAGTCCCAGGTCACTCTCCTCGTATCTGGGCAGCGGAGCCCTCTCCTCCATGTGTTTGCGGTAGTACTCCCGGTTCATAGCTGCACTCTTCACTGCTTTTTCCAAAATTTCCTTTTCACCCAAGCGCAATTTGATGGCCATTGTGGCTCGAACAGACAGGTCAGGGTTTTTCAAGACGATCTTATCTTCCTGGGGGAGGAGGGTGTGACACCAAATTAAAGAAAAAAAACACTAGATCAGCAAAGCTGCAATGGGCAGTAGGTCAGCCTGAGGGGGTTAAGGGTGCTAGAAGCTATTCAGACCGCATTCGATATACCCATCAAAACCAGTCGGACTTATGAATCTTATACAGTAAGTTATAGCTCTCAAAACAAAGGCCAAGTCAAATGGAGCCAACACAAAATGAAGGGTGATATTTACTTTAATCACCTTGACTGGAGCCCTCATGTTGGGCCCAGGATGAAGGACATGAACTAAAGAATTAGAGACAAAGAAATCTTTTAGCCAAGCCTGGTACACAGCCTATAAGCCTAGCTGGCCAGGAAGCTGAGACAGGATGGTTCTAAGACTGAGGCCTGGGTGGGCTACAGAGTTTATGGCCAGTCTTAGTGAGGCTCTGTTTTGAGACTAAAGAGGACATGGGCTTTTGTGGCACCCACAAGGCTCTAGGTTTAATCCCCAGTAATGCATCATATGTTGGTACAAAAGAGAAAAAATGAGAAGGTGAGAGAGGGGTGGGAGTAAAAGGGTAATAAAAGTTTTGAAGTTAAATATAAATTCATGTTTGTGGTATCATATTAATTAAAAATAGTTTTTAAAAGTACTAAGTTTGAGCCAGACAGCTGTACCTTTAATCCCAGCACTCAGGAGGAAGAGGCAGGTGGATCTCTGAGTTTGAAGCCAGAGTGAGTTCCAGGACAGCCAGGCTACACAGAGAAACCCTAGCTCAAAAAAACAAAAACAACAACAAAAACCAACCCCCCCCAAAAAAAAACCAAAAAAGCACTGAATTTGTAAAATGTACTATGTTTATAAAATTTATCAACAAATCAGCAATGCTATTAAGTATAAACATGATAAACAGAAAAACACTGATCATGAATAAAGAATGTCAAATATACATTCTGCTAAGAATCAGAATATATTAAGGACTAGAAACACATCAAAGCAGAATCTTCATTCATTGGGCTAATTACCTCAATTGTCGTTTTATATGTTTTTAAAAGAAGTGAGGCTCTATCTTCCAGAAATGTCCACAGTTTGACTTCATTGTCCCAGCTGACAGGAAACTCAGAGTTCCCCAGAGTGAAGATTCTGTCAATGGCGCTGTCCCCTAGCAAATGCTCTTTCAATTCCTCTACAAGAAAGACACATAGCAGTCAATCAGGAAGCAACAGCACAGCCCTCACTTTAAGGGGCCATCCTAAGGGTCCCCCATAGCACCAGCATATTCCAGCCTCTTTCAGACTCTCCAGGTAGAGGCAGAGCTGAACTCCAGACCAGGAGGTCACATGAGACCTCCTGAAAGGTAGTGTAGACTCACTACTCTCTCAAAGAGACACACTGAGAGCCTTCAGATAGGCTCACTCTTTCTGAAGACATTCTATGGCCACATACCTCACTATCACAGAACTGCTCTTTCTAGACCCTAAGTGATGACCTCAGTCCTATCAACTGCGTCAAAAAGTAGAATTGAAGGAATGGTTCATGGTTAAGAGCACTGGCTGCCCTTCTAGTGATCCCAAGCTCAATTCCCAGCACCCACATAGCAGCCTACAACCGTCATAGCAACAGTCCCAGGGTAGTCAATGCTCTCTTCTGGTCTTTGGGGGCACTGCACATACATGGTACACAGTTACACATGCAGGCAAAACAGTTCATATAAATAAATACATTAAGATGAAAAGAAAATGTCTTAAAGACACCGAGAAGAGTCACTATCACCCTGGGACCTTCCATTTGGTAATTATATACCCCACCTTGTTACAAGTAAGCCAAAGATGGGAAGGAACAAGTACAAGGAATATAGAAATCTTAGTCAAGGAAAAACGACTCTCTGTCACTCATCAGGAATTTAAATAACATATAAACACAACCACCTTCAAAAATATATGTAAGAAGAAAGAAGTCAGCAAAGGCTCTGAGCACTTATCTCTTGCCCATCCTATTCAGTTCAACAAACACACCCATGGTTCTTATGTAACTGTGAGACAGTATCTCTTTCAGAGCAAAATGCCCTACAGCTGTCACTATTTACAATTCAAATTGAGGAGCTGTGCTGCCAGCAAACCAAACTTTTATTAGTATTAGCTGGAGTAATTCAAAGAATACATCAATTGTCTTGACATGACAAATTGTCTTCTGATGACTGAAAAGAAACTAAAAAACAGCAAAAGACATGATTTTTTTAAAAAAAAAAAAAAAAAGCATGTTATCTGGCATTTAAAAAACAACTATCCAGTTCTATGGTAAAATTCAGGGTTTTAGATACTTCACTTGTTAGTTTATAACCTTTGTTTAGAGATAAAGATCTTTTAAAAAATACCCACTTCCTTAGAAATAGAAAATTCTTTCCAGAAATCTCCAATGCTAAGTCACTGCTGTCACTCTTCCTCACCCCTAGCTCACACTGCAGTGTGGAAGGCAGAGACTGTGCTCTTCCTCTCCAACAGATGTGCAGAGAAGCTGGATACAGCTCACATGAAAACATACAAAGCAGCTGCTGGCCTGACCTAGACAACAAAACCAGGCATCCCTTTCTCAGGTTCCCAAGTCACTCCCCTTCCCAAGGTAGCCTAAGTCTGACTATCCTGAGGACACTCACACTCAGCCTGCGAGTTTCTCCCTCTGCAGAGAGGATCACACTGCTCTGCCTTTCTCCCCTCCTTCCCTGTAAGAGGCTCCATCTTTATTTCTGTTGCTTTCATTGGTTAAATAAAGGCTCTGCCTGGCTTGTAAGATAGGTCAGCCCTTAGGTGGGTGGAGTAGACAGAACGGAAGTTCTGGGAAGAAAGGCATTGAGAGATCCGCCATGATCCTGCACCCAAGATGGATGTACCTTAAAACCGTCCGGTAAGTCACCTCCTCATGGTGACATACAGACTTTTATAATGGGTTAGTTTAGATGTGAGAGCTAGCCAAGAAAAAGCTAGAGATAATGGGCAAGGCAGTATTTAAATGAATATAATTGTCATGTGGTTATTTCGGGCATAATCAAGCAACCAGCAGCTGAGCAGGCCGGTGGCTGGGGGCTGGGTGCCAGGAATACCACCCACATCTCTCCCCCTATATATAACAGTTTGGCGCCCAACGTGGGGCTAATGATGTGGGAGTGTTCTCCTGTATTTTGTATTACTCTCATTGGTTGAATAAAGAAGCTGCCTGGCTTGTAAGATAGGTCAGCCCTTAAGTGGGCGGAGTAGACAGAACGGAAGTTCTGAGAAAAAAGTGGGTCAGTCGCCATGAGGCTCCCGCCTCAGATGGATGCAGGTTAGACTTTTCTGGTAAGTCACCACCTCGTGGTGACATACAGACTTTTATAATGGGTTAGTTTATGATGTGAGGGCTAGCCAAGAAAAGGCTAGTGATAAATGGGCCAGGCAGAATTTAAATGAATCCAGTTTGTGTGTAATTTGTGTATTCTGGGTATAGCCATGTGGACATGCGGCCATGTGGCCGGGAGCCGGGTGGGACACAGCCCACTGCTCCTGCCATTTACAACACTTCCCCATATGCAAATACACTGTCTCCATCAAGAATTGTTCCATGAATTCTATTATCTGCACATCAGCAGGGATGTGGGGATGTCTGTGGCATGGACTCTGGAAATAATGCAGTTGGTTCTGAGTCAAGGTCATTCATTATTGGCTGAGTAGCCCCTTCCTAAGTTTTTTGAACTGGAGACTCCATCAATGCAACAGGAAACTTTTAACAGGGCAGAAGAGATGAAAATACAGGAAGCACCATGTGGAGCATGATGCATTGTACAAGCTACAGGGACAGCCATTACCAGAATATCTCTTTCTCTCTCTTGCTAAATATGGAAGAAAATCCCACAGTTCATCCTACCCTGTGCTCACAAAAGGTCCTGGTGAGTGGTGGTGAATCTCTGGAAGGTTCTTGCTCTCCAGGGATGGTTAGCCTGTCTCACTCTAGTTCTGCAACAGCGTTTATATTGCCTACCTACATTCTAGGACCAAGTTCCTGTACATCCAGCTTCCTGTCAAGCCCTGAACACAGAAGAGATGGGGGCGAGACAGTAAGGAACAGCCAATTCTCTGTGGCCACAATGGACTGCTCTAGCCAGCTGCACTTTCCCTAATGCTCAGGCAGCGTTATTCTAGAAAAACATTTATCTATTCAGTCAATCATTCCGTTATTCTCTAGTCATTTTGCATAGGACTGAAGGTAGCTGATAACAACAGGCCCCATCCCTTACAAATGAACCTCAGGGTCAGTGATTTGGAGCACAGTTTAGGAAGGAGAACAAAGCAGAGTAAGATCTGATGACTTGTTCTAAGCTAATATATAAATGGGTGAGCAATACATGGATTTAATCCTTCTTGGACCTGAAATAAGAAGCTGTGGCCAGGCACATTTTGTCTAATACAGCTCTCTGCATTATTACTTACCCTCTCAGGATATGTGGACTCTGCCAGTCCAGTACACAACAGATTAGTTCTTTCTCCAATATTGCCAACTTCCCTCTACCAAAAACTGCTTCCCATTTCAAGAATTTTATCTCTAATCTGACCCCCCCCCATGTATTTCACACTTTAAAAAGAAAAAAAATTTTTTTCATCAGAAATGATTTTTACCTTCAGTCATGCAGAATACTCGAAGAAAAGCCAGAAGCTGGGCAGAGATGGGTGGCTCAGTAAAATGCAATGCAAAAACACTGGATCTGAGAAGAACAACACCTGAGGTCAGCCCCACAGCTCATCCAGAGGAAGGTGTCCAGATTTACACACAAGCAGCAGTGGTTCTCAAGGAAAGCAGAGCTGAGCTTCACTAAACGAAGACATGCACTAGGAAAGCATGAAGCTGGTAGGTACCAAGGCCTTGTCAGGCACTGGCCACCCCTCCCAGCATGCTTGCTGCCTTATGACCTTACTCTAGGGGCCACATGCACATGGTGAGAGAATTAAACACACTCATAGTCCTTAAGACACACTAACAATAATTCATGCTGAGTTCACACTTCATCATTAATCAAATATTGACAAGTTCAATAAAAAAAAAGGCCAGATAGCCGGGCGGTGGTGGCGCACGCCTTTAATCCCAGCACTCAGGAGGCAGAGGCAGGCGGATCTCTGTGAGTTCGAGATCAGCCTGGTCTACAAGAGCTAGTTCCAGAACAGGCTCCAAAGCTACATAGAAACTCTGTCTCGAAAAACCAAAAAAAAAAAAGAAGAAAAAAAAAAAAGTCCAGATAATCCATTTTCATTAAGAATAGTTCCTCTAGTCCCTGGAGGACTAATAAATCATAATTCTCATCTTCTTTACCATTTCATACCTCAAATGCAAGAAAAATTTAAAGAACCTAACCAGAAATTCATGGAATCACTGAGGATCATGACTTCATTACAGAAATTAATGGTGCCAAATAAAACAAACTGATCCAGGTCATTATAGCCTTTTCAAGGTGAAAGACATGAATGATACCAGAGCACTTATTTAACTTAACGAGGACTGCAGGCCATATCCCCTGGAACTAGCTGTGAACACTGCTAGCGACACAATTATGTCTATCTGGAAGCGCTGGTAAATCACCACACATCTCCAAGGTCTAAATTTGCTGTGTAACAGGGATAAAGGGATTAAGACACAGCACTGTGGAGAAGCTTTATTAACACACCAATTAAACACTATGCCATGGAAATACTGCACACACCACTGGAAAGAATCAACCCATGTTTTTTCTACTTACGTTGGGATGCCAGCGCGAGCCAAGACCTCGGCCTTCATGGCGTAGAGCCTGTCACTTTTACTTACTCCAAGCTTTATTTTCACTCTGTCGTGTGAATTATTGTCAAAGAAAAAACCACTATGGATCACAAACTCTGCATTTGACCGAGTGCCATAAAAAATGTAAATCTGAGATGCAGTAAAGAAAAAAATAGAAGGACATAAACCAAACTTAGTATGTATTCTTAAAACAGCAGCGCAGAGGCTTAATCCTCCTGCATTAATGCTACTTTACATCAGCAGACAGATTTTTAACTACACATCCACTTGGTAGAGCATGATGTGTGGAAGGTGAAGGTATGCAATCTTTCCAACTTCCCAAATTATCTAAGGAGAGGAAAGCCAAACATATACGTCTACTACTAGACGGGGAGAGGGAGCACATGGGTAAACGGACCCAGGACTGCCAAGCCTCTCATCCAACCCCAGACAGCCAGACCCCTCTTAAACTGATAGAATGTGCCACATCTTTCTTCCTTTATAAATAGGGGAACATTCTAAATAGGCATTTGAATTAGCTCCTGTCAGAGACCCACTTCCACAGCTTGTGCTCTTCCACACTGTCAGTGTTGTGAACTTTTCTGAAGAACAGATCAAGTGGAAGGCAGTGTCTGTCCCTGTATTGGCTTTCTATTGTATGCTGAGTTGTGAAACTGATAAATGCAGAGATTTAAATATATATATATAGAAATATATATTTAAAAATTACTGAGAAATTTAACTGTGCCTTCATCCAAATTATTAGATTAAAAAAATGGACAACTCCCAGCAAAAGTATACGATAGGAATGTGTGTTCTAATTTCCTTAGGTTTTAACTACCTAAATCCCATCTCTTTTAAATATTCCCTCTTTCTAAAGAAATGTAGCTTATGAAACATAACACTTGTTTCAGTGCTGTAAACATAGTCTATTTGGGCTAAGTGGTATCACATATAGTGGTTTACTGTACAAAGAGCTGCACTGCTTTCTTTGTGCATGCAAAGTGTCATTCAAAGTATTTTCTGACTCAAGATTGGTCCCAGTTAGGGACAGAACACTGAAACCTACCTGATCTCCAGCCTGAAAGTCCTGCAGGGCTACACACTCACAACGGTCATCTTCCAGGTTATAACCAGTCGTGATCTAGGCACGAGAAAAAGACAGGATGATGAGGCAAGTGTCCCTCAGGACAAAGGTGTCTAGGGGTGCTTACAGGGACAGCAAAGACTTTCAAGACTCCAGCAAAGGCCTGGTGAGGATTTCAGTCATTTCTATGTACAACATAGATTATACAGGAAACTGCAGATCTGAAGTAAATCTCTCTTGGGAAAAGACATTATGCATCACTTCTAGGTCTCCACCACACACATTATTAGAAAACTGCCTATGAGCCCTGACTAAGGGCTCCACAAATGACGAAAGTCACATGCCCACACAGGAGGCTCTGGGGTACTTGTACTTACTTAGAAGTGTTACTTTTATATAACTTTTATAGTGAGAAATCAACGTAGGGGCAGGGTCTAGTTCAGTAGTAGAGCAGTACATAAGGCCCTGACCTCTTTCACCAGCAAAACGAAAAAAAAAAAAGTGTATGTGTGTGGGGGGGGTATTTCTACTGCATAAGAATCAAGAGGACAAGAAAAGGGGCCACTCCTACATTACAGACACATTTTCCTCTGTAATTATAAAGTCATGTAAAATTTTCAGGTAACTAAAGACAAAGTAAATGATTATTACTTCCTCTCTTTCTGCTAAGAGATATAAATGTGAGTGTTTCTAAGCCTATATGGCATAGACAGTACAGAAAAGTCTCCTGCCCCCATCCACATCTTCTCTAGCCAACCTGTCTTGGCAAGGGCCTCTGCATGCAATGCACAGAAGTGACCGCTCTTAACTGCCCAGGAACTCTTACACACCCTTTTAATCTTTTTATTCCGTTTCCCCTTGTGACTACAGTTGTCACCCTTGCTCTATCGGCATCTGCAAAGCCCTTCTGAGCAGTGCAAGCTCCTGTACCACAGTTGTTCTGCTGACCACACAGTGGCCCTAAACAACGCCAAGTTCCCAGGAGGCCTCAGAACATGGTGTTCTCTGTCATACAGGCCACTGTCCCATTCCCTCTTGCATGGAACCACCTTTGTGTAACTCCTGATCTGCTTTGAGACTATGAAACCTGTCTTCTTTCCAGGGCGCCTTTCCCCGTTTTACCTCCTCTCATCCTCCCCTCTCTAGCCGCCACCACATATATCTGCATATGTGCCTGCCCCATCCTCAAGGAGACCAGGAGTGTTCTTCAAATCAGAGTACCCAGTGCTTCGTGGACAGTCCATAACTCCTGACACTGCCTTTGTGCCTTGAGGCACAAACTCCCAGGGGAAGAACAAGGGTCCCCCAATGCATAAGCAGTCTGTCTTGATGCCCCACCCCTGAACACTGCCAACCTCCTAAACTGTGTAAACTTGTCTGGCTCCTTTTGGTCACACTCACTCCATCCTGGAGAATCAAAGATTCACCTATTAAGTAGCACCACAGGAGAAAGGGTGTGACATGATTACTCCCTCTGACATACAGAGGAAATGATCATTTCAATCTTTTTTCAATTTCCACCTAGTGCATATCTATTACCTACATTGTGTATGAAGAAGGAATGAAGTAATGCACACTTGTTGATTCAACTTGGAAAAGACAGTGGAAAAACTGAAGAAACAGATCACAGTTGTGTCTGTGTGTCCTGCTACTCTGTCCTAAGCCACAGTGTGTATGCTGGTGAATTTAAAGCACCAAACAAGAGGATATGACAGACCCGACCCCAGCAAAAAAGAAGAAATGAAAAAAGAAAAGAAAAATCACCTCTGTTTCAATAGACCTCCCAAAATAATGGGCAGAGGCTGGCTGTGGACAAGTACTACCTGTAATCCCAGCACTCAGAGACAAGGAGTGCAAGGTCATGGCTACATAGCAAGTTCAAGACTAGTCCAGGCTACAAAAGACTTTGTTGTTGTTGTTTTAAATGAGACTATAATGCATAGGTAATGCAGGAAATACAAATAGGATAAGAAGGGGGCTTATGTGACAGAAGTGATGCTTGGTTTACAAAGAATACTCAGGCTGGCCTCACTTTAAGTCTCATCAGATCTGGGGAACACATGTTCTGGGCAAGAGCAGCAGCAAACACAGAGGTCCTGAGGTGGACTGTACTGGCTAGAAACAGCAAGAAACTAAAGGTAGGTGACATCTATACGTGTTTATGAAAACTAGGATTCTGCTCTAAGCTTGAAATCTAAACATCTTCAACAGCCCAACGGAAGGGCCCTGAAAGACTTTTACCACACTGAGAGTCATATTATGCTACTCACCACAACACACACCATGCCCTGTAAACCCCTTAGCAGAATCCTTCTCAGGTAAAATGAATAACTTGGAGAAAGGAATTCTGTCAATTCTGCTACTTTTAGTCAGATCAAGCAATATTTAAAGATATGCATTTCCAAGATGAGGGAAATGGCTCAATGGGTAAAATGTTTGCTGTGCAAGGATAAAAATCTGAGTTTGGATCTCCAGCATCCATATTAAATAAACAAACAAACACAAGCATAGTGGTTAGTGGTGTACCTTTAACGTCATATCATCATGATAGTGGTGTGGGGGGTGGCAAAGTCAGGCAAAGCTCCTAAACAGCCGAGCCAAAGCAGCAAGTTCCAGGTTTGCTTAATGCGGGAGACCTTGTCTCAAAACTGCAAGGTGGGGAACAGCAGAGGAAGCCATACAACCTTGACTTCCGGCCCTCACCCAAACACACTGACAACCCCGCGAACATGTGCATGTGGGAAAGCATAGACACACAAAGGACACACTTTCTACAGCTTAGGACTGGGCCTGGTGACCTCTTAAAACCTGCTTCTCCACAACTTCACTCCCATTCTCCAAAATCCTAAGCAGCACTGTTCCTGCCTTCTGCCTTGTTGCCGCTGCAGTGTCCGAAGGGCTCAGGACTACTGTTAAAAGCAGATAGCACTGGTGGATGAACCTTTCTCCTGATTTCCCCTGTTAGAGTCTAGCAGCCTAACAATACAAGCAGAGTCAGCACAAACACTGCGCTGAGAAGTGTCTTAAGTAAGAAAGGGAAGGGGTCATGATGGGGGAACCCACAGGAGTTCATGGATGCTGGACAGCCTGAATGGGACTGACCTAGGCCCTCTGCAGATGTGTGATAATCCTGTAGCTTAGGCCCTCTGCAGATGTGTGATAATCCTGTAGCTTGGTCTCTTAGTAGGGCTTCGAACTGTGAGAGCAGGACCTCTCCCTGACACTTGGGTGGCTTTTGGTAACCTATTCCCCGAACTGGATTACCTGGCCCTGCCTCAATTTAAGGGTAGGAGCTCAGTCCCGCCTCAACTTGATGTGCCATGCTTTGCTCAAGCCCATGGGAGGCCTGTCCCTTTCTGGATGGTGATGGAGGAGTGGTGGATGCGGGGGGGGGGGGGGGGGAAGAGATGGGAAAAGGGAAGGGTCAGGAGAAAAGGAGAGAGGAGAAACTGTTTGGTATATAAAATTTTAAAAAATGTTATTTAAATAAAAAGATTTAAAAAAAACTTTGCTTGAAAAGTCAAGCCTTGAGTTCAAGCACTTCACTTTAAAATAAAGCTAACAGTCACACATATGATACACAGTTTTACAGTGTGAAAACTCCATTCCTTAAATCCTGTCCCACTCAATGTTCCATGAAACTTTATGACAATAGAAACAAATAAACAAAGGTGTCAAGTTAAGCATGTGGGGCAAGACACACGGGCTTCTTGAACAAACCTCCTGAGGGTCAGCAGAGAACCATGGCAGATTACAAACCACACAAATTACATTAGAGAAGATATGCCAAGAGCTGCCTGTTATTCTTAATTTGAGAGAAACTCAAGAGTGAATAGCTTTATCATACTGGCAGGGAAGGAACACCAATGCCCAGACTCAGCACGCCTATGTTAGGGTGGCACAAACAGTCATAGGACAGGAGAGCAGAGCCCTGAGCTGTAGCAGCCTTCCATGTAGCTAGTAAACCAGAGGAGACTAGGACTGCAGAAGAACGGCTTACAATGCTAGAGACTTCTGTGTTGTTTTATTCTTTTTTGATTTTTTTTTAAACAATGGAAATGAAAATTAACTTTAAAGACTGACGTGAGCTTGGGAAACAGTGATCTAGTTCACATAAAGAGGGAAAAAGGAAACGCACAGATCAGATATTTAAGGCTACGTGGAAATTTTTCTTTTTCTTTTTTTAATTTCAAGCCTATCATCAGTTTTAAAATATCTCTAAAGGAGAAAAAAGGACAAAGAATGTAAAATTATACTCATCAATGAAAATGTAAAGCATGCTACTATTTCTTAGTCCTACTAATTAAATTAAGCACATCTAAATTAAGACAAAAATGTAATTATAAAAGTGTAATTCTTCTTCCTTGTACAATTTAATATTGTTAAGATCTGAAAGACTACCAGAATTAGCAGGACAGTTTGCTTTGAGTGCTTGGCACACAGCGCATGTGCTCTGGCCGCTGTATAGATGCAAAATAATCATTTTCAGCATTTCTTTAATCTATTTATAATATGACTAATAATAACAAAGCAAGCTGGCACTGAGAAGCAGGAATCAAACCCAACTCACCCTGCAGACTAGCAGTGCTGAGGACTTTAGAATGATCTGATTTTTGTTAATCCCTACCTGTGAGGACCAGGAAGTCCTCAGCACAGAGAAAGCTTCAGCCCCACACTGCCTGAAACCCAAGAATGTGGAGGAACAGGACCTGCCCTCTTCCTTCGACAAAATGAGCCACAGGAAGATGCTTCCTGTCTTCACTCTCCCAGCCCTGTGCTTGTGGCCAGAACCTAGCACATAAGACACACACACACACACACACACACACACACACACACACACACACACACACACACGCTCCTGAGCAAAGCAGGTAATCAAAGAAGGTGAGGAACAGAACGGGACAAGGGGTGAAAAAGAGTCATCAGAGGGGGGAAAAAAGGGGGCTATAAGAGAGAAAGCCAAAAAGATGAAAAGTTTTCTTCAATAAACCCTTACTTGTAAGAGAAAAAAGGAAAGTGGTTTGTTCAGTCTATGATCCAGTAAGACAAGAAAATGTGAGCGCGAGGGCTGTAATTTTTGAACACACAAGTGCAGTCGCTGCAGTTTCTCAAAGTGGCCTAAGACTGGCATTCTCGGTTTTCAGTATGAAGAGGACACACTACTACAGGGAGACAGGAAGCAGCAGGGTTTGCTTCTGCTTGTCCTCCTGGTGGGAGGGGAAACAGAAGCCAAGTAGAACCATCCACCCAGGCTCAGAAGCCTCCAGACTCAACCCCAGGAGAAAATCTTTACCAGGCCATTGGTATGATTGCACATGTCCCATAAAGGAATCAGAGCCAAGGTCACCCGGGAGCCATCCTCTGTGGGAATTTGGTTTTGTCGTGTCATAACTGAAGAGACTGCCCACCTGTGACAAAAAGAAAATAAAAGAATTAAGAGTGAACTATCTAAAGCCAACTGCATGAGAATGCACACAACTAAACAGTTGGGGTTACTGAAGGGCTCCCAGTTTTCATGTGTTTTCATGCCATTTAGAACTAAATCCAGGATTGAGGGAAGGAGGGGCAGGAAATGAAGGCAATGCAAGGAAGAGGAGGCAGGAGCAGCAGGGGCCTCAGCTCCCTTCTCACCCAAATGCTGGCCCTACTCTGTTCTAAGCCTCCACTGACAAGTGGTTGCTGTCTCTCCTTCTCTAAGGTGGGTATGAGATGTAGGACATGACACTTTTATTACATTGTGTAGTGCATTAAACTTTTTGTTCAAAATGAATCCCCACTTCACACTAATATGATCTGGTCAAAAGAGAAAAAGCTTCTTTAGCAATACTTAACACTAATGTTAAGCTCAAGTCACTAGTATTACAGGTTCAAAGCAGTTTCTAAGTGGCTGTCAAAATGTCAGTGCTTATCAAAGCTGCTCACAATGGCTTCTGGGACCGCCCAATTTCAGCACCAGAAGTGGTCACAGCAGGTCATTTGCTCATGAGCTTCCCTCACCAGATCCTGCATTTCTTCAGAAACCACCCTCAACACAATGCCTCTTACACCAACCTGTAGTCCTCGTAAGTGAAAGAATCCTTCAAGGGCAGTTTGTTGGCATGAGGATGGGTCTGGGAATGAGTGGTTTTAGGAAGCAGAGGTGAAAAGAGAAAAATGGAAAACAGAAATCAGTCAGCAGAATTTTATTATTTAGTTGCTAACAGAACTAACAAGAGCCAAATGAAGCAGGAGGCGTCCAGCTGCGAGACTGAGGGATCAGCATGCTATTGTGCCCTCATACATCACTGTCAACTTAATTTGTTGTGCCCAGTGGCTGCCATAAATCTGCTCCTTCATAGTTCGATCCGGAACCCACAGACACCACACAAAACAGTTTAAGGTGGACTGCCTTCACAAAGCAGGCAGACCCACTGTTTTGAGCACCAGCTCTGAAGGAAACACCAAAGCCTGCTAAGTCAGAGGGCTTGCCTATCTTGGGGGTCTCATGCCCTATTACTGGATTTTAATCTCTTTATATCACAAAAGGCAAACTTATAGGTCCTATAGTGTGGGGGGAATTTTTTCACACTCTAACTTATATCACTTGATGACAATCGACTTATGTGCAAATGAATTATTTACACGGTAAATGTGGATCAAACACAAGAAATCAAGCAAAGTCTCACGAGAATGAAGTGAATCTTATAAGATAAATATAAAACAGACCAACATTATTTTAAATTATTCTTTTTTTCTAGACAAAAGAACATTTAATAAAATACCCAAAACTTTATACACAAGAGAAAATCTTATAATTTCACATTCCCTCTTCACAAGTTCCTTCTCTTTCGACCTTTGAGCACTTAAAACTTTGTCTCAATTAAGAAATTAAAAGCTGTAACAGTGTGATTTTAATCTTTACTTTCAATTACAGTCTGATAGACAGATTGCAGCAAGTGATCAGATGAACAAATGGTTGCTTCTGAGCTTGAGACAAGATTCTGCCAGAGCTGATCTTGTGCCTGTTAATGTGGCTCCGTGCAGCACGCAGCTCTGACTCCAGGTACTGGCACCACAAGTGCACTGTAATTCATCATCGCTCCCTGTAATGCGCTTGCTGGCACTGTGTGCAGGGCAGTAGGGGATGAGGTACAAGTGGCTCAAACCGTAAATCAATTAGAAAACAAAAGCTTGTGCTCAGTGCACAATCTTAGGCAAATTATATATTACAAAAGGCGGCCAATTGGGTGTTAGCTCCCAGGTGCTGGCTTTTCTCCTCTTCTTAGCCTCATTTTAACCCTTTGGAAGAAAATTCAAAATGTAAAAATATATTCATATAACCTTTAAGATGCACATTGGGACAGGTGTAAAGGTACACACTTGTAAATACCAGCACCTGAGAGGCTAAGGTGGGGGATCAAGAATTTGAGAGCTGCCTATGCTGCAGCTAGAATTTAGCATAAAAAAAAAAACGAGATACAATGAATATTTGTACTAACAATGTGAAATTAAATGAGAGACTTTAAGCAATATACAAAAATAGTGCACCACAAGGCATTTCCAGTCTGAATCAGGAAATGCCATGCCTATGAAGATCTGTTCCAGAGCCTGCAGACTAACAAGTGTATGATGTGCTCTGAGGCCACAAAGTAGATTTTCCTCTTAATCATTAAATTTAGCCAAGACATATCCCAGGTTTCTTTTAAATAACAAATCGGCATGAGACCCTCTCTCCTCCCAAAACTAACCTGGTAAAAACTTCAAAATAGTAAAGAAAATGAATCCTATTGATAAATTTTCCTTTCTCTTATAATAAAATGAAATCTCACAGTATCATATTATTGAGAACTTTGCACACCCAAGATGTCTCTTTTCAAAGTATAAAAGATGAGAAAAATGTTATTTTTTAAAAAAAATATTTTAATTCACTTCAACTGTGGCATTTACTACAGCCTACTCAAATTTTAATGCCCTCCCCCTCAAAAGTTTGATATTAACTAGGAAAAACAATGACAATTTTCAGTTTTTAAAAGAACTTAAAGATTCTACCAACAGTTGAGGATCTTCAGACAGCCTTAGATTCCTTGGGAGCATGGGTGACCACTCCAGGCTAAGAGCTGGCAGTTTACACCAACAGTTTACATACTTCCTACATTACCTGACAGTCCCAATAAATCATCACAAGTAAAACTTCAATAAGAAAATACATTTTCAAATAGAAGTTGACTATTTTTTTCTCTATGGTTAAACAGTAATTTTAGAAGCCATTAGAAAACTGCTCTGAAAAAACAGGGTGTGTCCAGTACACAAAATTCTGGTATAAAAGCCAGTCTGCACTGACACATGAACTTAACAGTTAGATTGAAGCAAAATGGGACACTGAAGTGGCAAGGGGCTTCCTCCCTGGCAGGGCTCTCACTACTGTGACGCTAGCGCCATCTATTGGCGACGTGGAAGAGTACATGCAATCCCTACAGCAACAGGGGACTTTCATGCTTCTAAAATACCAAAACCAAAACATGTTTACATAGTACACTTCAAGGACCTGGAGGTATTCAATATCAAAAATAATTAAGCCATATTTTAATTTAATGTTTTATGTTAGAAATAAAAGGCTTCCCTTATTTTGAAAAAATGAAAAAAGACAATTACAATTTTCATTTAATACTTAGAGGATTTTTAAATCAATCACTTTCACTGTTGCCTAAAATTAATTTGAAGTAAACTGAAAGCTTCTGAAATGTCCTCCCATGAAAATATTCAAACTCCTAGTACATGGCAAGAATGCTCTGCTCCCTTTGGGAGTAAACCACAACGAGCCCGCCCTTCAACAGGAACCTCATTCTTGGTGGCCAGCTGACTTTAGCAGCTACAGTTCTCTAGACAAAGATCCATGTGGGATGGGGTCCAGAGTATCCTCAAATACAGGGGCCGCCAGCCAGGAGCCCGGATGATTCACTCACTCACTGCTCTACCTGAAACCCTAGGAAACAGCTTCTGAAACGAGACATAGGTTTTCTTACGAATCCTCTGTAGCAAATGGTTTTTAGTTCTTGAGCAAAATAAATACTTGAGGCTGGGGAAATAAACAACTGACAACATTCTTATCAGACAGGGAACATGCCAGGCTTACTCTCTAAAGCCAGGGCTGCTGACACACATAACTGTCACCCCAGTTACTTGGGAAGTAGAGGCCAACCTGGGCTATATGGATGGAACTCTGCCTCAAAAATAAGTGAAAACAAAAAGGATTCTAGAATCTGTATACAGAGTCAGGTAGGTGACCCTCTAAAGCACTCTCTCACTCCCTTTTCCATCCAAAGAAAGCATTCTCCTTGAGAAACAGCAATATTGTGCCTAGTACAAAATAATCACTATGTTTGGGAAAGATTAATATCTAAAATTGTTTGTTTGGCTTCAATAAAAAGAAGCAATATTGCTAAATATGTAAGTATGACATTTTGAAGAATTTACCATATTGCATGGGTCTGGTAGTGATGCTTAAGGAAATTAAAAACCACTACAGTCAGCAGCATAGTTGATCCTTATTAAAGTTCTGTCGTGAACTATCACTCACATAAAACAAAAATAAACCATGA
Source organism: Dicrostonyx torquatus (assembly GCA_028555095.1). Lineage (NCBI taxonomy): Eukaryota > Metazoa > Chordata > Mammalia > Rodentia > Cricetidae > Dicrostonyx > Dicrostonyx torquatus. Next base: position 630,462 of record JAQHUG010000327.1, on the reverse strand, counting down.
AGAAATTTAAATAAAATCTATGGATTATAAGTGTTTGAAGATGAAAAAATGAATAATATTCTGGCTTTTAAAATTGATTTAGCATGCAGCTTCTCTTTATAGTCCCTTGATAAAAATGAAATCTCCCTAACAAATACTTAATAAAACCTGTCAATATCTCTGAAAAGAAAAATGACACAAATGCATTAAGTATTAAATACCCTTGGAAAAAGTCACATATTCCATGAATTTTTGATGTACTATCTTGACATTAATGTAAAACCTTGATATTTATAATTGACAGATATTTAATAAAGTATAAAAGAAGATGGTTGCTATGCAGCATGCAAATTCCTCAGGCTGATCAGAGAGGAGAGATATAGGGTGCACTTAAATTAAATAAACAGTTACTGTGCGTCACACAAATCAGCTGCAGTCTTATTTTAAGCTCTTACAACAAACCTCTGTGAAGAACCAAAACAAGCATACTCCATTATTATGTGGATCCCTAATCCAGAAACACTTAGTATGCGAAGCAGCTTCAAAACATTAATAGTTGTGCACAGGAACAAAATGCATTTGAATTAAGGGTGGTTTTGTGTTTAACACTGGGAAATAAGAAATTGTAAACATTTTTTAATGCACTTGTATGAATATGGTTAAGTATTTTCTAAAACAATTCTCAAATGAAACAAATTTAACCTAAAGAAAGGCTGAAAAACACTGAGGAGAAAAGAAAGATTCCAGCATTAAAAGGACTAGAGCATAAATCTTTCCAAAACCCACCAAACCTTCGCTGGAGTCTCTCTTATGTCTGAACTGCTCTGTTTCAGAAGGTCAATCTGAATACAAACAGTCATTCAGAGAGACATTCAATATGCTAAAAGGGAAGTTGGTCAGTCTATAAAAATGACTCCTAAATACCATATTTTAAAGAATTTACAACTGTTGCAATGCATAATCAGTCCTAAAATACACGTGGCAGTCCAGCAACTGCTCTTCTAAACAGCTACAGGAATGCATTTTGTAAGTTACTCCTAAGTTTGTTCAGATGAAAAGCCATAGTACTGTGTAATCAAATTGATATGATTAAAATACATATATTCTGCATGACTTAAATATATATTAAAAGGGACAGTTGGATTCATCTGGCAAAGACAAACACAACTCCCAAGATGGTCCCATTTATCCTATTGCTACAAGGATGAAACTAGACACAGAACTTTACATCTGATCTTGGGGTGGATACAGTCATGTATGCTTCACAACTGGATGCTTTGTAGGGCTTTTGATAGAACATCATCTGATGTAACACTGAAAAGTACCTCAGCAAATCAAGCAAGAAAAAAGAGAAGAAACAGATAGCCCCTGTAGGCTGGGTCCTGAGGGCCTGGATGGAGCCCTTTTCTTTTTCTTCTTTTTTTTTTAATATTTATTTATTATGTATACAATGTTCTGTCTGTGTGTATGTCTGCAGGCCAGAAGAGGGCACCAGACCTCATCACAGATGGTTGTGAGCCACCATGTGGTTGCCGGGAATTGAACTCAGGACCTTTGGAAGAGCAGGCAATGCTCTTAACCTCTGAGCCATCTCTCCAGCCCTGGAGCCCTTTTCTTTACAAGAAATATCAAAGAAGGAAGAGCAATTTCCCTGGATGGAGGCAGAATAAAGGAGAGATGCAAGATGGGAATAAAAGGGAGGCCAGGGTTAGAAAGATGGCTCAGTGGTTAAGAGCACTGGCTGTTTTTCCAGAGATCCTGAGTTCAATTCCCAGCACCCACGTGGTGGCTCACAACCATCTGTAATGAGACATGGTGCCCTCTTCTGGCCTGCAGACATATATGCAGACAGAACACTGAATACTTAATAAATCTTTAAAAAAAATTTTTTTAAAAAAAGGAGGCCAGACACTGGACCATGACATTAAGTCACCAAGGCAAGTTGGAAAGAGCACACACTCAGGACAGCACGTTTCTAGGAGTCAATGGACCTTCTTCTGGTACTTTATTTTCAAAGTGGATACAGCACAGTTTAACAGAGAGACAAATTATAAAATATCTATTGAATCTACAACTTAGTTTTGATGGCCATAAATCAGAATCAAAGCATGGTTCATATATTCAGCTCTTGAAGGAAAAATCAATTTTTAAGACCTTTATTTTTAAACACAGATTACATTCAACTCTTTGGGGAATTTTTTCATCATAAAGTTTTTCAAACACACTCAATATAATCAAATAAAAATTTAACTACATCGATACACATCTAATCAAAACCTCCTCTTTTCACTCCTATAGTGTTTTTCTAGCAAATATATATCATATTAAAATGAAATTAGAATAACACTATTGTTCACTACATTTAAAAATACTTTTTAGATGACTGAATCTATAATCTACAGGAAATTTAAATTAAATTGTAGTTGGCTAAAACATTATAAAAAACTACACCTCTGCAGTATATATCAGTTAACATGCATATATACCAAAGGACAATTAACCTATACCAAACCAGACCAAAATAAACCACATATGGACTGTCAATCACTTATTAACTCAAATATTTACTGAGGCTGAAAGAAAAAAACTTGAAAGTAAGTAAACAGTAGATAATTATTAATCGGGGGGGTCTTAAAAAAGAAAGAAATTGATCCATCAACAAATTTTGAGTGCCTCTGATGGCAGAGGAAGACAAAAAATTAACATCCTCAAAGGGTTAGTACCCAGCAAAGCCAGAGGAAGGTCAAATAAGACAACCTAAGTATGAGAGGACACAGTGCATCCCCACTGCAGGGCCACCTTCACAACCTCCCAGGTTCCCAGAGCCCTGTCACGCTAAGGTATTTCCTTTCCTTATTGGTAAGCTAGTGAGGCAGAAATATGTCTCTAGCCACCAGCAGCATGTCCCCAGGACCTTCACAGAGCCTCAAAGACATCTTTCCTCTAAGGAAAGCCTTCTGCCAAGGGAGGACAGCTGTGACATGGCACCTGAGAAATGTCAACCTGCATAAGCCTGGACAGTAGGCAAGAACATGCCAAGTGACAACTTTCCAAAACAACACCACTTCAAGGACCTAGAGCCTACTTTTTATATACATACACACATACATATACACACAAATACATACACACACAGAGACACACAAATACACACAGAGATACACATAAACACACACAACAAAGCCTAGTTGAATGGACTGAAGCTTCTGGAAACACCCCTTTCCCTCCCTCCTCCTTTCTTCCTTTCATTTTCAGTAGAATCTGTTCCTGAGCAGCAGAGAACCTTGTCAATCTTTTTCAAATGTCTCTAAACACATCTTTATCTTAAGAATCCTGGAAGGGGCAAGACAAGACAAGCTCTCACCTCACCACCCTGTGTACACATAACTGCTCACTCCAATCATGCAGTGCTCACCCTGGGAAGATTAGCTGAGGAAACTGCTGTGCCATCTCAGAGCCTCCATTCAATCTTTTGAAATCTACCTTTTACACCCTAGTCTCAGACATCTCTGTAGACTGACAAGAGGACTTAAGTACAATCAAGCGATATTCCTTGACCCATCAAGGGCTCACTGTTTACTCAGAAGCAGCATACATTTCTAATTCCCCACTCTCAACATAAACAACAGCAACAACAACACACACACACAAAAGAAGAAATTGACAGAATAGCAAAGTAATTGTTTTGTTGTTGTTGTTGTTGTTGTTTTTGGTTTCTTGAGACAGGGTTTCTCTGGGTAGCCCTGGCCATCCTGGAATTAGCTGTGTAAACCAGGCTGGTCTCAAACTCACAGAGACCTACCTGCCTCTGCCTCATCATGAGTGCTGGGATTAAAGGCATGCATCACCAACACCCAGCCAAAGCAATTGTTTTATATAAAGATATTTTCATCAAAAAGCAGTTTAGTAGCATATGGTGGCACATTTCTTTAATCCCAGCACTCAGGAGGGAGAGACAAGTGGATCTCTGCAAATTCAAAGCCAGCCTGGTTCATAGAGTGAGTTCCAGTCAAGCCAGGGCTACTAAGTGAGATCCTGCCTAAAACAAAACAACAACAAAACACATACTAGAAATATTTCAGCTTCACAACATATTGTTTTATTTTTCATTGTCTGTGCTGGTGGAACAGCGTATGACCAGGGTCAGGAGTGTGCACTTTGAGCCACTTCCTTTACAGGGTGGCTGACATACAGAGTACACCTCTAACTCTTGCTCTGGAAAAGGAACGGCCTAACCAGATATAGGAAAGCACACTGCCTCCAGAGCAACAGGAGTACGAACAATGACTCTGTGCACAAGACCTTAACCTGTGTATATCTAATCACCAAAATTCTTCCAAAAGTTATCAAGATCAGCCTCATTCTAATGTTGAGGAAACTTAAGCACAGAGAACTTAAAAGGATAGCCCAGGCTAATAATAATGATGAGGCTGAAATAACCCAGATGTCCCTATTTGGGAGTTTAAGGAAAAGGCTGGCTGTCCTACTCCTGTTAGTGAAGTGCTGGAGTTCTGTCTGACAATAAATGTACACTTGCTTCACCATCGTGAGCTACAAAATGACGTGCATGCCAAGTGTCCAGCAGTAATGACAAGACTAACAGTGTGACTACTCAAACTGGAAGGAAAGGCACACATGCAATACACCTAAGACCTGGAGGGTCTCTAGCTATCATGGGGCCTAGTTCCCCTCACAACATATTAAGAAAACAAAACAAAACAAAAAAAACCCGCTGGCTCTGGCTACAGCTCAGAAGCATGAAAGAAGCCTTGGCCTTGATGCTTAGCATAGACACAAGCATCCACCACCACCACCCTCACCCAGAAAACCTAAGTGTGCGCACACACACATACATTTAATACACATATGGCCCACTCCTTTTTTACATTTTTAAAACATAGAGGCCATATACACAATTCATTTTCTGATACTTTCTTACAGAATTGTGCCACACTGGCATTCCAACTACTTCTAATATTCCATTACTGAAATTCCTATCAGCTTCATGATAGATCTCAACAGCTCCACAGACATCCCAGTTTTATTAATCATTGAACCTGTCTACTTCCAAGTTTTACACTGATGGCATCTTTTGGCTACATTCAACCCTCCTAGCCATGTGGATAGCAAAATGGATTTTGAACCCTTAAATGTTTTTCAGCCTGTAGTGGTTTGAATAATGGCCCCCACAGACTCATATATATGAATGTTTGTTTCCCAGTTGGTGGAACTGTTTGGGAAGGATTTTAGGAGATGTGCTCTTGTTTGAGGAGGTGTGTCACTGAAGACAGCCTTTGAGGTTTCAAAGGCTCACAACAATTCCCAGTTAGGTTTCTCTGCTTCCTACTTGCAGATAAAGATGTAAGTTGGAAGCTACTGTTCTGTTCCAGCATCATGCTTCCTGTTGCCATGCTCCATGCCATGCTGGGTATGGATTTGAACCCTCTGAAACCATAAGCTCAAATAAACTCTTCTATAAGAGCCTTTGGTCATGGTGTCTTCACAGCAACAGAAAAAGTAACTGAGACACAGCCTTTAAGCCTAAAGGAAGTTAAGCTGGAATTAATGGCCTACCCACACTTGTAAATTCAGTACTTTGGAGGTGGTGGTATGAAGATCAGGAGTTCAAGGCCAGACTGGGCTACAGGAGGCATGTTTAAGAAACAAAACAAGCTGGGTGGTGGTGGTGCACGCCTTTAATCCCAGCACTCGGGAGGCAGAGGCAGGCGGATTTATGTGAGTTTGAGACCAGCCTGGTCTACAAGAGCTAGTTCCAGCGCAGGCTCCAAAGCCACAGAGAAACCCTGTCTCGAAAAACCAAAAAAATAAAAAATAAAAAAAAAAAAAACAAATGGAAATCAAATAAGTCTATGAGTAGTTAATAAGAAATAAACTTTAGGGGTACACTGAAGAATCCAAGAACTCACAGATATCAACTCATCAGGACTCTGAAGAGCACAAGTCACTTTGGTGTAATACTTGAAGCTGTTGTAAATAGCTTAGGAGGGCTGCTACACTGAGAAGGTCTTCAGGACACCCGCACCCTCCATCCTCTATGTGAACCCATACATACAAACACATCACCAGCTGGTGGAAAGACCCACTGATAACAAAGCTACAAAGTCAAGGCTCCTGTTGTACCACATCCTGCCTGTGGCTGTTGGGTGAGAGCTAAGTGCTTGGCCCTCTGAGTGTTAGCCTGGGCTCAGAGAGGTCTGTAGACAACAAAGAGTAAAACACAACTGACCTCATTTCTCATGAAGCTTCAAATTTTGAAGAGGGCAGTTTCTGAGTATCTGTATTTCTTCCCATGCCTAAAGGGCACAGAAGGTATCAAAGAGAAAATCCCCAACACAATTTCTACAGGCCAGTCAAGGCAGGACAACATGACAAACATTTTCACTCTGAGAGCTACACAGGTCTCTCAACAAGACTACAGAACTTTCCCTTGTGGCATGAACTATGCTGTGGAAACCTAAGCTACTGCCTTTGCATCTTCTGCCACATACTGCCCTGAGGTGTGACAAGAGACACACTTTAACATTGGGGGTGAATGTACCTCTTAAAATCATAAAGAACTGAACAATCAAGTTAGTCCATTAGAGTCAGAATAAAATGTTATCACAGTTGAGACACTTGCCTGAATAACCATGCATCATCTCAAATATTCATACCTCTAGGGGTGGTGGCTAAGAGCCTTTTGTTAATTAAGCAAAATTTTATATTTACTCTGTTACTATGGGTTGGATAAACATCTTTCAAAAGTTCATGTGAGCTGGGCAGTGGTGGTGCACGCCTTTAATCCCAGCACTCAGGAGGCAGAGGCAGGCGGATCTTTGTGAGTTTGAGACCAGCCTGATCTACAAGAGCTAGTTCCAGCGCAGGTCCCAAAGCCACAGAGAAATCCTGTCTCGAAAAACCAAAAAAAAAAAAAAAAGAAACAAAAGTTCATGTGTTAAACAATTGGCCCCAAGAAGTGTCATGAGCTTTCAGGAAGATAAGCCTTATGGGAAATCCTTAAATTACTGGGGATATAACCTCCCATAAAGAAGGATTTGGGAACCCAGCCCTCTCCTTTTTGCTTTCTGATCATTAAGTGAGAAGTCTTCTCTAGTCATGCTCCTAACATAGTGTACTACCTCATTAGGAACCTCACAGGGGCCCAAAACAATAGGGTCCCTAATCTTGGACTGGAACTGTTAAAACTATGAGCCAAAATAAATCTTTCTCAGTTAATTAACTTAGGTGTTTCATTATGTCAACACAAACCATGACAAAGGTCTAGGGTACAGGGTATAACAATAATGCTTGCCAGGCAAGTATGAGGACTTTGAGTTTGATCCCTGGAACCTACATTAAAAAAGCAGGACATGGGCCTGCTTATAATCCCAGGGCCCGGAGACAGAGACAAATGAATCCCTAGGGAACACTGGCAGGCAAACTAGACAACATGGTGAGTTTGAGGCCAGTAAAAAACCCTATTTCAAAAAACAAGGTGAATAATTTCTAAGGAGCAATAGCTGTGGCTATCTGCCCACTGCCCCAACCCCCATGCACATAAACACATACATATTTCAAAGAAGAAAGCCACCTTGACACACACTGGATAGAAATTCCCTCTTCGGGGCTGGAGAGATGGCTCAGAGGTTAAGAGCATTGCCTGCTCTTCCAAAGGTCCTGAGTTCAATTCCCAGCAACCACATGGTGGCTCACAACCATCTGTAATGAGGTCTGGTGCCCTCTTCTGGCCTGCAGGCATACACACAGACAGAATATTGTATACATAATAAATAAATAAATTTTTTTAGAAATAAATAAATAAATAAATAAATTCCCTCTTCGGAAAGGGCTGTAACTCAGTAGTAACACACTTGCCTCGGATGCATATGATGCCCTAGCTTCAATTGTTGGAACTAAAAGAAAAATATTTCCTCTTAATTCTGCCATTGTCTATGAAGAAAAGGAAGGGAGGTAGGCACCAGGATGTCTCTGGTACTCACCGGCTATTACTCTGTTAATTAGAATTTCTTGGGGAAAGAGAGGCCTTACCTCCTCTGAGGAGGGGATGGTGGAGTGGATAGGGAAAGCTTGGTGGGGGCAGGAAAAGGGGAAGGAGGGGGAACTGGGGCTAGTATGTAAAATTTAAATTTTTTTTTGTTTGGGTTTTTCGAGACAGGGTTTCTCTGTAGCTTTGGTGCCTCTCCTGGAACTAGCTCTTGTAGACCAGGGTGGTCTCGAACTCACAAAGATCCACCTGCCTCTGCCTCCCAAGTGCTGGGATTAAATGCAAGTATCACCACCTGGCAAAATTTAAAAATTTTTAAATAAAAAAAAATTCTTGAGGAAAAAAGTCATGAAGAAAAATTCTGAAACATGAGACTTCATCTATAAACTGATCAGGGCACAAGATCCAAAAGGAAAAAAGAAGCAGGGAGCCAAACTGCAGCGGGCACACCAAGCTGTGGGAATATGAAAGGCTGACTACTTCTTTTTCCATAAAAAAATTCACTTTACCTCATATCTTCCTAATCAAATGCTTCACTAGTCAACAGCTTTGAAATGGATTTTACTCTTGCTCTCCACTCAGTGGAAATACTATCTCACATTCTAAGAGTAATCCAATCTTGCTGGAAAAGTCAATTTCTAGAAACTTTTTCCATGAAAGAACAGTTTAATTAGTACCTATCTTTTAAGTATGATGTAGGAGATGGATAATTGTCAATTGTTCACTTGGAACAGAATGCTAGGAAGCCAATATATTGATTTGAGCTATCTTTTAAATGAACATGATATTTGACCATAGTCACAGACAAGTAAAGATTTCAGAACTGAGTTTTGAATAGTGGACCAGTTGATTCCTAACCCAGAGACTGTAAACTCTGGGAACACTTTGCAGTGCTGCAGTAACAGTACTGCAGTTCATCAATGGTGGCATCAGAGTAAAGATACTAGGCAGTGAACAGGTGGTTCTTAGAGACCTCTTGGGGGATTTCCCAGGCTTTGAGCAGGAACAGACTAGGGTGCAGGAGATGAAGAATAAATGCTATGATTAAAGATCACCAGCTCGTTATTTCAGAGGCATCAGGGACAGCCCATAAACGAAGACAACAAAGTAAGGACAGAGAACAAAATGAAGAAAAATGAAGAGACAGCAACAAGAGCAACAACCAGGTCCCTCACTTAGACCATGGGTTCAGCTTTAGCTTCCAAGGGAGGACTCTGCCTCAGCAGGAGGAAAATATAGACACTTGAGAGGAAGGCAGGACTTCTTATCACATGGCCTTATCTTTCTCCACAGAACAAAAATGAAGAAAGCCAGAGACAGGGACACATGACTATGCCAATCTAAGATAACAGTAGACTCCTACAAGAACAGAAGGAGGGGGAGAGGGAGGAATATGTGGATCTGCCAATGGCTATATATGTATCAAAGTCTAATGGGAGGTACCTGGATTGCCTGTGGTGTCTCCAGGGACACAGAGGTACATACCAGCCCATGGGTAGCTCAGGGACCCCATCACAGTAAGTATGGTCTTACTTTAAAAACATCCTGTTCTTTTTAATTATATGGCTCCAAACAAAGAAACAAGGCTGGAAACTATTTCCATGTTGATGATTTCTGCAATACCACACTGTAACAGGTTTGTGGGGCTAACGAGTCTGCTACAAAACAAAAGATCAGCAGACTGCCTTCCCAGGATAACCAGCAAGTGGTGTGAATACCTTGGTGTTTAGCTCTGTTGGGGGAGGAGCCATGGGGGCTGGTGCACTCAAGGATAAAAAGAATGCACATGGAAGGAGCTCCTATCCAGCCCAGCAAATCCTGGTGATTGAAGTGCCCCCCTACCCACATCCAATCACCCTCAGTACATGGGGTAGGGGGTACCACCTCCACACTTGAGTGACCTGGAAAAAGTATCTAGGCCTGCTGCACTCGGAGGAGGATTCATAGCCAAGAGTGAGAGCTCAGTAAGTGTGACCTCTTCCATTCTTCAATCACTGCCACACTTGCTCTGTGCATGTCAGTGCATCATCATCAACCTAGAACAGGCTGTGGGGCAGGGACTGTGCCTGCACCTGGTGATGAACCTACGTCTCAGTGGTATAAAGCAATCCAGCACAATTGGAGTTTAGTCTCAGCCTCAAACTACTCAGTCTGTTGGAGATGGTGCAGAGGAGAATCTCTTCCTAAACACTTAATGAATCTACTGCAAAAAAGAAAAAAATCTGTTTCCCCATCTGCACTTCCAGACACATATAATAAAGTGACATTTTCCAACATAGGCTTTTAGATCATTGGCTGTGTCATTTAGACTCTACTCGGCAAAATGACCATTATTCTTTTTGTTCACCTTTTAACCCCTGAAAAAGTTGCACAGTCTGGAAGTCATCTTAAGCCATTTATCATTTATCCCTCGAAAAACTTGATGTGGGAAACAGTCTTCCAGCCCATTTTCACACTTTCCAGATTGGAATAATTTCCCCCTCCCACTGATTCATTTAGCCAAATCCTACAACAAATTTTAAGATTCATCTTCCTTTAAACTTTCATGTGACCTCCTGTGACCTCTGAATTCTTAGCACATGCAGCCTGCAGAACACTACTGGCCTCTGACTTCATGCCATAGTGAACTACTATTTGGTTGCTGTGTGCCATTCATTCAATCATTCCTTCACCTGGGAAAAATTCATGGAGTCTATCCAGAATGAGAGAGAAAATAAGGGCACAAGACAGATCTGGTTTCCTACCCTCACTAAACTTCCTGTCTGCAGAAGGCAGATGCTGATCAAGACACACATAGTGTGAGAGCTTCAAAGCGGAACAGAGCACGACGGGTAGGCTAGCAGGGAAAGCTGAAGCCTAAAGGCCAAGGAAGGGTGGGAGAAAGACCTGAGATCTGCTGCTAGATGTAAACAATTCAGGTGCTGGTACCCCTTGGTCATAGCTGCCACTGTCTGGCTTCCCCAGAAGTCATAACACATTTTGAATGAAAGTAAATGTCTACTCATCTTGCATGCACACAGCCAATGTATGGATTCCTTTTCAATCTTTTAAAGACATTATCTTTGGGAGATAGAGAGAAAGACAAGACAAGGGCATCCTCAAGGGTTTGGGGCAATTTCAGTGAACACCAGGAGACTAGGGCAGGGCAGGAGAGCCCCACAGCACCTGAACTTCAAGAACACCCTGGCCTCCTGTGCCTGCTCAGAGCCCTGTTCATCAAGGTGGGCAGGGGCTTTCCTTACCAGTTTCTGCACTCGGCCTCCTGTCTTCAACACGGGATACTATCTGCCTCCAAAAATGACTTCCATAGGAAGATCAGGCAGAAGCTGTGATAGTGATGTCAGCTAGACTAGGCCCATGTAGTTCTGAGGAAACCTGGTGGTGGCATGGATGTCTGGAGGGTTTCTTGTCAGGCTTGTTATTACAGTCTGCATCAGCAAACCCCTGGGTACAGACCAGATAACTTCTCCAGTTGTTTCAGTGGAAACTTTTAGTAAAGACATTTACTAGTTAAGAGAATAACTATATCTGCCTATCTGCCTAAAGTATATGTCCATTAAAAAGGAAAAGCAGAACTGATGCCACTGGGTGTGGTTTACACCCATATAGCAGCACAAGAGGAGGAAGAAAGATCTCTTGATTTTTTTTGGGGGGGGGTCATTCCTGGCTATATATCAAGTTTAAAGGTAGCCTGGGTTACATGAGACAATGTCCTTTGTTTTTCCTTTTCTTTTTTTAAAGCAAGCACTAATGAAACAAATGTAATATTTTCTGTGATATTCTGATAAGCAAATCGGTGTGAGGATTGTAGGATGAACTACATCAGCAAAAACAACAAAAAAAGGAGGAAAAGGAACAGGTATAAAATCTTTAAAAAGGTTTTTATCAACCTCAGAAAAATAATCAAGTTAAAGTAACTAAGTATTACTGCACAGAAAATAGTAACAGCTAAAGTCAGGCCACAATAGTGGCACACAACTTTACCTGAGATATTCCATGTCCCCTCTATTCTACCAAAACCCTCTGAAGCAGAAGCTTATTTCATCAACTCAACAAAGAAGCTTACTTCATCAACTCAACAAAGTGGTGCTGTCTGCACCAGTCTTCATAGGAGATGGAATAGCAGAAGAGGCTTTTTGCCCTCTCCAGAAATTGACACCAAGGTTGGAGGCCAAATGCTGAAAATATCAACACTAAGATACTAGGCACATACTGGAATTACTAAACAGAGGCCACAGGTACTGTCAGCAGAAGCTGATCTTGCAGGTGGCAGGGGGTGGGGCTCTGGAGAAGGACAAGCTCTGACCTCTGGGACAGAGAGCCTGAGGCATAACAAGAGTGGAAGTGTTTGCTCAAGGACTGTGTGAAGGAGAGTGGAAGATAAAGGGGGCAAAGCTGGTTGCAACCAAACACACAAGGTCCCATAGTGGAGACATAGCCCAGGGGAGGAACTCTGGGGACAACTTTTATCTGTGGAGCCCTGAGCAGCTCCAACTGTCTGATCTTAGTTTCTCCACCAATTTAAAAAAAAAAAAAAAAAAAAAAGACAACGCCATCAAAGAATTTTATCTTTCCAGGAAAAAACCAAAAAGGATTTAGTAAAAACACTGGTAAGTAAAATGGAAATGAAGAAGCTCTCCTCTGAGGAAGGCAATATACTAAAGGATGAATCTAACAGACAGAAGGAGAGGAGAAAGACTGCATTAATTACTTTTCTACTGCTGTAACAAAAATAAAACACCAAGCCTAAGGTAACTTATAGAAGAGAGGGAGTTATTTGACTTATGGGGAAGGGTCAAAGTTTTCATGGCGGGGAAGCAGCAGGTATGGTGGCTGGAGCAGCAAGATGAGAACGTACATTTTTTTTTTTTTTTTTTGAGCGAGGGGGTTAGAGTCAGAGTTTCTCTGTCTAACAGTTCTGGCTGTTCTGGAACTCACTCTGTAGACCAGGCCAGTCTTGAACTCACAGAGATCCGCTAGCCTCTGCCTCCTGAATGCTGGGATTGAAGGTGTGCACCACCATGCCCAACTAAGAGCTTTCACCTTAAACCACAAAAAGGAAGTAGATAGTGAACTGGAAATGGTGCAAGGCTTGAAAACAACTGGTGCCCAAGCATTCAAATGCTTGAAACTTTGGGGACTAAAGTTGCCACAGAGGGCAACGAAGTTTGAAAGTGTTTTTGTTTTGTTTTGTTTTTTATACAAAAAAAAAAAATCCGGGCAGTGGTGGCACACGTCTTTAATCCCAGCACTCGGGAGGCAGAGGAAAGCTAGTTCTAGCACAGGCTCCAAAGCCACAGAGAAACCCTGTCAAAAAAAAAAAAAAAAAAAAAAAAAAAAAAGCCTAACCAGGCCCAGTGGCAAAGAGACATAGACATATAGTCCCAGCTTCCAAGGAGGCTGATGCAAAAGAGATCTAAGTTCTAACCCTTCTTAGGCTACAGATTGAGTTCAAAGTCAGGCTGGACAACTTAGTAAGATTTTATCTTAAAAAGAAAGGGGAGGGGCTGGAGAGATGGCTCAGTGGTTAAGAGCACTGACTGCTCTTCCAGAGGTCCTGAGTTCAATTCTCAGCAACCACATGGTAGCTCACAACCACCTGTAATGAGATCTGGCACCCTCTTCTGGTGTGCAGGCATACATGGAGGCAGAATGTTGTATACATAATAAATAAATCTTTAAAAAAAAAAAAAGGTGGGGGGAAGGGTGTGGGCATAACTCAGTGATGGAGTGCAAGACCTGAAGTGTGTATGATCTTGTGTTCAACCCCAATACCAATGATGTGGTATTTCCTTCTGTATGCTGTGAATACCACTGGTGAATAAAGAAACTGTCTTGGCCTGTTAATAGGACATAACTTAGGTAGGCAAGGAAAACTAAACTGAATGCTGGGAGAAAGGAGGCAGAGTCAGAGAGAAGCCATGTAGCCTCACCAGAGACAGATGCCAGGACTTTACCTGGCAAGCCACAGCCTTGTGGCGATACACAAATAGAAATGGGTTAAATTAAGATGTAAAAGTTAGCCAATAAAAAGCTAGAGCTAATGGGCCAAGCAGTGATTTAAATAATATAGTTTCTGTGTGATTATTTCGGGTCTGAGCTGCTGAGCAGCCGGAATGACCAAGCAGCTCTCCTTACAACATACCACCAACACCAAAAAATAAGGGCCAAATATGGCAAAGAACTGAGAGTGGCCTCCAGCCAACAAGAAGCCAAGGCCCCCAAGGAGGTATACCCTACAACCAGCCATGGAAGTGAGCTTAGCAGTTGAACCTTCAGACAGAACTACACATGACTATGCCCCTGTGAGAGCCAAGGAAGCAGACACCCAGTCAGGCCAGACCTGCACTCCTGCCTAGAGAATACAAGATAATGTTGATTTAAGCCTCTAGAAAACATGAGATAATAAATGTGTTGTTTGAAGCCTCTAGAAAACAAGTTTTTAAAAATTGTTAACTTCCAAGTACACATATCAAAGCAAATTCACACAAGCACATCACACGTTCTCAGTAAAGATGGTCTAGGATTTGCCACAGTAAAGTGAAATCTCAGGGCTGCCCAACAACCACACAATTTTTCTCACTCCTTGTGTGTCTGCTGAAGGCTGGTGATGCCTTGGCTCCCTCATTCCAACAAGGTACTTGGTAGTTTTTCTGCCTCTAAGAAATAAGACTGAATATGTTCATAAAAAAAAAAAAAAAACCAAAAAACCAAAAACAAAAACAAAAAAAGATGTTAAGATAAGGGCATGTTCTGCTACCAGCAGCATGGTAAAAGGAGAAAGGTGATGACTGGTAGGGTAAGATACCAGTGAAGACAGAGACCCTGCTTCTCTTCAACTAGAGGCAAGAGTTCAATCAGTGAAGCTGGAGGAGAATTTGGTCTATTAGAATTGCTATTAGTACAGGGACAGCTTCTTGCCCCTTCTGTCCCAATTTATGCTCCACTTTGACTCACCTCAGAACAAATACTCTATTTTAGTTCCAAATATATGACTCTTGGGCACATGCAAGTCTTTTCAAACACATGCTATGTACTCTAGCAGTTACAATGCATCACACTGATATGCCTCTGTTGGAGCTTAACCAAAACCAAATCCAATATAGGAACCCATCTGAACTGCTTCCATCTCCAAAGCTATAAGTGAAAATCAAGTAATCTGAAGACCCCATAAGGCCTTCCATGTGTACTAGCGGTTTATATTAACATCATACACCTGCTTTCATTCCGTGAGACAGATGAAAGCTGTGAAACAGCATGAAGTCCGAGAGCAGTTCCATCACTGCAGTAGCTTTCCAGATCTGTGGCCCAGGACACTGGCCTTTGGGTAAGCCTTTCTGTGTGCACACCTCAGACGCAGGAAGGGAACCCAAGCCACCTATACTTGATTGTATAGTCTCCAGGGGGTGTGCTAGTTGCGCCATGGAGAATGTTAAGACTATGGCTGCCTTGATGACCCCTTCCACTATAGTCCATGAGCACATTGTGCACCAAGGCTAAAGGAATGAACCCCATGCTAAGGTTCTGTGATCTGCTCTCTTGAGATTATGGCTCACCAAAACTCTGTCAAATAGAACAAGACAATTGTCCACCTTCTACTTTACTTATTTTTTATTACATGTACACATGACTTAATCATTTTTTTAAAGTTCCATTTAGAGATGGAGTTGTAGCTTGGTGGTAAAGTACTTGCCTATAGTACGTGAGGCAAGACTCTGGATATGACCTTGAGCAGACCCTCCCTACAAGAAGTTTCATTTAAAAAGGTGTGGGGGAGGGAGATGGCAAGATGTCTCAGTGGATAAAATTACTTGCTGACAAGTCTGACAACCTGAATTGGGGCTTGGAAGCTGGGTGCGGGGAACAAACAACATGCACCCCTCTCCCCCCTAAATACAACAGTTTGGCCGCCCAACGTGATTGGCTGACCCCACGTAAAACCTGAGGGGGCTTAAAAAGGAAATCTAGATACAGATATAAAGTTTAGCAC
>JAQHUG010000327.1:551818-612103 GCA_028555095.1 Dicrostonyx torquatus | reverse complement strand
AGCCGGGAAAAGGCTAGTGATAATAAGCCGGGCAGAGTTTAAATGAATCCAGTTTGTCACGTGGTTATTTCGGGTGCAGCCAGCCGCTGAGCGGGCCAGCGGCTGGGGGCTTGGAAGCTGGGTGCGGGGAACAAACAACACGCACCCCTCTCCCCCCTAAATACAACAGGAGGGAGATGGCAAGATGTCTCAGTGGATAAAATTACTTGCTGACAAGTCTGACAACCTGAATTTAACCCCCAAGAATCCACACGGTGGAAGAGAGAACCATCTTCCACAAGTTGTCCTATGACCTCTACATTCATGTCAGGCTAATTACCTGTGTGTGCATACTTGTTCCAGCATGTACGTGTGCATGCACACATCTATCTATAGACACACAGTCTATCTATATCAGAAGAGTACCAGAGACAGCAGCAGTACCCCAAAAAAGCAGCTTGTATTTGTAAGCTTTAAAACAAAACCTTGACTCTAATAATCCCACATCACCTGGTTTGTTAATTATTAAATAAATCTCCCAGGGATCACCACCAGCAGAACAGTAACCATCCCATAATATACACTGGATACAATGATTCTCTTCATCTGACCACCCTACAGTATTGATTCTGGTTTTAAAGTAAGTAGACTTTAACGTTAAGAATTCTATGTATCTACTCAGGCTGTGAATTGAAGGAAGTGTCTCCACACCACTCTCCCCACTGCCTGCTGAGCACCAGCTGCCACAAGGTTCAATGTACTTATCTCAGCTCTCCTAAGTGATCACATGGGTAGGTTACCACAATCTGTATACCTAAACAGTCAATTTTATGACATACCTGACAGGTGGAAACACAACTGAACTACGCATAAAAAAGAAAGGACATATTCCTCCCCATCCAGCAAGCATCCAGCTACTCATCACACTTGTGTGTCAAGAACCAGATGGCAATTCTGATAAGAGCACACTTCACAGTCAACTTGCTTCCTGAATTTACTCTTTTGTTCAGGAAAGCAATCGGAATTTCAGTTTTCATTTACAGTTGTAACACTAAAGTTAAGCAACAATGAGAAATCTTGAGCTCTCAAAGATTTATTCTTTAAATGCGTGAGTGCTTTGCCTGCATGAAATCTGCTCAGTGGTCAGACTGGAAAGCATAAAGTCTCTAGCTTCTGCAAAAGTGAGGTCATTTACCCTCATGTTCAGATACTACCTTTAAACCACCAAACAGCACCTTAGTTTCATCTGTCAATACGACCCATACAAAGTTCTCTATCATAAACAAAACCGAGTTTTGTTTTAAACAAAGGGCTAGGAGCACACATGTTAGAAAGATCAAGATTTCTTTCCAGAGACTGTAACACTTCCAGAAGCAAATACATAAACATGGTAACACATCTCATAGTAAGCCTGAGTCCCAACTTTTGTCTATTTATCTCTGGAGCCAAATCATTCCTTGTTGCATTGTAAGACGTTTACAGCATCCATGATCCAGCTGTGACAGCCAAAAATGTCTTCTCTTCCCAAGGAACAAACCCTCAGTTGAGAACTTCTGGGCTGGATAAAACATTCTTGAGATGAATACAAAAAGCACTACCTTTAAAAAAAAAACAAAAAAGCACTACCTTTAATATAGGACTGGTAACCTAAGAATGTCTACTCAAAAAAAAAAAAAATCCTTTGGAAAGTGACTCCATAAGTCACAAACTGAAAGACAGTCACAAAACCCAAATCTAATGAAGAACACATATCCAGAAGAGAGGGCCAAACTAAAAGCAGCCAATGGCAAGGAGGAATTTACTACTTCATGCTAAGACTTTCTGTACTGGGTGGTGGAAAAGCTTGAAAAATACTTAGTAAAGAAGATTACACAACACTATGAAAATAAGTATTTATTAGTTACATGTATTTTACTAAAATCAAAAAATTAGTAATGTTAAATAACCCTCCAAAAACAGACACAGGATCTCAAATCTTTTTAAATTATGTTAAGTATTTAATTAATTTTATACTGATTGCATGTCTACAGGATGACCTTGAGGTCTACAGGGCTGAATAAAATGTATTTTAAATGAGCAGAAGACTTGCATAGCTCTTTTAACAGAGGATGTCCATGGAGCTGGTAAGCAAACAGAAGCATGCTTACCAGTGGAAATCAGAACCACAAAAACTTAAAATGTACACCAACACCACTGTCCCCAAAGACAAAGTATTGATAATGAAGTAGAACAACTAGAAATGATTGCTGGTGAGAGTGCAAACTGGTTCAAGCACAGGATTTTTTAGCAATGTCTACTGAGACTAAATGAGCAAACATTCAATACTCCAATAATCCTTCTCCCAAGAGATGCCGAGAACAAAAGAGTGTGTATGTGCAAAGGAAGACACATATAAGGCTACTTATAACTGTGCCAGCAAGATGGTCCAGTGGCTAAAGGTGCTTCTGTGCATGCACAATGATCTGAGTTCAATCCTTAGGACCCATGTAAAGGTAGAAGGGAAGAACTGATTCTACAAAGTTGTCCTCTAACCTCCACATGCCTATTGTGACACATGTGCATATGCATGGGTACACATGTACACATTCATTCACATTCTCTCTGTCTCTCTCTCTCCCATACCTACCCATGATGCTTTATTTGTCAGTTTGACTGGATTTAGAATCCCTCAGAAGACATACCCATGAGGGTGTTTCCAGAGTTTACTAAGAGGGAGGGAAGACCCAAAAAGAATATGGGCTAAAAAAGGACACGATCAACAAGACACAACGACAGCCTACAGAACGGGAAAAGATCTTCACTAACCCCACATCAGACAGAGGGCTGATCTCAAAAATATACAAAGAACTCAAGAAATTGAACACCAAAAGATCACATAATCCAATAAAAAAATGGAGTAAAGACCTAAACAGAGAACTCTCAACAGAGGAATCTAAAATGGCTGAAAGACACTTAAGGAAATGCTCAACATCCTTAGCCATCAGAGAAATGCAAATCAAAACAACTCTGAGATTCCATCTTACACCTGTAAGAATGGCCAAGATCAAAAACACTGATGACAACCTATGCTGGAGAGGGTGTGGGGAAAAGGGAACACTTCTGCATTGCTGGTAGGAATGCAAGCTGGTACAACTCCTTTGGATGTCAGTGCGGAGATTTCTTAGAAAATTAGAAAACAACTTTCCTCAAGACCCAATAATACCACTTTTAGGTATATATCCAAAGGATGCTCAATCGTGCCACAAGGACATGTGCTCAACTATGTTCATAGCAGCTTTGTTTGTCATAGCCAGAACCTGGAAATAACCTAAATGCCCCTCAATCAAAGAATGGATAAAGAAATTGTGGTACATTTACACAATGGAGTACTACACAGCAGAAAAAAATAACGACAGCTTGAATTTTGCAGGAAACTGGATGGAACTAGGAAACAATATTTTGAGTGAGATAACCCAGACACAGAAAGACAGTTGTCACATGTACTCACTCATAGGTAGTTTTTAAACATAAAGCAAAGAAAGCCAGCCTACAAACCATAATCGCAGAGAACTTAGACAACAATGCGGACACTAAGAGAGACTTACATAGATCTAATCTACATGAGAAAGTAAAAAAGACAAGATCTCCTGAGTAAATTGGGAGCATTGGGAACACTGGGGGAGGGTTGAAGGAGGGAGGATAGGGGAGAGGCAGGGAGGGGAGCAGAAAAAATGTAGAGCTCAATAAATATCAATAAAGAAAAAAAAAAAGAAAGAAAGCTGATGCTTTAGGAAAAAAAAAAAAAAGAGCCAGAGCCCATGGGTTCACCTCCACTTACAGGTTTGTAAGCAAGTTTTGGTGACAGTTAAGACACCTTGAAAAGGATGGGTGTCTACTGTCTGAGAAAGAGCACTGAAGAGCTGTCATATCCTAATCTTGACTGTGGGTACTGTATGAAATTCTTGGCAACTCTACATGGTGTAGCTTAAATTTCATTTAAAAGAAAAAACTAAAAGCCAAGAGGAAATTTTCCCAAAAGGTTAACCTTTGCTATAGGGATTATTAACTGTCCCTTACCTCTTTTTAAGTTACATATTATATTAACATCAGCTATTTTGAAAGTCAATGGAGTCTGCTCATTATTGATAGCCATTTATTAGCTATCATGCCTTCCTCTTCTTTTGTTATTTGCCACCTACACTGCTTGAGTAAACTGTAAACAATTCTTCAAGAAGTTTACACTTTAGACTGTGAGTGCTCAGCTCTACCTGGGACAACAAGCAAAAAAAAAAAAAAAAAAGAGGGACCGAAAGAATGGACGAGCTGGTGGATGGGAAGGGGTACTGTGAAAGGCTGCCCCAGGATAAGCCATGACTTAGGCCCCATCCCAGGTGAAGAGCTACTGACAACTGATGACAGCTAGAGGAGGAAGAGTCATTTTTCTTTGGGATTGTAACAACTGGTAGCCTATGCTCTGGGGACAGCACACCCATGTGCAAATGGGCAGCACTAACTGAACACAGTGGGATATTAAAAAGAAAAAATAATAAACCAGCACCCCACAGTTCAAGATAAAGTGAGCTTGGCACCTTGAACAGAGAAGGTAGTTAAAAATGCCATTAAATACAGACAAATCATTAATTAGTAGGAATCAAAGTACTCAAACAGAGGATACTTTTACTCCAAGTTCCTCACTTGCCAAACGGGAAGTCTGATGAGTTCTCACAGCTATACACAAGGCAGATCTTGACATCTAGAAAAGTATATGACCTTGCTAATGCTGTTCCCTGCTTCTAAATCCCTCCTTCACCTCCTCTGCCTACTTGCCATCTCATGACACAACAGGCTGACCTATAGCGAGAAGCCCTACCTCTGTGTCTCATTCTCTACATCTGCTGCTTCTCTCCCTGACTGTAGATGGATCCCACTCCTGCTTTTTATTGCCAGATTAGATTTAACAGCCAGCTCCTTGTGGACAGAAGCACTCAGCCTCTCTGCAGAGCTAGCACCTGGCAAAGTTCCTCGTGTATGAGTGACAACTTGCAATGTGGCTAGGTGGGAAGGGCCAAATCAGAAAGGCCACTAGAGGGCAACCCATTCTGGAGATCTCTCTGCCACAGGAAGCACTGTCACTCCTCAATAAAATCTTGTTTGCTTTCCCTTCATAAAAAGGAAGCCAGAGGGGTCAGAGTCACCAGACATACAGAACTTTTATGTAATGAGACACTTGCATGAGCAGACAGACATACTCCTTCTCTGTAGATCTTTTTCAGTTGTTGAGCACCACTCCTAACATTTCAATACTGAAAGCAATACTCTGTCACTGTAGAATGAACCGACACGTCATAACTCACCAAGGGTCCACCATCAGGTACCAGTAATCACATCATACAGATCATAGGAGACGTGGCTATTAAGATAAAGCCAGTGTCCTTTTGGTTCAGGGGCTAGGGCCTCTAATTCACTTGAAATTTAAAAAAGACAACATAAGAGCAAGAATTTCAAGGCTAACAATAGCATGTCTGATGTAAAAACTAGCAAATAAAAAATGACATATTAATTTTAAACTCCTTCATAGCATTTAAGAAAAAACAAGAGACTGACACAAAAATTTCAGAACTCATTAAAGTTGGTCCTGAAATCACTGGCATATAGAAAGTGAAATCTGTTCATTCTGACAGTTTTTCCTTCAGACACACCCGTGTGTCACCATGGTAAAGGCTGGGTGAGCACTTCTATTAAAACCTCACTTGCACAAACTTACAATTTAAAAATGAAGATTTGCTCCAGACTTGATTTTTGCATGCAATCATCTACTTGAAACAATGCATTCTAAATAGAAATGAAATCCACGGGCAAAACCCAACAGGCTACTTGTGGCTACTACATCTTAAGCTTTGACAAATTAGAATAAGTTGGGAATTTAATACCAACAATTTCCACTCCAGGTCTAGAAACAACAAGATAAACAAAACATTTCAGAAGCCTTAAGATCCTCTCTGATTCTCCCAAACTAAGCTTTACCAGGCAAACTGGTCTCCTGGCTGTGCTGGGCATCACTTACTCTCTAACCATGCAGAACCTTATTACCCAATAAGCCCTGGCCAATGTGACCTGCAGAATCAGAGGGCAATGACTTCTCAAGAGAAACAGGCCCCTGTCCATGGTGCTCACATGAAAGAAGACACAAGTATAAAGACAAAAGCAACTGTAGATAGTGGTGGGACTATAAAGAAATAAGTGGCACACAGCACACATGACAGCGAATCATGTCAAGAAAATACACACTCAGAAAGACTTTAAACTAAAACCATAAGGTGAAGGGAGTTGCTTTGGAAACTGGGTGAAGGCTCTTCCAGATAGCAAAGGCTCATAGGAAAGGCTAGAAGAAAGGGAGTGGTAAGAGTGAAGGGACCAACAAGCACCACTGAGCAGTCTTGCCATTCCAGTTTACTCCAAGCATTAGCAGAGGCAGAGGAATGAAAAGATGTCATTTATATTCCAGAAAGATTCCCGTTAGCTGTGTAGGCACCAAAGGGCCAAAAGCCAACCCTGGATGATGAAAAAGTGAATCTAAAGAAATGACAGCACTTCACAATCTACATAAAAAAGCCTGACCTTGACTCTTGAGAGAGCTCATCCAGATCATCATGGAATCATTGCTCAGGATATTCTACAAATCCAGAAAACTCCAAAATGTGAACACAAGATACAGGCAAATATCCCCATTCAGAAGAATAGAATTAACAAGGCATGTTGACAACATACCTGTAATCCCAGCAGTTAGGTGGCTGAGGCAAGAAGATAACAAATTTGAAGCTAGTAAAGGCTATATGCAAAGTCTGGGCCAGCTTGCACTATATAACAATACCCTGTCTCAGAAAAGGAAGGAGGGTGTAGCTCATCAGAACACTGGATTGGCAGGAACACCAGTCTGCCCCTGACCCTTTGCAGTCTGTGAAAGAGTCCATCACACAGATAATGTGAACCGTGCTGATTCTGAACTGAACTGGAAGGCCAGCAGATGACTAGAGTGCCAGCTCTGGAACCTTCCAAACTCAACTTATAGTCAGAGCAGGGCTTGTCACAGAGCAGGGCTCAGTGGACAATGCTTGTCCAGCATCCCTAGGATCCATGCAAATATTCAGTTCCTCAATGATGTCGATGTAATAACAGCTCTAGTGGGCTGCAGAATGCGGTGTCCACCAGAGTTATGTTTTACTTTGAACGACAGTTGTTTGCTATTTCGGCTATGACTTTACTCAATAAATAACTACCAAGCACTAGTTCTGTGTCATCTCTAGCTATCCTTCTGAGAATGAAACTAAGTCCCTGACTTCAGTGGGTAGCATTCTAGTTGAGGAGATAGAAAATAAGGAAACACGACATGCTATCAGATACTGATCTGCTTTAGGACAGAAACCAAGGTCGGTGGGAATGGAACGTTGAGACACACCTCCAGGACACTGGGGCAGCAGCTAAAACTAAAATACCAATAAGCATCATACCATTTTCTTCCCTCTCTCCTTTTTTGGAGAGGTATCAGGCCTGAGTCCTATTGTACTGCATCCATACAGGTGCTTCTCTAAAAAAGGAAGGAGGGGAACATCTGGTACTAGGGGACAACATATGTGTATTACTTTGTATTACTTCATTTGCTGAATGTCTTTGCACAAACTGAGTGATAAAAGTCAAGAGTCTGGATTCTAACAGCCCTGGCAGGCAGGGACTAAGGAAAGAGAGGAAAGCTGGGACCTTCCTAAGGAAGAGAGGAAATTAGAGACTAGGGGGTAGGAGTGCTACAGTGAACAAAGCAGGCTGCACGTGCAGGAGTCTAAATCTGAGGAGCTTCCACAGGACAAGAGAACAGGCTACAATGTTCCAGGCTCATTCTCAGAAGGATAGCTAGAGATGACACAGAACTAGTGCTTGGTAGTTATTTATTGAGTAAAGTCATAGCCAAAATAGCAAACAACTGTCGTTCAAAGTAAAACATAACTCTGGTGGACACCGCATTCTGCAGCCCACTAGAGCTGTTATTACATCGACATCATTGAGGAACTGAATATTTGCATGGATCCTAGGGATGCTGGACAAGCATTGTCCACTGAGCCCTAGACAAGCCCTGCTCTGACTATAAGTTGAGTTTGGAAGGTTCCAGAGCTGGCACTAAGTGTTGTCCCCTACCCACTCTCAGCACCAACATGATACCAAGTATCGCTTTACCACATACAGAACCACAGACAAAGAAAAAAAGTCTCCCAGACACCACTGAAAGTAAAGGCAGAAAAAAAATAGAGAAACCAAGGGCACTGAATTCCCTGAAGATTCTAATGAAGATTCTATCTAAATTGCAATGGCATTCACAGTGAGAAATTCAAATTAGATTTTAAAATGACACCTCCATAGTCTTTATTTATGAAAATGATGAACATCAGATACATGTTTTGGCTGTGGAATAATGGTCTTGTATACTGTAAAGATTTGTCACTCATATTGGTTTAATAAAACGCTGAATGGCCAGTAGCCAGGCCTGTTAGAAGTATAGGTGGGGTGACTAGACTAAGAATTCTGGGAAGAGGAAAGGCAGAGAGTCAGTCACCAGCCAGATGCAGAGGATGTAAGATGAGGATGCCTCACTGATAAAAGGTACCAAACCACATGGCTAAACATAGACAAGAATTATGGATTATTTTAAGTTATAAAAGGTAGTTAGTAATAAGCCTGAACAATAGAACAAACAGTTTGTAATTAATATAAGCCTCTGTGTGTTTCTTTGGAAAAGAACAGCTGCAGGACCAGGTGGGACAGAAACATCTGTCTACAATGTTTAAATGAGTAATACACAAATGTGGGAACCTCACAAAGAACAAAGGCACTCTTACACACTGAACTCACATTAGAAATGATGGGAATGCCTATCAGGGACATGCAAGGACACACATAGTTCAAGACATTTCAAGATAGCCAGCAGTTCCAACCAAGACAGCAATGGGTATTGACAGCTCTCCAGAGAATACACCAGCCTAGGCTGTCTTAACTTCTGGTTTATTTGCATGGTTTTGTACCATGAAAAGTTGGCTTGGTAATGATAAATATGAAGAAGGAATGGCACCCTGCCAGCTTCTCAGAACCCAGGGATAAATGTGAAGAACTTATGCCCTCCAAGGACATTATCTTCCAACTCCGGCAGAAAGGTGGTCTAAGGGGCTGGACTATTCATTAAGGTGTTAAAAGAAATGTCCAGCAAGCTCACAGAATGTCTCTGTAAAAACATGACCCTTCCAGTCAATAGGGCACACACAACTTCTTGTACACATAATACCATGAAGGATTTTATACCAGACTGGTCTGCCCTTAAACTATAACTTCTTGATACCAAAATTAAAACTCTAAATAACTTTGAAAACAAAGAATAGGCCACTGAGCTGTGGTTAGAAGTTCAAGGTCTGTCCCTGAACTTGAACAGAACTGTTCTAAACCCGATTCAAAAAGTACAGACATCATAGCATCCAGGAAGCAGCTCCCAAATTGTCTATTCCTCATGTGCACATGTGCACACATTCTTCCTTCTGGATCACTGGAAACATCAAAGCACTTGGCAGGGAGCCAAGAAGGTCTAAGGCTGTAGTTGGTGTACAGTGCTTCTCCCATAGCACGAGGCACTAAGCTCCATCCTCAGTGCACTTCTGAAAAAAACAACTAATAGGCAGGGAGTCCTCTTACTGAGCTTCTCTTCCTCTCAGCAGTCACAAAGGCTCTGTCACACAGGGACTGCCATTTGCAGCCATGAGTTCCTGGTGATGTACACAAAAGCTCTTCCTACCCACCACCCTCACCCCTGTACTTCTTCAGGACAGCCCCAAAAGCATTCCATAAATGGATGTTGCTGACCTGAACAGAAAAGGCACCCAGCAAAGTCACAGGGACACTGTGAAAGCAGAATTGTTATTGCCCTTCTATACCTCCTAACTTCCACTGTGGCTCCAATAGCTACTGAACACAAAAACCCAATGCTCACTCATCTCAGCACCTTTGGTCCACTAACCTGGTGTGTCAATGCATCATTACCTCTGACTCTGTTCCTTCACTCTCACTTCTGTTGCTCATAGCCCTCATTTAGTAGCTGTGGCATCACTATGAAGTGAGCTAAGAGCAAAGCATTCCTAATGGAACCTTTGTCTCCAGAGAAATGCTTAAGTAAGGATAGACTAGAGAGTGGCACTAGAAAGCACTACCCACAGCTACTTTTCATTCTGATGCCAAAGGAACTCTGTGATATGTGATGCAAGAAAGAGTAAACAGATTTTTACCTGACACATTTCCATGCATTTATCTTATGAAAAATGCTGCATAGGATATTCTCCAAATAGTTCAAACTGAAAAAGAAATCAACTGTCACATGCAAAGTCATTTACAACAGCGTGTATCAAATCAACAGTGAGAGCAATGGATCATATAACCCATCAAATCAAACAAAGATCCAGGAATCCTTGTTGACATGAACCACTGAATAAATCAATAAATAGGGAAGTAGGGGCAGTTATTCCTCAAAGTAAAATTCCAATACCTGTAGAAGAAAAACAGAACAGAACGTTTCCAGTTGGCACATATCACAGTCACACATACCTAGTGCAGAGGACAGTGACAGCACAAAAACTAGTATATGAGAATAGGGTATTTACTTGCTGTCAAAGCATCCACTTTATTGGAGCAAACATTAATAAAGCACATTAATTTATGTGTTCCCTGAGGAGGACACAACTTGACTTCTATGATACTCTTGCCAAAAACATGATCTCAATTTAATGTGAAAAACTTCAGATAAATATTAAATGAAAGATGTCTATAGTGGCTGCCAGAGTATTCTTCAAAACAATGCCGGGTCTGAAAGGAACTAAGAAGATAGAGAAATTGTCAGCAAAAAGGGGAGCAGCTAGGGGGAGCTCTGTGCTACCACTGACCTCCTGGATCATGTCTTACACTGCAGTTGCATAAGGCATTACTAAGTCAGACTAAGCAATTTGAGTGTGAGCTCTATCTTATAACTTGTCGATAAGCACAAAAGTGTTTCAAATTAAAAGCTGAGCAGGGTATAATATGCATTATTGCCAAAAATGTACAATCTCAACCTAACTTGAGAAATCTGATAAGTACAAATGAGTGACTTCCACAAGTACTCTCCAAAAGAGCGCTAGGGTTACAGAAAACCTTTGTGAAGTTGGGGTATGGCCAAATGGCACTAGCTTCAATCCCTAGCAACACACACACACACACACACACACACACACACACAAAAGGATTCTACTTGCAGTTTCTGACCTCTCATCCTAGAAAGCATCCAAAGACAGGGAACACTATAAGCTGATGCTCAGAGTCTTCCACATAATTTAGCGCGTGTTCCTAAAAGGCTTGTTTGTTACAGGACTTTCACATGACAGCAAGTGCATGTCTTGTGCTGCTTTAAGACAGATAAAAGTAAAGCCACAGCAACCAGGACAAACAACTGTCTGTATTTAACCACAACTGTTATGGCACACTGAGAACCAAAAGTGACATCTCTTGCTTCTTGACAGGGTCCCAAGTTCAGAATAGACTGTAGCAGGTGCAGCAGTGACTGTAACTATGGTTGTTCATCTCTTCTGTCACCACAACCCTGATTAGCTGGAGGTTGCCTGCCCAGGGAAGATACCCAATTCAAGACTGCCATACTACACTCTGAAGCAAAACTCACTATGAATGAATTCTCTCACACTGAAACAAGATACACAGCTAACACACAAATCATTTTCTCCACAAGAGGAAATTCAGGTAAACATGCAACAAGTCACCTAAAGCCGGGCGGTGGTGACGCACGCCTTTAATCCCAGCACTCGGGAGGCAGAGGCAGGCGGATCTCTGTGAGTTCGATACCAGCCTGGTCTACAAGAGCTAGTTCCAGGACAGGCTCCAAAGCCACAGAGAAACCCTGTCTCGAAAAACCAAAAAAAAAACCAAAAAAAAAAAAAAAAACAAGTCACCTAAACTGGGAAATGAATAAATTTTAAACCCTGTTAAACCCGTACTTGATTTTAAAGTTTCAACACAGGAAAATGTTTGTCTCTGTGAAAATTCTTATCCTCAACATAAACTGATGCCCCGTGTCATCAACTGACATGTTATACAACAATTACCAGTTAGACAGCTTATTCTCAGACCTTTATCTTTTTAACTTGATCGTTCAGCATAGTAAGGAGAGTAAAATCTAACTGGAGTTGATTCCACTTTCACACAAATATGTGGTTTCTAATCTGAGTTTAAGCCAAATCCTATTTTTCCACTGATGTCTATCACAAGACTGGTTACAATGTTGCCATGTGGAAGTCTCACATGGAGCTGACCCATGGTTACGCTCTCATTTGCTAGGAGCATTTTCTTAGCTGTAAAAAACTGCAAGTTGGAAAAGCCAGGTTCTGCCTTTCCCCACCAGTCCTTTCTTCTCTGGCTCCTGTTCACAAACTGATGGAAATTTTACCCCTATTGAGGGCTTTCAACCCTTAGAAGCCTTTTCTAGCATGTGGCTTAGTCAGTTTCTAAACTTAGCTCTTGGACTTGGAGTGTTAAAATCAAGCTGCAGTACAAGGCTCCACCAGCAGGTGCTGCATCAACACCTGGTGGGCTCTCAGTGCTTGCCTGAGGCTCCTGTCATATGCTTACAACCTTGTAGAAGGATACAGTGATTGCCAAGCACCAAAGAATACAATCTCAGACAACCTATTCTCAGGTTCTCCCTGTTGCAGGAGCTGTTATTCTACTTCTCAATAAAACCTTGCTTGCCTGTTCTTCGTTGAAGAAAACAAAACACACACACACACACACACACACACACACACAAAAGAGGAAAAAAAAAAAAAAGGAAGACTACAGTGCAGGATCTGGAAGGACGCCTGGAAGATCAGACACCCAAGCCTCCAGTACACAAGGGAAGAGGAGCAGAAGCCTGGCAAGACTCCATTTTAAAACAAACACTATAAAGCAAGCTAAAATCAGTGCAACTGAACTAACAAAAGTGCCCACACCAAGAAGCCCTTGACCAAAGAAATATTCTGGAAAAAGAGAACACAGGAAATAACTTTGTCTAGGTTTTAGATAATCAAGAAATAAGTGACCAAAATACATTAAAATAAAAAGGCAATACAAAGAAATCTAAATCTTAAGAAGTTTCTGATTACTAGAAGTTAGTCATGATGCATTTAGAATAAAACTCCAAACGCTGGGGAATAGTGTGACGCTCTCTACTAATGGGCACAGATCTGTCAAGGTCCAGGGTCACACCACAGACATACAAAGGTGTGGAGCACCTTACTCTGAGCCTTGATAAAGGAACTCTCAAGCTGGCAGTCAGATGAGAAGAGTCTTCAGTTCTGAAGAGCTAGATACAGACAGACACTCAGGAAGATGATTCTAAGGGGAAATCACAAACTAGAAATGGAATATGGACACCCTTGCCCTGTGGCCTGGAAAGGTCTGTAACAGAGCTCACAGATATTTCTTTGGGGAATGTTTCTCATGTTCCTTGTAAAGATGAAGATTCTCAATGCAAAAACAAAACAAACAAACAAAACCTAGATACAAACAAAACCTAGAAGGCAGATCCTGTGATGAAAATGTCAATCAGGGTATAAATACAACACAGTGGGTGCTCTCCTCCCTCTTTCTGAGTGCTAAGACACAGACATTGCACTGACCCTGGAAAAGCATGAGAAAGAGCCCTTCACTGCTCCAGAAGAGGGAAGACAAGGACAGCAGACAATAGTAACATCTGTATTTACTGATTTATGACTCAACACTTTCAGAAGTGATGAGACTATTCTAAAACAAGAAAAACAGCTGGACTCAAAAGATGGTTTCAATGAGTGATATGGCTAATCTTGGTTGTCAACTTGACTGCATCTGGAATTGACAAGGACCCATGCTGCTGGGCACTTCTATAATTAGATTAGAAGAAAGATGTACCCTAACCTGGGTAGCACCACCTGGAGGCTGGTGGTCCACATAAAAATACATAGAAGAAGGAAACTTTTTTCCTGCTTGCCTTCACTCTTGCCAGAAAATTCACAATCCTGTTGCTGAGTCAGTATGAAATCCAACTTCTTTAAAATTCTAACACAGACTGAAGACCAGCAGTTCTCCAGGAACTCTCTAGAACTTCAGCATCAGATTGCGACTGCAGGGACTTACAGCCTTATGGACCAAATAACTACCATATTATTTACTTTTTTGTAGTGAGACAGATGTTGAACTCCTTGGATCACAGACTGTTCATTCTGCCAGTTGTGTGTGTCTGGCTAATACAGAACAGCTGCTCCTTAAATATGCTACCATATTCCTGATGCACACCTGAGCTGATGGGTTGGGTCTCAGGTTATACCCACATTCTAAGCTGCCTAGAGTGCTTATTCCAACAGGCACTTAATTGGAAATCCTGGTTAAGAAACTTTCTACAGGCCAGACATGGTGGAGAACATCCTTAATCCTAGCATGTAGGAGGTGAGGACAATCAAATCTCTGTGAGTTTGAGACCAACCTGGTCTACATAGCAAATTCCAAGTCAGCTGGAATTACATAATGAAACCTTGGTTTGTTTTTGTTGGTTTTGTTTTTGTTTATTTTTTAAAGAAAAGGAAGAAAAGGAAGGAGGAAAGGGAGGGAGGAAAGAAGAGAAGGAGGGAAGGAGAAAGGAAGGAAGTCGGATGGTGGTGGTGCACATGTTAATCAGCACTTAGGTGATGTAGGCAAGCAGATCTCTGAGTTCTGAGTTCAAGGCCAGCCTGATCTACATAGCAAGTTACAGACAGTCAGGACTACACAGAAAAACCCTATCTTAAAAAACAAACAAACAAAGAAGACTCACAGAAAAGAAAACAAAACTTTCTACAAAAGTTCATTAGGCATTTTCAACTTGAATGATTCCCTTCTGTTGCTTCTTTTCATCATTTAGTGATGGTTGTTTTCTCTGGAGATAGAACTACAGCAGTTAGCTAGGTATGGTGTGCAGCATGCTTGTGATCCCAGCACAGAGGCAGAAAGGTGACCATACACTCCAGGCCATCCTAGGCTACATAACAAATTCTATGCCAACCCATGCAATATAACGAAATCCTGTCCCCCAAAAAACAAAACAAACAAATAAAATAAAATAACAAAGAATGAGAAGGAGGATAACGAGGAGGAAGAGAATAACCATGGTGTCAGACTGCACTGACAGGTTAACAGTGTGGCATCCTGGGTTCTGGAGAGGAGAGTTGCTTTTCCACCATGCCAACCTCACTTTGCAATAAGCCATTTAACACTATTTTAGATTACAGAAAACATTAAAACCTGTATGAACTTTCAAGACTAAAAACACAAGTTCCCAGACTAATCACAGGACTGTGAGGACTGGACAGTTCTGAGTTTGTGCCTATCCTATGGTCTCTAGGCTTTCAGGAAGCTCTTCATTATCCTTGCCCATCGAGAGACAGCAGGAGAAAAGGTTAAAAAGATTGTTGTAACCCAATACCAGGAAGAAGAAAATCAGAAAAAAAACAAAATACAAAAAACAGAAAAAAAAAACTGTAACAACTAAGTAACCTGGGCTGAAGGATGCAGACAGTGACAATTACAGCAAGCCCAGGGGCTTCACACAGGTCAGCTCCTTCTGTCCACTTTCCCCTAGAAGCTGGGGCTCTATCTTCCCACCTTACAGTCAAGGGAAGCACAGCACTGCCCACTGTGGCACAGTACAGTGCTAAGTAGTGGCAAAGTAAATAAGCCCTCCGAAATCAGCACCGGAGTCCACCCTGGTTACTACATGGCACCAGCTGAGTAAAGCAGCCCATTCCAAATTCCATTTCAACAGCAAGTGAGGTGGACCAGAGATGTGACTTATGTCAAAGCCTGTGCTCTTCCCACATGGCCACTGGGCTTTTACCACACAGATTACCCTCTACTGTTTTGTTCTGCCTGTACCACACTCAGGATCCTCCAGTTTGGGGACTATCACTCAAATGCCCTTGCTAATGAGGCCTCCCAGCTAACCCACATAAGTGACTACACCCCAAACCTAAAGTTCACACACATGTACACACACACACACACACACACACACACAGAGAGAGAGAGAGAGAGAGAGAGAGAGAGAGAGAGAAACACTCAGGGGCATACACAATGCCAAGGTGCTCAAATGAAACTAAGAATAAAGGCATAACACTTGCAAATGACAAAAAGCCACACCAAATGTCAAATGTAGGACTCCAGGACATTGTAAATAAACAGACCAAGTTTTAATCTGGCTCCATCAACAGTTTTTTAAATTAGACAAACCTGAAAGAAAAGCTGTATTATCATTCTTCATAATGTCCTAACCTTGAGGTTTAGAAAGGCAAAGCAATTTCTATGAGGCAAAGATCATGTGACTTGAAATAGCTGAAATATTTGGCAGGAGGGGAGATGTATTTCTGAGAGGAATATTTCTATAAAGCAAGCACACTGTAAGACTAAAACAATGAATGGACATTGGTGGAAGAATGCTTACCTAGCAAGCACAAGGTCCTAGGTTCCATCTACAGTGCATGTACGTACACACACACACACACACACACACACACACACACACACAGAGTCATTTTTAAAATGGGTAAATAAAGAAGTAAAAATAAAGTAATACATAAAACTATTCCATAAAGCAATAAAATGCAATTACCACATCTAGAAAGCCTAACAAAACACTATAGACAGATGATTTCTAAAAGAGCCCAATTCAGGCTGCCAAACTGCTCAATGAAAGGGACAGCAGTACCATTCCTGTTTCCCAGTCAGGTGAAGCAGGACAGAAGTGAACCCGAGTACTGCAAAGGAGTCCAGAGGAGACACCTGCTCAGCTCAGGACAGGCACTGCAGCACTGGCTCTATCCTTTTCTGAAGCAGTGATGGGACCCCCAAACACAGAAAGCCAAAGCCTCCAGAGATTTGTGTATGACACTTCCACTTAGAACTCCCTAAAATATAATACCTCATACACTTTGAGAAACATAAGCAAATCTGCAGTTTACATAACTGTCAATTTTTTCAACTAATGAATAGAGCAGAAATTAATTTTTTAACTTTTAACAATTTGTTTCCTAATTTTTTAAGTTTTTAGTTTTTACTAAATCTATCCATTTTATCTACGAATGTTTTGCCTAAATGTGTCCGTGTACTGTATGAGTGCCTTCTGCCCAGAGAAGTCAGAAAAGGGTGTCAGATTCCCTGTAACTGGAATTACAGATGGCTGTAACCCATTATGTAAGTGCTGAGAATTGAACCCTGCTCTTCTGCAAAAGCAATAACAGCTCTTAACCTCTGAGTCATCTCTCCAGCCCCTAGAAATCAATTTTAATATCCTAGAAATACTATACACAGCAAACCTTGTTTTATAGTCCATAAAGTTCACAGCCTGTAAAATTCTCTTGATAATCTCACTTTCAAAAGCTCAGTGACTTTAGTCAGTGAGAAACTGCTGCTTGTATTGATCCTAGATGCTGATGAAGCCAGATACACTTAAAACTATGTGGTAGTAGTTCTGCAAATATGGAAACGATGAAAGAAAGGTACCTGAATACCTGTTAGCTTAAAAGCAAAGTGCTTAGGGACCTGTAAGAAGATGGGCACACGTGCACAGGTCCGTTCTTCCCCACTTTGCTCACCTGGATGACTTTATAGAAATAGGCATACTGGCGTGCTGTGTTTTTATACTGGCTGAAGACATCATGGATGGCTTGTGTCGACTGAAGACATCTCACTTCCTCTTCTTCAAAGTAGAGAGGGGTGTCATATTCACTGGGGAGAGTCTGAATGTATGGCTGCCAGAAAGAGTTGGGGCTGGCTCGCTCACACAGCAGATGAAAGGCCAGTGCAATGTTTCCCATGGCTTGGAGAATTCGGTCTTGAGAATATAGGGGCCCTGAATCAATCCAGAAG
This sequence comes from Dicrostonyx torquatus, assembly GCA_028555095.1. Classification (NCBI taxonomy): domain Eukaryota; kingdom Metazoa; phylum Chordata; class Mammalia; order Rodentia; family Cricetidae; genus Dicrostonyx; species Dicrostonyx torquatus. Next base: position 594,166 of record JAQHUG010000327.1, on the reverse strand, counting down.
TTAGCAATGTAAATATCATGGACTCCTTTAAAAAGGCACCACTTAAACATGCAAAAACCACAGCGCAAAACCCTAAGGTCACATGCATCCTTCTCTGGACACAAAATGGAAAACATTTAAAATGGATTTGAGGACCTTTATCATCAGTTGAAAAACAAACAAGCATGATCTTTTATCGTTAGGAATGAAATTATTTATACACACACACACATACATACATACAGGTTGTACATTGCCTTAAACAAATTATTCTTACCCAATACTGAATTCTTAGCAGACTCAACAGTCATCAGTAACTTTCGTGGAACCCATAAAAACAATTCTTCTGCCTAGAGAAAAAGTAAAAAAAACAGTAGACTCTCACAACATGCAACAATGATCTCAACCACATCTACTGTCAGAAAGCCAATCACAAGAAATACAACACAGCTGTATATCAGCACTTCTAAAAATCAGGTATGTTTTAAATAGTCACATGTGTACTGTAGTTAAATGAGTAGAAGAATAACATAAAATCCTATTTCTGTGAGGAAAACTGGCACTACATTGTCCTTATGCTGATGAAACAAAATAAGACTTCCAGCGTTAATTTGAAGCAAGTAAAACATCTGGAGCAGAACACAAAGGTATGTTTTACTGCTTGCTATACTTTCAAGTTATAAAAATGAAATAATCCTTACCCTCATGTTTCACAACTAAAGTGCTTCTGCTGAGGTCATGGACCAGAGCAGAATCCCTGCTGTACAGGGATTCAAATCACAACACTGGCTAAAGTACCAGCCCACAAATGTCCTTGACCTCACTGTTCTGTTCCCAATATATATGGGGATATATGACTGTGTATGTCTGTGCTTATGTCTACTGCATAACACAGCCTAGAGCTCTGTCATGGAGGACAGAGTCAGGTGAGAACTAGGAAGGGCCTCCACAGAACCCAATACACAGCACCTTATAACCCTGCACCTTCCAGCCTCCAGAATATAAGGATAAATGTTCCCAAGGAAAGCGCAAGACAGGCCACAGCTAAGATATTGGGCTGTACTGGCATGAATGAGGCTTCTTACCTGTTACATGAAAAAAGCTTGTGACATCTTGCCTCTGACAGTGTCTAATATTTCAAAGCTTTTCTGTTTTGTCTCCTGCTATAGATTGTAAGTATCATACAGGGAAAAAATTATTTTTGGCAAATCTGGCATAATAACAAATGAATATCCCTCACACAGTAGGTACTCAACAGATATCTAATATGCCAGAGTTGTGAGGAAAAATGGAGAGAGAGCTTGGCCAAAAAGCTGTTGGAGGCGTGAGGGGACCAAAACAATAATACCCATTTCCTTTACCCAACTTCACCAACTGAAAGATACAACACTATAATAAAAGGCCACTGAAAACATAACCTGCTGAGTTTGAGAAGCAGGTAGATGCTCACACCAAGTCATAGGCATACTGGCTCCACACAGACCCATTATATGAGCTTGCCCTGTAAGGCACAGGGTGGAGAGTACAAAGCAGATGAATACCCTGAGCAACCAGCACCCACAGGCTAAGCCCAGTTCCTTATCCCCAACTGGCAAAAAGAGACTAAGTTATGTCCCTCCTCTTCAGGACAGCAGGACTGAGGAGCAGAGTGTCTCAAAAGTATCTCTCCAGATGTCCTCTCCTCTCCTCTCCCTACTGTATATGGTGCTGCCATTTCAATGAGTGGCACTTTCAGTTATCCAGAACAAGGGTCCAACTTCCACACTGTCTCCCTTACCTCCATCCATGACAGGATCCCATGTGCTCTCCTCCCACAGTAAGTCCAAATCCTTTTCCTTAGCTGACTCTCAAAATCCTATCAGTCATGTTCTACGGTCTCCTCGTAGAGGCTTAAAAACACCTGGCTCTAAGGCTGGGCTAATGACACATCTCCCCAAGAGGATAAGCTGGCAGGACTCCTAGAATGCAGTCAAACTGAGGCTCTTCACAGGCTATGTGGTCACTAAAGGGACTGTAGCCCACAAAGATAGGGAATGCTGCCTATGTACCCACAACGCTTTAGACAAGCCTTGGGTGTCTCTGTCCCATATGTTGAGCTCAATCAATACCATGCAATGGTTCAAACACACTTAAATCCCCTTAGACCAATAGATAATAAACTCACCTTGATGTCTCTTGTTGCTCTCAAACCAAAGCCCTCTTCTTTGAAGTTAACCATTTCAAACCCTTCAACAGAAGCCCCGTTTTCAGAGGCCCATTTCATTAGATCAGGGAAGTAATCTTCTCTTTTCCCATCAAAAGTAACAGACAGACCTATATCATCCATGTTGGAAACAAGAGCTACTTTAGGACACATGTCATCACACAGCTCTAGAGCATACAGACAGAGCACAACTCACAGTGACTCTTGTCATACCTTGAAATAATCAAAATTAATCACCAGGTAGTCATGGTACATACCTGAGCAAGCTCCAGGAAAGATGGATTAAAATCCCAAACTCTCTGCCAGTCACAAAGAAGTACATCCTGACACTATGTGACAAGAACACTGAACACAAGGTGCCTACTAGATAGTATTAAGACTTAGTTACAACAACTGTGGCTGAGATTCACCATATAGCGGCTTTCCTCTTAAGTCTGATATGTCATCTCACTTGTCACAATGTCCTTAACACAAAACTCAATCAATAAAATCAGTAGCTAGTCTCTGTGCACTGGTGCTTGGGGAGAAATGAGGATGCTTTGCAGGCCTGAAACTAAGGACATAGAGATGCAGGGCTAACACCAGCAACTAGAGGAGTCTAGATGAGTATGATCTGAAGGTACCCACAGATAAAACACCATGAGTGACACTGTGTGTTTAAAAGCCAAGCATGTGGCTGCAGAGATGGCTCAGCAATTAAGAGCACTGGCTGCTCTCAAAAAGCATCCAGGTTCGATTTCCAGCACCCACATGGTGGCTCATAACTCCAATCCCAGAGGATCTGATACCTTCTTCTGGACTCTATGGGCACCAGACATGCACATGATGCACTTACATATATGTAGAGCAAAACACTCATACACACAAAATAATAAAGCATAACTAAAGAAAAAGTTAAACTCAAGTACAACAGTATTTATGTAAATTTATATAAAATTGTGCTTGTATTTATAGTTATATAGGCTTAGAGGGAGTAGAAACATTCTTGGTAAAAACAAATACCTTGAAAGTAAGAGCAGTATGGAACTATAGCTCTACCTGGAATATTTTATTGTTTAAACCAAATACAAAAATTAAAAGAAAGGAGGATTAAAAGCACATGCCATCACTGCCCAGCCCGGACACACTTCTATGCCGTGTCATCTGAGCTATAGAAACAAGTGTGAAAGCCGGGTGGTGGTGGTGCACGCCTTTAATCCCAATACTTGGGAGGCAGAGACAGGCGTATCTTTGTGAGTTCGAGGCCAGCCTGGTCTACAAGAGCTAGTTCCAGGACAGGCTCCAAAGCTACAGAGAAACCCTGTCTCGAAAAACCAAAAAAAAAAAAAAAGAAAGAAAAGAAACAAGTGTGCAGACAGAACAACAGGTTGGTTACTTCAGATAAATGAAAAGCAACCATTTTATTTTCAGATTCCAAAGAAGGTTCGCATATTTTACAACGTGTGCTCCTTCTCTGCTACCTTCCATGTGGCTGTGCATACCAATCTTCTTATGCTTTACAGGACAAAAACAACAGTTATATTGAAAAAGCTTTTCAAACTAACAGTCCCTTTGCCAACTTAGCTAAGAATAGTCAAGATGACTACCAAATATGCCCTGTAAAAACAGAGCTTAAGATGACTCAGTGACTCTGCAGTTAAAAGCACTGGAACTCAGGTGCAATTAATTCCCAGCACCCACTCCAGTTTCTGGGATCTGTCACCCTCTGCTGGCTTCCACAGGCATTGTACTAGTACACGTACATGCAGGCAAAATATTAACACACATAAAATAAAAGCAAACATTAAAAAAAAAAAGGAGTAGAGTGTAGTTCAGTGGTAGAGGGGTACTTAGAATGCACCCTGGGTTCAGTCCTCAGCAGCACAGTCCCCTCCCCCCACCAAAACAAACAAGCAAGCAAACAAACCACAAACTCACACAGCTTAAGAAATTTAACTATCTCTTAATCAAGAGGACTGGGGCTGGATATGGTGGTTCATGCCTATAACCCCAGCAACTAGAAAGGCTGATATAAAAGGACTGCCATTAGTGCAAGGCTGGCCAGGGCTACAGAGCAAGACTCTAACTCTAAGAAACAAAAGATGGGCTAGAGTCAGTCATAAGCACTTGGTAAGATACCAACCAAATCAACACCACTTGACATGTCAAAAGAAAAGGTTAATACAAATCTCATACACATATCATAAAATAAAACTGAATAAAAGTCGTGCCATTTTAGCTCCCAGTCACAAATGCTTCCCCCTATAGCTCAGCACCAGTGCCTTTCACTCTCAAGTGGACTATAGTCTCTGGGGTGGCTGTCTCATCTTTCTATAGACAGGCACAATGACCTGAGGCTTTACCACTCAGAAGCCCAGCTTCCCCTCAATAGCATCATTCCAACAATTTTACCTTTTTGCTTCTTTCTTATCTTCTCAACCAGAGACCGGATCTGTGTGTACTCTTCCCATTCTTTTCCTGGGCCTGGTGCAGGACTGCTGCATTCTGTAATGTTAAAGCCACTGAGTAAGAAACTCCTCCAATTTAACGAACTAGTCTACAGATGAAGGAAGGTTTCCTTCTTGTTCTTGGCTTATGTTCAAGGACAGACCTACTGCAGTCAGGGTAATATACGTGTGACATAAAGAGTGGGTGGGTATACTCTGTACATTTTTCAAAGCATAAAATAGCTATATCCCCAAGGATGCCCCTCACTTAACTTCAGCCCAGTGGCCTCATGTGAGTTTCCACCTCTGTTAATAACTCTACTCAAAATATATCTGTAAACAGGTAAAATCTAAAAGCAAAGCTAAAATGTAAAACTATTACCCCTGATCTCTTCTAGGTGCTAAAGGTGCCTTTCTGGCTGAGTCTCAGAACAACGGCTCTCTAAGGACACAGCTAAATTGGACATAATGACAATTAGTTAACAAACATTTCATTCGCATCCATTTGTATGTGCTGCATCAAGTACTCTAGAGGAGCTACAAAAGAGCTACACGGTCATGTAAAAAGAAGTTAAGAGCCTTCTGAAGAAGCTGAACTGCAGTGCCAACACCAACCAGTCCCAGAACACACTGGCAGCCAGCCTCCTGGCACCATTGCCTTATTAAACATTATACCATCTTAAAGACAGTCTCCGTCCCATGCTCCTGCCAAACCCACTGCCCCCATCCCACTAAGGGAAATAACATGTGGCAAATAATTAATATGATCTGGTTATGTGCTGACGCCTAACTTTTCAGGTTAACCAGTCTGACTTCATTCTTCCCCTACCAAGTGCTGACTGAGGCCCTGAAGTGTAACAGCAAACCAGGAGGAGGGCTGAGAGCCACCTGTGTTCTAATGGGAGCGAGGGAGAACAATAATGAGATGCATGGGCAGTGGAATTCAAAGCACCCAGGGAGAGACTTGACAGTGGCCTGGCTACTGGTTGTCTAAGGCATCAGCAGCACCAGTTTTAACTTACAATTCAAGAATTATCAAAGTATTTTAGCATAAAAAAACAAGTGTAGGTACTGACACTTCATCTCAAACTACGAAGCCTTGGGTTTCATGTGAAAACCAGAAACACACTTACATAAACACACTGAAAATAAAGGTGAGCCTTTCTAGAAGGCTGGCTCCCTGGGAGGTATGCTGGGCTTGCCTAGGGCTGAGAGACACGATACATCTTCACAAATCTAATCTCATGCAGTCCTTGTCAGGTGGCTGAAGACAGTGATCTGTGTTTGCTGATAGCACTGAGCCTCGGGAGTTTGTACAGGATCACTCTGCTGGTCTTGCCTGTGAGTCTCTGGAGAGGACCATGTCCATGGCTGGGATATAGAAGCTTCACAACTGACAGTTCCATGCCCTAACAGGCACCCACATCTCAGCCTTTGCAGAGGGGACTGAGGTGAGAGGAGCTGTGCAATGCCCAGGTCCCTGGCAACTAAGAAGGGCAGAGCACAAGATGAAACACTCTTTTCTCCGGGAGCTCCATAACCCTGCTACAGGCAGGAGTGAAAGGCATTGTCACATGTGGCAAACACAGCTGGTGAATGTGGGGATGGGGTGGAGAACAGGACACTTACTCTGCAACAGTTCACTTGTCAGATTCAAGATTTCCTTTGGTGACACGGTGGCTGTGGCCCCAGTACCTGATTTCTGAGTTTTCACTCGACTCTTTTTACCCATTTTCTGACTATAAAAAGAGAGAAAAGACAAAGAAATGAAAGTTATATCATCAAAGAAAATCAAGAAATTAGATGCGGCATGGGGGCATCTTCATCTTTCAATGCTAAGATCTTATCTCAATTACACATCTTGAATTTTCTTAAGGGTAAAAAAATATGTAAGTAATCTGAAGCCTCTCAAACAGAAAAGAGAATCATACAAGGCAATCTCAGGAGCCAAAGTGCACTCCTTCTCACCGCTGACACCACAGCAGAGGCAGCTTCTATTCTGCAAGTTTTAGCTATCCAGAGCTTCACGCTGCACACTAGAACATTACTGCAGGACACCAAGAGGATAATGTTGATGCGAATACCACCCCCCCTACACACACACACACACACACACACACACACACACACACACACACACACACACACACAGTATGATAGGGTGAGAAATACTAGATCCTTGTTCATTCCCCCTTAAAACAGCCTCTTCCCACAGTGACAGTTTAGTCTTTCCAGACAAACAATGAAAATAAACATTTCAGACAGCTAGTCTAATATCCACATTTTATTCCATAGAAAATCCAAGATGCTTCAGAAAGCAAGTGCAGGCACTGAAAATAAGCTTCACAGACCATGCAAACCTGGCCTTGGATGGGTTTCTGATGTGGGATTCCCCTCTATATGCTGTGAATATGTTTTATTACGATTGGTTAATAACTGCTTCACTGCCTATGGCACGACAGAATAAAGCCAGGTGGGAAATTCAAATAGAGATATATAGAAAGAGTACACAGAGTCAAAGAGACGCCATTTAGCTGCCAAAGCAGAAAGATGCTGGAATGCCAGAGCTTATCGGTAGGCCACAGTCTGGTAGTGATACACAGATTAATATAAATGGATTAGTATGTAAGAGCTACCTAGGAATATGCCTGAATCATTGGCCAAATATCATTGTAATTACTATAGTTTCTGTGTGATTATTCAGGTCTGGGTGGCCGGGAAACAAACAAGCAGTCTCCATTTATTTACAGGTTTGCTGTCTCCGTCTAGCCTTGCACTTTAACCACATGAACCTTGTGCCAGCAGACACATGAGAAATGGCTAGGATATTTCATAGACAAATTACATACTGTGACAAAGGACATTCTGGGTAAAGACCTCAAGGAGCTGACATTATGTCTACAGAAAGCAGGACTCAGCTCATTTAAAGATGGGGCCAGGTGAAGCAAGACAGCAAAGAGAGGAGGCCTGGAAAGCTACCTACTGAGAGTGTTGGAACTTCTAAAGGAAGTATGGACCCAATCCTCTGGAAAGAAGCTAATTATAGTAGCATGAACCACCCCAGTGATGCACCCCATTCAAGGAGCACTGGTGACTTACACCATCTCAAGGGAGAGATAAATGCCTACTTTGGTCATTTATTACAATAAAGAAATAAATGAGTTGGGATAGGAATAGGCATGAGTTCAGTGGTAGAGGATACAACCTGGGTTTAATACGCAACATCAAAAAGAGAGAGAAATGATGGCCTGATAGGGAGAACTGTGGTAGGACAAGGTTTATAATGTGATTCCCCTACTAACATCAACATCACCAAAGCCACACAAATAAGACAGGTGCTAAAATAGGAAAAAAGCATTTTTTTGCGCCAGGCGTTGGTGGTGCAAGCCTTTAATCTTAGCACTCGGGAGGCAGAGGCAGGCGGATCTCTGTGAGTTCGAGGCCAGCCTGGTCTACAAGAGCTAGTTCCAGGACAGGCTCCAAAGCTACAGAGAAACCCTGTCTCAAAAAACCATTAAAAAAAAAGCATTTTTTGCAAAGAAGTCCATCTTCTCTTTCACATGTAATGTATCAAATTACATGTGACTTATCTTAAATCTTGTAAATCTTGCAAAACACTAGGTGCCAGTCACCCTGGGATATAAGGACACCAAAACAAACATGTGAAATAGTTAGGAAACTAAAAGTAAGTAGTTATTTTAACATCAAAAGTTAGATGGGGTGCAGGAAGAGGAACAGCTTAAGCACCTCTTCCTATGAGTGACAGAATGAAGGCAGGTGCTCCCTCTCCATTATCACTGACACCCAACTAAGAAAAAGGACACAGGTTGAACAGAATATCAAGCCTACCCAGGTCCATGGAAGTACCTCTGAAGAGAGCCACAGAACTCAGTCTGCAAGAAATGAAAGTCAGTGAAGTGCCTGGTAATAACATTTTAATCATACTTCCAAATATAGCAGGCCTGCTGGCTGGCAAAAAGAATTGCAGAAGCAAGCTTTTGGTGACATGCAACTGGGTTCTACCTCCAGTCCTTTTGTCAAGACTTGCTATCCTGTGACTCTCTAAATGACTCAAGATCAGCACCACTGAGAAAGAGCTATTAGACCCTTCACCTGCTCTTAACAGGAAATGCCTACAAAGGCATGCTGCTACTCCCCAAGTAGTGTGGTGATGTCAGGACTATAAAGAGGTCCTCTATCCCTAAACTCTCCAGTTGTCACTGGTGTTAGCCTACCTCCAAGGGATTCTTCAAGCAGCCACAGTAACCTCCCTATATTCAGTCTGCCCTCTAACAGGCACCAGATTAAGATCAGCTCCTTGCCCATGCCCTTTCTCTGTCCAAGGTCAGCTACCAGGTAAGAGGCTTAAGTTAGAATTTGAACTGAGCACCACTCCCACACTGCCTCCATTTATATACAGACAGGGAGCACATGGTATTTCAGGGTCAAAAGCTTGAAAAGTCTTCCAGACTAACAGGGTTAAATACTGGATGCATCAGACCATATCCCCTGCCAGTGACCACATGGCTCACACATGAGTGTCTGCAGCAACCTGATTCTACAAATCTCCTGCTTAGGCTCTGACAACATTATGTCTCTCTCCCTGACCAAGTTCCTCTTTTGCTACTGTGTTAGTTAGGGTTTCTACTGCTGCAAAGAAATACCATAACCAAAAAGCAAGTTGAGGAGGAAAGGGTTTACACAGCTTACACTTCTATGTTGCTGTTCATCACCAAAGGAAGTCAGGATAGGAACTCAATCAGGGCAGGAACATGGAGGCAGGAGCTGATGTAAAAGTCATGGAAGGGAGCTGTTCACTGACTTGTTTCACATGGCTTGCTCAGACTGCTTTCTTATAGAACCCTGGACTACTATAGCCCAGGAGTGGTACCACCCACAATGGGCTGGGCCTTTATCAATCACTAATTAAGAAAATGCCTTTACAGCTGAATTTCATAGTGGCATTTCCTCAATGGAGGTTCCTTCCTCTCTGATGACTCCAGTTTGTGTCAAATTGACACATGAAACTAGCAAATACAGCTACAAAACCAACCTTCCTGCTATTACCCCATTCCACAGTACTTTACAGGCCAGCCAGAGGCTCCCAGTCCTAGTGTGAATGACCTGTACCACTGAGCACTTCCCTTCACCTGCTCCCTTCCAGTCCTCACCCAACAACACCTCAATCACTTGTTCATTAGCTGCTTTTTTTCAAACTCCTATCCAGGCATCCCTGAAAGCCTTTCCAGTGTTACAGTCATAGTTTTCTGTCCTTCACAGTCCTGCCATTTCTTGAATGTCCCTCAATTACTGTGGTACAAGACTAATGCAAACCCCACTCCTTTCTGTCTCACCCCAGACACAAGGCTCCTTCTCTATATCTTATATTCTTAACCCTAAACCCACAGCTCAGCCCTCAACACATAGCAGTTGTTCCACAGAGGACACTGCACACTGCACTGAGCTCTGAAGGAAAATCCTCCCTACAGTTCTAATGGGGCAAACCCTGTGTTCCTAAAGCTGCTGGCCAAGTGTCTATTCCCTGGTGATGTACAGAAAATTCCAAAGCCTGTTCCATGTGAGAGACCATGTCACAGTGATGTGAAAGCACCATAGAGTTCTTTGGCAGTAACTGCCGTACAGCTAAGTACAACAATACAGCTATGTTCAAAAATGACTAACTTTTAGAAACAGTAATAGGTACAGATGTATAGAAGATAAAACTTGGAAACCCCACCAGTAATTTAGCCACTGGAAGAGCCTGTGTGTGTGTGCGTGCTTATGTCATCTTCAATGTCCCATGGCTGTTCAGCCTTTCAAGCCTCCCCCAGGTTCAATCGACCCTTCTCTAACTCCAGTCACCTCCACCATTATTCACAGCTGATTAACTGAAGCACAGTGCACAGCTTCACTGGCTTATACATATGCCACACAGTCATCACCTGCAGTAAAGTCACAAGAACATCCAATGTACCCCAATAACCCACCAGGCACTTTCAGTCTAGAGATACCTTGAGAATCAACCACTTTTTACTTCTTTTTGTTTTTGTTTTGTTTTGTTTTTCGAGACAGGGTTTCTCTGTGTAGCTTTGGCAGCTGTCCTGGAACTAGCTCTTGTAGACCAAGCTGGCTGCGAACTCACAGAGATCCGCCTGCTTCTGCCCCCAGTGCTGAGATTAAAGGCGTGCGCCACCATCGCCCAGCTATCTTGACTTCTATTACTCCTGATCAGTTTCTTCTTTGAACTTCAGACACACAAACTTATATTCCATATGGGCTTCTTTTGCTCAACTTAATGTCTATCCACAGCTCAAAGTTAACATCTGACCTCCCCAGTAAGGTCTTGGAAGAATGAACTGCCTCACCCCACTCTACCTGCTTGGCTTCATTCTATCTATCCTTTACATTATTTAGCTCTAGGGGTTTGTTTGTGTTCTGGAACACAGTAATGCCTTATCTAGGCCTCTGTCTTCTGGTATAGTTTCCCACATACTTTGAGGCCCTGAAAAATTGTCCTCACTGACATTAGAGGAATTCTAAGCTCTTCCTTGCAGCTGTCACTTCTTTGAAAGTCAGCGAGGAAGGTTCAAAGGCAAGGTCATTAACAGATGATAAAGGCTTTCTTTGTCTTGGGATCTGGTCTCTTGTAAGTCCCTTTGGACTGCAGTCCTTATAGACTCTAAGAGAGAGGAAGCAGTCAGTCCTGGTTACACACACAATATCCACTTACAGAAGGGAAGGAGAGTAATTGCTGGGGTCACCACAGAGCATACCTCCCTAAAGCACAGAATTCTAAGCTGGCCCATCCTGTAATCTGTTCCACCCGAAAGATCGTTTCCAGAGCTCTCAGCCATGGGGCTCTCAGCATTCTTAGCCTGCACACCAAATGTACTGCTGAGACCAGAGCTCTTAGGATCCATCACCTCATGACACACCTTCAACACAAGAGTAGTTTGCACTTCATACCCAATCATACAAGCAGTCAGAATGAAACAAAGACTGCATGTTTAATGAGCTCCACTGAAGAAAGAGGACAACTCTCATGTAAAATATACATTTACACAGGGTGGAGGAGAGCTTAACCATGGTACAAGAGTCAGATTTAAGAGTTTCTTCAGAAAATCATTACTTCATATACAAAAAGACTTTAGGACATTAAATAACAGAACAGCTAGAAATACATTCACATTTTCTTTACGGGTGTTTAGTCTCTTTGAAGGCAGCTAAAGCAGGAAATTAGGAAATTGCTTCTGATATCAAAGGAAGAGCTATGACCAAACACAGCTGGAAGCTCAGTTGGCACTAACTACAAACACCACATGCATCTGTTCATGTGGCCAGTACAGCCCAATAAGGCCAGTGCTTTAGATTCCGGTAGCAAGGAAGCTTAGGAAGGGCTGTGACTTGGCCAAAAGACTAGAGCCACCAAGCAGCAGACTCAAGCTTGAAGCCATCGACCAGTTGCAGCGTCCAGGTTGACTCTATAAACATAAGGGCACTTGAATAAACAAGCTGTCCCTGTTTAGACAACACTGACCAATGTAAAGGACAAGAAAACTAAGAAAAGCCAGGCCTGTAGGTCTCCGAGTTGAGGCCAGAAACTAAGACACATCTAAAGCAAAGCTGCATGGGTAATTCCCCAATGTCCAAGTAACTAATGACAGAAGGGCAAGAAGGGAAGGGTACAGTTTAAGAAGGATGACTAAATCAGTTGGAAATGTGGTTTCCTAAATCCAATCCTCCCTTGCCAGTTTTCACTAACAAAAATGATCTATGCTGTGTGACTTCCCTAACCCTATGGATTTGAAATGACTACCCACCCTTTATGCTTATGATTCAAAACTTTTCTACGCATAATATATAATTTTCTTTGTGATTTGGCTGACCTGGGTGCCAATTTCAAGCTTTTAACAAAGATGTCAAAGAGGCACCATGCATATCTTTAAAACTCTGAGTATGGGGAAGGGGGTACTATTCAGTCACCAGTTTCCTATAAAGACCAAATATTTATTGCCAATATTCACCCTACATGTTCATGTAAACACATGCTATATTAAACATCTATGCTCTCATGCTTTCTCTATCCCTCTCCCACGCATGTTCATTAGAAATGTTAGCTGTATGGCACACAGCTAAGTGAAAGATACTCAGCTCTGAAGTTTAGACTGAATCTGGGTATGCACTATCTCAGGAGAAGCAGAAGTGAGACCAAACAGCAACCACAACAGTAAGTAATACTTCAGATGAAGGAAGGAAGGAAGGAAGGAAAGGCTGCTGGGCAAACTGGCAGAACATCACTCTCCAGAGGCACCTGCAGAAGCAGAGCTTGGCAGGTGTTCCCCAGATGTCTCCACTTACCACCCAGAAGTTTAAAAGGTACAAGCTCCTCAAGCCTGGCCCTTTAAAGCAGTACAAACTACTTGCAAGCCCATCAGCAGTCTCCCTACCTAACAGACAGAAACAAATGTCATAACTGTTAAATGGCTGACTGGCAAGCAGGGGCGACTGTAACAAGTTCAGACCATTTTCACCACTGAATTATGTACCATTCTAGTCTGTACAGGGAAATAAATAGACCACATTTTGGGGACCATGGCTAAAAAGGAGGAGGTAATAGGGTGGGGGGGGGCTAAACAATTAGCTCATTTTTACACAGTACAGCTCATATATAGTGATGGATGGCATTCAGTTGCAAAAACTTTAAGACTTCCATTCATAATGGAAATGGAAAAGATATAAATGTGTGCTTTAATAAGTTCTTCCTGAAAATGATGCTTTGAACTAAATACAACTAGAACTAACATTTTGATATTACTTATTTGGCAATTTGCCCAGGAACCTAGCTCAATATCATCTGCTTTTCAATTTAGTTTGCACTAACCCAACTTCACAGTTGGGCCTTCTGAAGGAGGTTCTGGTCATGTGCTTCCTCTCCTGCTCCAAACTCCCAGCTGTAAAATGCACCTGAGCTGGTGAAGCCTGCCCATTGAGTGGGAAGAAGCAAGCATGCCTTTGCCCATCTTCTCCAACACCCTGTAGGTCATGAGAATCAAGCATCAAGTATACAAGTATACAGACTGCAAGATGGGTTGGGAAACAGGCTGGAAAACATGCTGTCCTGAACACAGCACTGACAAGGTGCATATGGCCTTGGCTTCACCACTGCCAGGTGAGGTGGAACTGACAGTTATCAGAAGCACACTGGCTTGGCCCAGCATGCCATGCCACAATAACTCACACCAGTGTGGTACAGTTCTGTACCCGCCAACTGGCACAGAACTCTTGAATCAATGGAGGTGCTGTGTGCCATAGACTCAAAGGAATCAAGAAGCCAAGGCAAGCATTTGAGAGAACTGATTTTGACCCAGTAGCTACTTTGTACCAATACAAAATTTGTACTTTGTACCAATACAAACATAAATTTAAATTTTAATCTCTACAGAATAATTTGGACTATCATATGTATGCACGTGAACTTGAGAACTCAAAAAAAGTTGCTTTCCAAAAAAACATTGAGTATTTCCCATAAATCTAAAGTAATTGTAGATATTTCTAAACCGTTCTGGTTGTTTTTCAGCACAAACAGTCTTAAGCTGTTGTTAAATTTAAGCACACTGAAATTAACGCCTGGCTTCTAGTCACTGAGTGATTGGACCCTGAAATCAAGACTCATTTGCACCATCAGTCAGCACCAGTGATTAGTGTATCCCTAAAGCAAGTATCAGAGGTGTGTCAGAATGGTCATCAGGAGGGGACAAACCAGACTGCCTGTCCTGGTCTAACTACTTTAATTTCAATGAGAAGCATGCTGAGAAACTGAGGCGCCTGAAGAAGCAGCAAGATATCCACAACTTCCTGACAACTGGGAAAGGAGGCTGATTACAATGGACTGTGTGTTATACTTCAGGAAAAGACTGAGTCTGTCTCTGTCAAAATTATATCAACTGGTCACTGACAAAACGACCCTCACTGGTAAAACTTCACTGAAATCCATTATCTGAGCGAGCAGGTGACATCTATGACAAATGAGGTGACTGGGTGACCAATTTGCGCAAAGTGGAAGCCTCTGAACCCAGTCTGGTAGCACATCTCTTTGATAACAGTTCATGTACTCAGAAGCAGCAATCAAAGCTAAGCCCTAAGCTGACTTCCAGTCTGCTTCCCTGCCACCGGAACAGTACCTGTGTGCTGAGGTCAGCTTTACCTTTTCTATAAACTGCATCAAACACCTACATTCTGTTACCTATATTGTTCCTTCAAATAAATAAATCTAGTCAATACCCATGAGGCCTGTATGTAAAACAATTATCTAAAAATAATAATAATAAAGTAAGGAGTCAGGCATCATGAACAATTGCTTCTATTATCTCTCTCTAAAACAAAGATAGCAGTGTTGAATGGTGACAGGACAGCTGTAACCTGCTAAATTACCTTCAAGCCACTTACACTCCAAACATGGGATTCTGGATTCTAAAATTACAGAGCATCAGGATTGAAAGATACCATTGAGAAGATTATGTAAACCCTTAGGCACAACACTGTGTCATCATTGAATGTCAATGCATCACTAGCCACCATCTGATTCTAGTCTGAAAACACATGGAACAGGTAGATGAGTGGTGCTTGGCTGACAAATGCACAACCTGAAGTTAATTCTGGGGATCAGACTGAAAGCATCCCACTCAATCCTGGGGTCCTCTGCTCAATGACAGGCCACCACCAGTCCTGCCTGCTCACTTCTGAAGCAGTCTCCTACTTATAAGTCACTTCTCTGTAACCTGTCCAAATTCTGTGAAGATGGTTTCCATGTCCTTGTCAAACTCTTTTTCCAGGTTTATAGCATGCCCCCCACACTTTCCAGAAGTGAACAACTTTGTACACTGCCCTCCAGAGAGCAAGGCAGCAAAATCCTTCTGATACACGCTGGGGGAGTCATACTTCAATGGGACTCCTGCCTTCCTGGACTCAAATCAGGATCTTATTAATTTTGTAAGGTTGTTCCAGGTTGTTTTTAAGCCAAGAGAATTCATTCCCTTGTCACATGTACAATTCTTGTGTCTCATCTGAAAGGCAAAGATAAATGGGATACAGCCCTATAGCCTTTAAGATGAGAGATCAAATAAAGCTATTCGTTATGTAAACTGATCTACAAGACAGATGTGCTACATACACTAAACAATGAAAAGTGAAATTCCACATACACTAAACAATGAAAAGCAATAATTTCACTATTATGTTGTTTCAGGGTAACATTTCAGGCTGCTGAAACCATACCATTCCTGCTATGTATTGTGGCAGTTTCCAGCATGACTGTCCTCATCCTAAGTGCAAGGTGTGAGCATACACAATCATGGACTCAGGTGAGCATCTTACACAAGTGATGAGACAAATGTCATATGCCTCTGTAAAGCAGAGGAGAAAGCTGCTGCTGCTTAGAAAAGTTAGTTTATACAAGATGTTAAGTTCAGCTGGTGCCAGAGCCTCATGAGTACATCTCAACCACGGAGTTATTGATAGTCAATCATATGTTGAGGATTTGGCTCAAAGCCAGCCATGGTTCACTGCTATCTCTGATGTTCAAAATGAAAACATATTCTTGCAGTAGCAAAATATACGGTCATATGGGTTTTCTCTCAGGTTTTTTTTTTTCAAGGATAAGGCTATTTTGCTTGCTTTGTCCAAGTATGCAGGACATGAACAAAACTTGTAAAGGTGCTTCCCCCCATAACCCCTACCTCCACTAGACAAATTCTACCTACATCTCTGCATTTCACAGTCTTGTTATAGGTCAAAAAATTACAGAAGTCAATTAGATGACATGATGATGCTAATTAACAAAGAACTTCTTCAGTCACTAGCAAATACTTCACAGTAAAAGCAACTTTAATGAAGACTTTTTAATGCCCAATTTTTACTTTTTCTTAGTTTTACTTAATAAAGAACTGTTAACATTAAAGTTAGGCCTATTTTCTAAAATTCAAACTGTTAAGGTCTCTTAGTTGTATAGACTTGTAATATGACAACATGTCTTAATGAATTCTAATTTTAAAAATGGAAAGTGAAATTAGGAGACTGAGGCGAGAAGACTGGAAGTTTGAAGGGGATTATATGATGTGGTGGAGAGATCTACGTATGCTGGCATATATCTGTCATCCAGCTTCTTGGAAAACTGAAGCAAAAGGATAAAAAGTTTAAGAACAGTCAGGCAGTGATGACACACACCTTTAATCCCAGGACTTGAGAAGCAGGGGAAGGCAGATCTCTGAGTTTAAAGCCTACCCGATCTACAGAGAAATCAAAGACAGCCAGGGCTGTTTCAAAAAAGACACAAAAAGTTCGAGGACAACACTAGTCAACCTATGAAGACCTTACTTCAAAATTTAAAATTTTTTATTAAGGCCTAGAGATGTATACCATTTGCCTGGGAGGCACTGGGCTCAACCCAAGTATTTGAAAGAGGAAGTGAAACTCAGACTCACAGACAGTGATAAGCCTAGAACACCAAGTATTACTGCATATTAGGTATGTGAAATTTTTACTTGTCAAGTAGGAAAGCATTATTGTAGACACCCAATCACTTGTATTCTCTAGACAACCTTTAGGCCTCCTTAAAGACTGTTAAAACATTTCTCCTGGCTCTGTTCATCTGCCCTCTTCTCTCCCCACCCCCACCCCATTACTGAGGTGAGACTTGCCTCATTAAACATTAAACATTCACTTTGGCCTGGTAATCAGAAATCACTCAGTTTCCTTTCAAAGGCATAACTTCAGCAAAAATCTTGTCTCCGCTGACTGGAGACTACTGGGAAAGTATTTTAAATGAGAAACGAAAGAATTTCCAAGCTGTTACATTGAACTTTATGTATAACTATTATATTCCACTTTTTTCACTTGAAACTTGTTGAAAACTATGTTTGTGCCCCTAGTCTTATGATGTGTTTATTTCAAAAACCTAGAGGAGACTCCCAAGTGGAAACGAGGTCTACAAGGTTCATCCCTGGCTTAAGTTACCAGACAAACTTCACACACACACCACACACACATATTTAAAAAAAAAAAGACTTTTATTATTGCATAGTCTTCTAATTGAAGATTCTTTTTTCATAAAGCTATTAATATACTTAACTTTTTTTTAAAAGTCTCAACTTCTTTCTAAAAGATAAACATATTAAATGTATCAATGGGGGGCCGGAGAGATGGCTACTTATTTAAGAGCACTTTATGCTCTTTCAGAGGAGCTGCATTTGGTCCCTGACATTCACATCTAGCAGCTCAAAGCTTCGTGGTATATCTAATTCTAGGCAATCCTTTTCTGACCTTCATGGGCTCAGGCATGATATACATACATAACACATTCTGGCACGTGCCATTTTACTATAATTAATAATCTCAAGAGGCTAAATACAAACCACTATGAACTGGTTTCACTGTAGAAGGAAAGACACACAGCACAGCAATTCCAAACATCCTTCACTAACAGAGAGTCCAAATAGAATAGTGAAAATTTTAAGCTAATAGAGAAAGCAAATAACTGACCAGAGCAACTCTATAGAACATCAGAATAACACCATCACTGTTACATTGGAGTAATCTAATTGTAATAAATGACTACTCTGCTTCTTTAGAGCAACACAGCTTGCCTCCATTCCCAGGACTTTGGTCCAAAAGGAAAAAACACACTAAAAAACTGTCTGTTCCTGGAGAATCATCATGCTCTGTAGCCAAGAGCAGGCAACCACTTTCTAAGAAGAGCCTTCCATCAAACTACACACAAAAAAGAGTTACATTTCTACAGCCACTTCCATGAGTCAAAGTGAGCCAGACTTTGTAACTAACACGTTCAGAAACTTGAAAAGCCTCATACAGCTTGCAGAAGCCATAGTATATTTCACTCACATTTTTTACCAAAATTCCATACATCATTTAGCTACTCTCCCTTATCTCATGTTCCATTGCAAATTCAACTACAGATGGAAATATGCAAAGGGAGGGAAGATGACCCTTACTGAACACGTACAAACCTTTTTTGGTGACTACTCCCCGAAGGATAAAATGTAGCGGCTACTGGCATACAAGGGACATTGTAATTGTCATTGGAAGTAATGCACAAGCAACTCAAACTAAGAGGAAACACTACCCCATTGTACATAACGTGTTGGAGCAGTTGAAAATGGGATGGAGGCAAACCTAGAGGGACACTGGGAACCCTACTATGTTTTCCTACAAGCAAACCTCCCGTTTCTGTTGCTATTTTGCTAAGCACTGTCATCTTTGCCATTCTCTTTTGAGTGTGATCAAGATTTCAGGAGGTTGCTGACTGTTCATCACAGAGCTAAACACAAAATCAGTTTTGTAGTGGTTGGCCTGCAGAAACTTCTCATTGTCACATTACCAGGTGGCTCCTAAAGAAATTGTTTAATCATCTTTAAATTTGGTCTAAATATGTATTACATAGAAAAGATAGTCAATAACATTTTTTAAAATGTGTGTAGTACTGAAGATGAAAGCCAAGTCTTCTCACACAGTAAACACTCTACGACTGAGCTATATCCCCAGCCAAAAGGGTCTCACTGAGTCCAGGCTGGCTTTGAACCTAAGATTCTCCTGCCTCGGGCCCCTGCGTAGCTGAGGCTACTGTTAGCTATGCCACAAGGCCCAGCTAACAGCATCTCTTTCTTAGTGAGCCTCTCACTGGACACTTACATACAGAAAAGGAACAGACACTGTCCCTGCTGGAGTCCACATCAGCACAAGCTTCTAAATCACTCTACTGAGGTGTTCATGCAGTGATGGGTGGGAGTGGGCAGCAATCACTTCCATCTGGACTAGAGTTCCAGATCCAGATAGTAGGAAGAGCTCAAGCAAAAGAAAGAAGTACAAAGAGAAGAGATAGAGGATAAGGTCCAAGGTTACTTGGAGTCCCAGAAAAGCTGTTCTGTAGCTTTTTCAGAACTTGGCTTTACAAACTGTTTCTGGCTTAAGACAAAGAAAACTCATTCACAAATGACTGGAATTTCATCAAAATATCAATCACAGCACCAATCTAAAATGTGGGCCTCTAAAGGTGGTAGCCCAGATACATACTGTAGGTAATGCCTCCAGTGAGTCTGAACAGACTAACTCAAGAGAGGAAAAGTCCTTTTATACTGCTGTATTCTTAAGATTCACTCCCTTAGAACTGTCACTCTTTAAAGCTCATCTCTAAAATGTCCTCAGCATTACTTTTGAAAGGAAAAATGGAGACAGTATCATTTTACATATGGAAATCCACACTCTGCAGTGTCCAATTCTGGATTTTTGGTTTTTGTGTTTTCCAAAGGATCTCCCTATGTAGCTCTGGTAGGCCTGGAACTCATGCTCCCCTGCCTCAGCCTTCCTGGCTGCAGCTCAGCTACAAGGGATCCAACACTCAAGAGTCAACTAGCTGAGGGTCTGGCAAGGCAAAATTACTGTCAACATCCTGTTCGAGTGGTTTTGCTTTTGGAAACAACACCATGCTCGTTTAGAAATGGAATACAGCATGCCCCAAGTCATTCTCAACGTGTGCACACTTCTGAAACGCTCCAACGTCCTCTCCTCTCCCGGCTCGACGGGCGGGCGGAGGGGGGTGGGGGGAGGAATGAGCCCCCCCCCCGCCGCCGCCAGTGGTGCACGTCACTAATCAGCTCCTTCTCCAAGAGGGGCAACTAGGGAGAAGAGGCAGAGTCGCATCCCCAGGCTGGAGCCGCAAGAAGGAAGAGTTGAAAACTGGAATGGCAAACTCCGAGAGCACTGAATGCTTCTCCCTCGCAGCGAGCTCATCGCGTGTGGACCTCGGCCAGGGGCGCGTGGGAAGAAACATGACCTATTTTCTACGCCTGCCTTTGCAACCGGGCAGTGGAGGACAAGACGCGGGGGCCGGGCTCCCGGTGGGCAACAGAGGGCTGCAGGGAGAGGCGCCGCGGCCCCACGCCGCGTGCGCCCGCCGCCACCGGAGGAAGGAAAACCAAGGCTGCAGCCGCCGCACGCAGTCCCAGCGCCCCGCGCGCGTTCCGGGCCCCGGCCGCACCCGAGGGCGGCGCCCAGGCCGCGCCCTGCACCTGCCGCCTGCCCACGTCCCAGCAGCGGAGGGGAGCGGCGGGCGCGCACGAGTCCCCTCAGGGAACAGGCCTGTCTGGCCTCTGCGACCGCAGCCGCCCGGGCCCAAAGAGCTCGGCCGCAGCGGTCCGCCGGACCTCGGCGCCCGCCCGCCCGGCTTCGGGAGCGGCAGAACCCTGTCCCCTCAGCCCGCGGGCCGCACGCGGGAGTCGGTCGCCCGCACTCACCTGCCCGCTTCGCCTGTGCGCAGCGGCGGCGCCACACTCCGGCCGGGACCCCACCGTCCGCCTCAACCAACCCCCCAGGCGGCGGCGGTGGCGGCGGCGGCGGCCGGACGGGAGGGGCGGGACGGCGGCCAGAGACAGCCCCGCCGCCCAGGCCCTACCCGGCTCCGCCCGCCCCCTCGGTCCCGCCCACAGGCCGCCGCCGCCGCTCCTCATTGGTCCGCACCTCACACGCCTCGGCGCAGCCCCGCCCTGCCGCCTAGCCGCCCTGCTGCCCGAGTACTGCTCAGCCATTGGGCAGCAGTGACGGGGGCGGAGCCAGATTTAAGAACGCAATTGGTTAGATTTTGCCCATGATGGCGCTGTGATTGATCGACCGGAGCCCAGACTCCGCCTTCAGGCCCAAGTTCCGTTAACAGGTTCGGTTGCTCCCGAACTCCCTCTCTCCATGAGGGCGGGGCAGATGAGAGGGCCAATTCGAGTGGCTCCCTTCCCCCTCCAGGAGGCCGTCCACAGAGCTACAGGCTAGGCAGGGAGGTGACGAAAGACTTGTTACTCTTTTTTTTTTTTTCTCTAGCTTTACTCTCTTTTAATTGGTTGTTGGGGCACCTGACTTTCGCCGCCCCTTCAGCCGCCTCTAGCGTCACGAGACGCAGGGTGATGACGTAGTTCGCCGACATTCCGGATCCAATATGGCTGCTATCAGGAAGGAGAGTCGTCGCTAAGGGGTTTGCCTGAGGCGAAAGGTGAGTATCTAGCTGACCGCAGGCAGCGCTGCTCACCTTCCGCGCGCCTGGTGGTCCTAGTAGGGTCTGTGCAACTTCCTGGGTTGTGTGGAAGCGTCCCACTTCCCGGATTCCGCCGCCCTCCTTCCTCTAATCCCTGATGCACGTTGAAATTAGTATGCGACGCTGGGTGGAGGCGAGGGAGCTTCGGGAGAGGGTCTGCGGCTTGGGGTGCACCACGAATTCCAGGAACTGTTAGCCGACCTCCCAGAGGAGAAGGTTTTTGCGATTTGTTGGATGGGTTCTAGCAGGTGAGAAAAGGGGGAGGGGGCTAACACGCCCAGACCCTGCCGGAGACTGACCCAATCATCTCTACCTCCTCGCGGCGTGAAGATCCCTCCGTTATTTAGGATTGAGGTTTTGGAGATCGTTTCATGGCTCTTGGAGCGTGGAACAGGAGTAGGATTAAGAATGAAGAAAGGAGATTTCCTCAGATAGTCTCGTTCTTATCCAGCATCATCCTCTCCTGGGTGATTGGTTTGGCTTGTTGATGGGGAAATTGACCTTTAGTAAGTTGCGAAACGCAGCTTTGTGTATCTGAAATTTTTAAACAGTTTACATGCATAACGTATACTTGGTAGTGTTCTTAACTTTGGACTGCCAGTAAAACGTACCTTGTCATAAGTCATCCGATATAAGAAACAGACTGATTCTAAGATCAGTTACTACAGACTGACTTTGATTTTTTGTTGTTGTTGTTTTTGTTTGCTTGTTTGTTTAAACAAAGTCTCCCTATGTAACCCTGGCTGGTGTAAAGCTCTCTCTGTAAACCAGGCTGGCCTCCAGCTTAAAGAGCTCCACCTGCATCTGCCTTCAGAGTGCTGGGATTAAAAAGGCATGTGCCACGAGTCTGGGCTAAAAAGACTGGCTTTTTATGTTTTTAAGACAAACTTGATCCTGGTGATATCTTGATACATAATTGTTTTTTAAAGAATAACTGGGCAGCACCTTGTTATTGTGGGCATGCATAACACATTTCTATGAATGGATTCCATGAAAGTGTAGAGGTTTCAAGCCCCAGTACCTAGGCCATTATATGACATTTAGTAAATTATATTTGCTGAGTAAGTTAGAATAGATGGGTGATGATCTTAGGAATGTTGGTAAACATTTTGATTAAAGTTGTTAGTGTTGTCAAGATCCTTGTTTGCTAAGGAATCACCTGTGGTGAGTAGAATTGGTTTTAGGGGTTTTCTCCTTTTATCTGGTATTTGCGTATTTTAATGTGTTATTCAGGCATATTATTAGTTGATCATGATTTTGACATAAAGTGAATGAGCTTGTTTTAGAAGACGATGCTTGAATGCAATGAGCTCACTTAGTATATTTTTAAAAAGAAAAAGGAAGTTCTCTGCTGTGTTCTTTAAACTTGGATATGGAATTAAATTGAAGAATTTTTAAACAATACCCCTGTTGGGTTAAATCTGATTCATTTGTTTGTTTATTTTGTTTTGCTTTGTTTTTTGTTTTGTTTTGGGTTTTTTTTTTCCCCCCCAAGACAGGATTCTCTGTGTAGCTTTGGAGCCTGTCTTGGACAGGCTGACCTTGAACTCAGTGAGATTCAGCTGCCTCTGCCTCCCAAGTGCTGTCATCACCCCCAGCCCTGATTCATAGTACTTAAGTCAGATAAATTAGGTAGCGTTTACATTATGTAGTAATATCAATGTTGTAACATTGTTCAGAGCTTTGGAGAATATCTACAAATACAGTTCATGATGGAGAACTACAGAAGAAGCTGGTACACTTCTGAAATTTTCTTAGAATATAGACCAGCTGTCTCTTTGATGTGACAACTGGCGAATGATCAGACTTCAGAAAGAAAAAGGGGAAGTGATGCAGATTACATTTCTTTTTTGTTAAAGGGTGGAGCTAGGACTAAAGAGATGGCTTAGCAGCTCAGAGTACTTACTGTTCTTTCAGAGCACTTGAGTTTAGTTCCTAAACACCCATGACAGGCAGTTCCTTGCAGCCTATAATCTCAGCCACAGGGAATCCAGTACCCTCTACTGGAACCTACACACATATGGCATACACAAGCATACATATACACATAAGTGAAAATATATATAAATCTTTCTAAAAATACATATTAAAAATGGGACTGGAGAGATGGCTCTATGGTAAAGCACTTTCTATACATGCACTAAAACCAGAGTTCAGACCCCTAGCACCCATGTAAAAAAGTTAGGCTTCATGGTACACTTGTAACTCCAGTGTTACGAGACAGGCGGATCCTGCTACATCACTGGCAGGCCAGCCCCCTAGCTGAAACTGTTCTCCAGGTTCAGTGAGAAACCCTGTCTGAGAGATTAAGATTGAGGAAGACATCCTTATGTCATCATCTGGCCTCTACATATTCCCCACACAGGACACCACACTCTCACACATGCATACACGGAGTTTGTTCCACTGTAGTAAAGAGTGGGTTGCTGAACATAAGTGCATTTAGGTTTCATCTAAAAATAAAATAGTCTATAGCCTAGTAAGTACAAGAAGTACATATATTGTTAATAAGACACAGTTAGGTTGATTTGTGTTCATATTACTAAACCAGACTTGTTGATTGGCAGGTTGATGTTGGCCTGAAGAAAGATCCTCAGAGGTAAGCTATGGCACTCTAGCCTTGTTCTAACTCAGATAAATATTTGAATCACAAACAAAGTATCTAAGAACCACAGTTCTCCCTTCTGGAGAAATGGCTCAGAAGTAAAAGACTGCAACCGGGAGCTGGAGGTTGCTCAGTGGTTAAGAGTACTGGCTGCTCTTTCAGAGGACCCAGGTTAAATTTTTAGCATATATATGGTGTCTCACAAATATCTGTAACTCTTAATGGCAGTGGATCTGACACCCATTTCTGACCTCCAAAGGTACTAAGCATGCACTTGGTGCACAAACAAACATGCAGATAAAACACCCATACACATAAAATTTTAAAAAAGCAAAACTTTTTCCCATGGAATGTAGGTGCTTTAAAAGAAAAGAAGAAAAAAAATGGATGCTGCTCTTAAAGAGGTTTCAAATTTGGCTCCCAGCACCCCAGTTAGATGACTCACATCCTCCTGTTAACTCCAGCCGCTGTCCTGTGCTGGCACCTGCACATAATCACACACAAACACATGTGCATGCACATAATTTAAAAATTTTTTTAAAATAATTGTGCATCTCAAGTAACAAATGCATGCAGACAATGTAGTAAATATAAGCAGCATGATAGATGATACTGAGATGTTATTTTTCTTTGCATGGCTAAGAGTTGAGTCTGAGTCCTTTGCATGCTAGACAAAACATTCCACCAATAAGCTAAATCCTTAGCTCTTCAGTGTTTGTAAAAGCAGATAATAGACCCAAACTGTCAAAGCGTAACTTACTAAAAATGGTTAAATTTACAGAATCTCAGCTGCTGTAAGAGGAAGGGCTATCTTGATAAAATTATTCTATGATGATGCAGTGATACATTTATAGAGACAAAGTAGTGTGCAGATTAAGTGTAGTATCTTAGACAGAATCAGCAAATCAGGTCTCTGCCTAATTTACTTGCTAACTCTACATGCTCTATGCTATCTCTTTGACTCCATTAACTTCAAATTTTCAGTGATAAATTCTGAGACTAAGAAAACATTGTGTGGGGCTGCAGAGATGGCTCAGAGGTTAAGAACCAGTGCTCTTAACCAGAGCTCTGTCAGAGGTCCTGAGTTCAATTCCCAGCAACCACATGGTGGCTCAAAACCATCTGTAATGAGATCTGGTGCCCTCTTCTGGCCTGCAGGCATACATGCAGACAGAACACTGTATACATAATAAATAAGTAAATCTTTTTTTGAAAAAAAGAAAAAAAACATTGTATGACATGGTTACTGAAAACTTTGAGCTGTGACCTACAAAGTTTCTGGATCATAGCTTCATAACCAACCAACTCAAATTCTTTCTCTCTCTCTCTCTCTCTCTCTCTCTCTCACACACACACACACACACACACACACACGTAAATTTTGAAATTAAATGTACAATAAAGTAACATAAGAGATTAAAAACAACAACAAAAATGGAGTGGAGGCACACCCCTTTAAAACTTTGAGCTGTGACCTACAAAGTTTCTGGATCATAACTTAAATTCTCTCTCTCTCTCTCTCTCTCTCTCTCTCTCTCTCTCTCTCTCTCTCACACACACACACACACACACACACACACAAGTAAATTTTGAAATTAA
Organism: Dicrostonyx torquatus; assembly: GCA_028555095.1. Taxonomy (NCBI): domain Eukaryota; kingdom Metazoa; phylum Chordata; class Mammalia; order Rodentia; family Cricetidae; genus Dicrostonyx; species Dicrostonyx torquatus. The sequence continues at coordinate 568,265 of JAQHUG010000327.1, read as the reverse complement.
ATGTACAATAAAGTAACATAAGAGATTAAAAACAACAACAAAAATGGAGTGGAGGCACACCCCTTTAATCTCATGTCTTAGGAGGCAGAGGCAAGTAGCTCTCTGAGTTGGAGGCCAGCCTAGTCTACATAGTGAGTTCCAGGACAACCAGGGGTTTGTAGACAGAGACCCTGTTTCAAAGAACAGAAAGAAAAGGGGAGGCGTGTACAAGGTATGGCGTAACCCCAGATTGTGAATTCTGGGCCAGCCTGGGCTACATAGCTAGCTTCAAGTCAGAATGTAAGAATTATGTGGGTACAAGTTTCTGACGTTCGGGGGTGTATAAGCTGCTTTCTAAACTAAAGTCTGATTAATGAATGAAGGGTAGTGAATACTCAGTGCTTTTGGGTGCACTATTGGTATGAGTTGTGACCAGCAACATCAAGGTACTATAGACCTGAACAAGTATGGTTTTTCCACATGTGTTGTGAGATCTTTCCAGCCTCGTCTCCCCATGCGGTTATTTCCCCCACCCAGCTCTATGCTGCTTCTCATAGTTGTGCTGCTGCCCTGAGGTCCTCTTTTGGGGGAGCTACTTCTTCCCCTAATGTATCACCTGTCACATCTTCCTTTAACTTTTAACTTTTCTTCCCTCTTCCGGGAAAGGACTTCCTCTCTGTGTTGATTTCTCTCTCTCTCTCTCTCTCTCTCTCTCTCTCTCTCTCTCTCTCTCTCTCTCTCTCTTTCTTTCTTTCTTCCTTGGCCAGTTTGCTCTTTCTTAAGGCTTTTTCATCATCATGTAGGGGTTTTCTTCAGACTGCAAATATTCTTCTCTATGCTGGAAGAGAAAATAGCAACAACAAAAATTTCTAGCTATTTCATAGTTTGTTCATTCCGTATGCCCACTTTAGGTTTCTTTCTCCATCTTTCCATTTCTAAGAATGTTCTTTTGTGTGTTTTAATCTACCTTATTGAGGTCTAATTCATGTGAAACAGAATTAAATATTTGAAGTATACAAATCAGTAGTTCTTACTATATTCAGAGATGTGTGACCATCACCACAGAGTCCGTTTTTAGTGTTCTTAACTCACTGCCAATTTGAATACCTTGACTTTTTATTTTTTTTTAATGTATATGAGTGCTCTGTCTGTGTAAGCGCCTGCAGAGAGAGAAAAGAGGGCACCAGATCCCATTATAGATGTTTGTAACCCACCATGTATTTGCTGGGAATTGAACTCAAGACCTCTGGAAGAACCACCAGTGCTCTTAACTGCTGAGCCGTCTCTAGCCCCTTGAATACCTTGACTCTTATCCTTTAATTTTCATTCAGTGTCTGCGACTCTTGATCGCTACCTCTGTTTTCAGTCTGTTTCTCCTTCATTTCTTGTGGGGTTAAAGATGAAAACTCTTTTAATTCTGCATCATCCCTTCCCTTTCTTGCTTTTGGTGACTCTTCCTAAAGCCCATCAGAGTTCTCCCCCAGGCCGGTTTTGCTCTCCACTCCTCTGTCAGCACAGCTTTACAGCTAATTCATGTGTAAGTGAGAAACCCGAGACAGATGCTCAGAGAGCAAAGGTCCCCATGAAGGATACCCTAAAGTCCAGGCTCAGTCTTTCCTCAGATCTTGTTTGTTTGTTTTGTTTTTCGAGATAGGATTTTTCTGTAGCTTTGGAACCTGTCCTGGAACTAGCTCTTGTAGATCAGGCTGGCCTCAAACTCACAGAGATCCACCTGCCTCTACCTCCTGAGTGCTGGGATTAAAGCCAAATTTCTCTTGCCTCCCAGCAAAACCAGCTTTCTCTCTTGCCCTCCATGTTTTGTTTCTGTCTCTCCCACTAATGTAAACATGTTAGAATAAAGCTTGTCTGTGTTCCTGCTGTGTTGTTGAAGTTGGCTCATAGGAAATGCTCCTCAGCAAATGTGTAAATGGATACGGGCATATAGACCTGTCAGTAAAGAAGTGCACCTGAGTAAAGAAAGAGCGCTAAGACAATGATTCCCTCAGCCAGCTGGCCAGGTGCCTCTTGTTCTACAAGGGATAGATGTGAAAATTGATCAATATCAGGACCTAGAAACATTCTAATGCTCATCTACAGCAGAAGGCAAGTGTGTTAAAGCTATAGAATAAATTGGTGCCCAGTAGGACTGGAAAGATACTCAATGGTTAAGAGCATTATGCTCTTGCAGAGGACATGAATTCAGTTCCTAACACCTACATATAGTGGCTCATAACTCCAGTTTCCAGGGAATTCGATGCCTCTGGTCTTTACAGGTATTTTATTCATGACTACACACAACGATGACAAAAATAATAATTTAAAATAATAAAAGTCTTTTTAAAAAAATACCATGCAACACTTCCTCAGTGTCCACACTGGCATGTCAAACACTCCTGGAGAGATGGCTGAGAGGTTAGAAGCATTGGTTGCTCTTCCAGAAGTCCTGAGTTAAATTCCCAGTAACCACTTGGTGGCTCACAACCATCCACAATGAAATCTAGTGCCCCTTCTGGCTTGCAAGCATACAGGCAGTACAGAACACTGTATATCTAATAAATCTTTTAAAAAAGAAAAGGTGTGTTAGCCCACATCTTTAATCCTAGCATTTTGTAGATAGAGTTAGACAGATCTGAACTACAGAGCAAGTTCCAGAACACAGAATAAGTTCCTCACAGAGCAACCCCATCTCGGGAGAGAGTGAATCAAAAAAAAAAAAAAAAAAAGGAAAAACCCACTTCCTCATTGGTGTTGGTTCTGTGCACTGTAGGTCATTGAGCAGCATTCTTAGCTGCATTATGGGTTCCCCCACAACTCTCTGAACCACTGTCATACAGTAATTATAGTTGCATCATATGGTGGGGATGAGCCCACAAGTACTGTTGAGCGAAAGAAAGCAAGTATAACCATGTTGCTGGACATGTGTACAGTCCTAAGGGCAAAACTAAAGGGTGGAGGGCAGGCCTGTGGGTGATGACTAGGAGGGGAATGTGAAGAGCTGGAACTAGGCAATTTCTGACTGGCAGTCACCAGAACTGCACTTGTCCTTTGTATGCTGTAGTTCTGTTTAAGTGGTTTGGTTTGTAAACTACTGCACACACATGTGCAGGTGTTTCTTGGCTACTGAAGGATTCCAGGCTAGTATAAGGACTCCTCCTGGCCCCCTAAGCACTCAGATGATTCCCTCCCTAACTCACTATCGTGTCAGAGACTAGCATGTGACTGCTTGATTATCTGTGACCATGTGGGTGTTTTGCCATGTCTGCTGTGTGTTTGTACTTAAAGTACCTTGCATGGCACTTCCCCTGAAGTGCTTTAGCTTTCTGTCCCTGTGATTACAACCTAGTAAACATTTCTTGTCCCTAAGAAATAACAGTAATTATTATTCTCTATACATGATTCATATTTTAAATTTCTCAAATTTTTATAGCTTAATAAAAACAGCATTTAATCAAGGCTTACACATTGCATTTGTTTACTATACTTCCCTCCTGTCACTTTGCTTTTTCATATTAACATTTTTAAAGAGCCCAAATCATGTTTATTTTTTATTTACTTATTTTTTAAGACATGTCTCTCTATGTAGTCCTGGAACTCATTGTGTAGACCAGGCCAGATCCTCCCTCCTGACTGCTGGGATTAAAGGTGTGCACCAGCATGCCCAGCCTCCAAATTGTGTTTCTTCACACCCTACCTTGGGATGTGACTAATTGCTCCCTTGGGCCACTTGCTCCCACCACCACCAGCACCACTTATTTTGAGCTGGAAATTGGGTCTAAAGGCATGGTCAAGTATAGGTGATACTTGTGGAGGCAAGGATACTGGGTAGGTAGACAGGTGGGGTTATTCAATCTTGCATCCCATCACAAAGTGCACAGTGGCAAAGTTCTTAGCAGTGCTAAGTTTGAACATGTTAAGATGCAGTTACTTTTTTAATGGTAGCTATTACCAATGCTAGCAGATGGTTTGTTTTATTTATAGATTTTATGTATATGAGTGTTTGCCTGGATGAGTGTCTGTGCAGCAAATGCATGCAATGCCCAAAGAGGCCAGAGAAGGTTTTGAATCCCCTGAAACTGGAATTATAGACAGTTGTGAGCCACCATGTGAGTGCTGGGACGACTTGAATCCTAGTATTCTGGAAGAGCAGCCAGCATTAATCATCTCTTCGGGCCCTGTTTTTCTTTTGACTGTTTGAGTTGTCCTTTTGTGCATATGTTTGCATATTTGCGGTGCTGTGGGGTGGTGTCTCCAGGAAGATTCCTAGCAGTGGGATTACTAGGTCAAAGAGCAAATACGTGTGCCTTTGTTGGATATTGCTGGTTTTCTCTCTGCAATAGTTGTACCATTTTATTCTCACACCAGCAACTTAGGAGACCACCAGCTTCTCCCTGCCTTGCCAGCAGTAAATTGTTAAACTTTCAGGTTTTGCCAGTTAGAAATTAAGAAGGGTATTTCATTATAATGGTTTCTGAGGCTTTCTTAGCTGTGTCACAGAGTCACCAGTCAGTCCCCACACGAACATGTGAATTACAAGCTCAAACAGATGCATTCTCCATCTATCTGTTTAATTATTCCAGCTGGAAAAAAAGGTTAGATTCCCTTTAGACAGTCCAGGTACCAAAAGCAGAATGTTCTGCCCTACCATTGTCAGCTTTCCCACCAGAAATGATACAGGCCCTGGAGGTCAGCCTCTAGATGCAATGGTGGGCCTCTGGTCTGAGCCAGAAACTGAGTTTTTGCTCACTTGACTGCCTGACTCTACCACCTCATTTGGAGTTCTTCTGCTGCCAGGGTTAAAATGTTGCTTTTGAGCCACTTTACAAGGCATTGACTTTAAGCTCCTAGAAGGACCTAAAGGAAATGCTTCCTCATGGAGCGCCTCCTGCCCATTCCCCACAGTACTGTACAGCTGCGTGCCTGAGAGTTGTGTGGGTGTGAGTTAAACCAATCCTATGAAATTCATAAGTGAAGTCAAGAAAAACTGGGAAATCTGACCAGTAGGTGCTAATTGTGGAGGTGGGAACATGAGCATACCATGTCAGACAGTCCCAGATTGTACTGAAGAATGGAATCTAAACCAGCAACAGAGGTCATGTGTCAAAAAAAAAAAAAAAAAAGCGAGGCAGGAAGGAAGCAGAGTGTACTTAGTTTCTCTAAAATTAGGTTTAACTTTAACCCTTTAGAATTCAGGGTATGGAATGATGTCCTAAACCACCATTAAGTCAGATTTATCAGTACTGGAGTTGATTAGGATATGTGTCAAATTGGCTTTGGAAAGGATAGATACCCTGAACTTTAATCAGTAATCAGTAGCATGTTGAGGGTGAGGAGTCCTGCATCAGCCATGTTGTATGGTTATGGATTACTTATGATTGGAATTATTAATAGTGGCATCCTTTTTGCATCTTTTCTTCTTTCTCTTAGGATTGTAACATTCCAGAGGCCCTTTTGGGAAGAACAAAACTACTTCAATAAATGAAGGAGAACAAAGAAAATTCAAGCCCTTCAGTTACATCAGCAAACCTGGACCACACAAAACCATGTTGGTACTGGGATAAGAAGGACTTGGCACATACACCCTCCCAACTTGAAGGACTTGATCCAGCCACTGAGGCCCGGTACCGCCGAGAGGGGGCTCGCTTCATCTTTGATGTGGGCACACGTTTGGGGTTGTATCCTGAGTCTCTGTAGGATTTGTTGTGAATAAGCTCTCAATTAGATTAGCTGCTGTAGACAAATGTCGTCATTTGTCGGCTTGACTAGCATGGGTTTTCAGTGCCTTTGATGTCAAAATTGTCTGATTGGTATTAGGGATTCTGTCTCTGTCTTATCATTTAAATGTGTTGACTCAGCTGTTGAGCAAATGGTTACTGAGGAAGAAAAGCAGTAACCAGTAAAATCACATCTCAAGTATTTCTTATGATCTGCTAAATTACAAATCTTGTCGGTATTCAGTCTGACACTAGAATTCTGATACCCTGTGATTCCCACCCGTTTACTTGATGTCTGATTTTGTTGGTGTTGTCTGTCTTTATTGCATCTCTGAATTAGCTAAGAACATAACGCGTAGCCATTCCTAGACAAATCCTTAACCAGAACAACAGACACTATGACACCCTGGCAACTGGAATCATTTATTTTCATCGATTCTATATGTTTCATTCCTTCAAGCAATTCCCACGATATGTAAGTGTAACTCTCATGTGCTGCTCTCTCTACTTACTGGCTAATGGGTCTTTCCAGCTTATTTTCAGAAAAGTGTTTAATTTTATGTGGTACATGATGAACAGAAACAAATTTAATTTTTAATTTTGTTTTCCAATTTACCTTGTTGAAATCTTTTTTTGTTTTGGTCAGTATGGACTACAGTCTTAATTATAGTTTATATAACAGTTTACTGATTTGTTACCTTTACGAGATAAACTTGGGTTTAAGTAAAATCGTAGCTTAGGTGTATAAATGACAGTATTATTCAAGGAGGACATTAATTATACCTAAGAAGTGAACCGTGCAAGGGAGAGAGTGCCAGGAGAAAGCTAAGTTTTAAATGTACAAGGGCTGGTATAGGCTAGGACAGCAGTCTAAAAGAAACAGCTTGAGAAGGTACAGAAGGCAGCACACAGTACATTACCAGTCATTACCAGTCATCAGTCAAGAACTTCATTTGGCTGGCTAGGAATACATGCTACTCTTAGAGAAGACCCCATTTCAATCCCAAGCACCTGTAATTCCAGCTTCAGGGGATATGACTCCCTCTTCTGACTTTTAAGGGCACCAGCATGCATCTGTTAACACATACAGACATGCAGGCAAAATACTGGTATACATGAAATAAAAATTATTTAGAAATTTTAAAAAGGGACCCTAGATGGGAAAGTAAGCTAAGTCAGACCATTATAAGTCTTTAGTACCTGTTTTCCTTGTTGGCTTATGTGGTTCTTGAAGGAGGTAGTGTCCATGTCGATTTTATCCACTGGCAGAGTGTGTAACATTCAGCACAATCAGAATTGCATGTTGTGTGAAATTAAAGAGGCCCGGAAGCAACTGGAGGGTCTCTGGCTTGGTCCTCTTGGTTGGTGTAACAGAATACTTTAGACTAAGTGACTTATAAAAAACATATAATTCCTCTCAGTCCTGAAGTTGGGAGTTCAAGACCAAGGTGCTGACAGATGGAGTGTTTGCTGAGAGGCCATTCTTCACAGAAAGTCTGCCTTCTTGTGTTCTCAGATAGTGGTGGAGAGAAGCAGACTGCTTCAGGCCTCTCTCAGGGGGGCAGTAGTCCTAAGAGCTGCACTCTGGGGGTTAGTTTCACTACATAAGTTGGAGAGCAGAACAGGTACACATGTTAGATCACAGCAGGGAGGAAAGCAAGTGTGCTTGACCGACTGAACTTGTTTCCAGAGCAGGCTCTTCTCACTGAGCTGTTGGCCTTCATCTAAAAGTGGGAAAAGAATGACCCAGAAGTTTGTTCCTTCAGTTGTTTTCTTTGTATCATGACAGTTATCTTCAAAAAATCATGTTTCTTCTTTTTGTTGAAGGCTAGGGGCTCATACCCAAGGTGCCATGCAGCCTAGGCAAACATACACACACACACACACACACACACACACACACACACACACACACCAATCTGAAGATTGTAAATTTTAATTGGTTTACAAGCCACTTATTTTTAGGATTGTAGCATGTCCTTCCAGCTTTCAGAGTGTTGGGATTTTGCAATGAGCTGTGGATAGGAGACTGAGGACTGGCTAACTGTAAAGTCAGAACGTTCTCATGTTGTCCCATGGGATCTCTGCTAACCAGTCAAGAGTGTTTATTCTTTTGTTGTTGTTGTTGTTTATTCTTTCTTTCTTTCTTTTTTTAGGTAACAGGAGCTTGTTGTCTCTTTCTGGCCGGGAAAGTAGAGGAAACACCAAAAAAATGTAAAGATATCATCAAAACGGCTCGTAGTTTATTAAATGATGTCCAGTTCGGCCAGTTTGGAGATGACCCAAAGGTAAGAATCCGAACTTCCTGCCTTCAGATCTTACTACCTGGTATGTTGGCAAGGGCTCTAGCTACTGTGCCTGCCAGTTCCTAAGAAGACCTTATGGAAAAGCCTGCCTGGCTTTGTAAAGGGAGGTCCTATGTCCTAGGCTTGCCCAAGTACTCTTGATATGCAGAAGGACAGCTCTGAAAATGGCAGCATGTCTAGTGGATTCAGCAGACTCCCATTCCCAGCTGGCTTGATTCTGACTCAGGAAGGCAAGCACTGTTGTGTTTGCTTCTTTATTTTATTTGTTTTGTGTGAATGCCTTTCTCTGTCCCACCAGCCAGCTCCCAAATAACAACACAGAGATTTAATTATGAAAGCTCAGCCTTAGCTTAGGCTTGTTTCTAACTAGCCCTATGTCTTTGCTTCTTAAGAATGTGGAAGGTGCCATATTTGTAGCATTTTTAGATCTCCAGCATCTGATACTGCTCAAACTCTCTGTCTTGTTCTCTCCCAGCCCCTGCTGGTATTAGTAAATAATACTAATGTTAAAATAAGTGTACATGTTTTTATGTTTTTATTATATAGCAGTGATACTTTGGGGACCAGTAGCAGTTTTCCTCTACCTCTCCTCCCACCTAGTGCCCCATCTGACCCTCACAGCACTTGCTAATCACCTTTATAATATTGTCATAACTTGAAGTTTTTTCCAAAGTTGTTTTGTTCTGTTGCTTTTTTTTTTCCCCCTTAAATTAGAGCCAGGGTCTAGCCATGGATATTAAACACCTCATCCTCCTGCTTCAGCCTACCTGCCAGGTGCTGGAATTATAGCCATGGACCACAATGACCAGTCAAACAGTTTACTGGTTTTTAGGTCAATTTTAACCTCAGAGCCAAACCAAGAAGACATTCCAAGAGTTATCACATACTCCTTTGTCACAACACAGACAAGCCTCTCCTTGTCAGCAGTATGGAGCGTTTGTTAGAGGTGACACATCCTTACCTCCGAACTCTAATATTCAAGGTTCAGGCATTGGTTTTATACATTCTGTGGATTTGGATAAATGGGATAGGTATCTACTGCCAGTATTGTACTGTATACTTGCTGGGTCTTACAAATTCTCTGTGCTCTGCCTTCTGGCCTGCCGCCCCTTTAATGGCTTTTCCCATCTTCTATAATGACAGAGTAGGAATCATACAAGTAGCCATTTTAGATTGTTTTCTTTTACTTACCACCTTGAGTTTAATTTTCTGTCTATTATATAGATTTTCACCAAATAACAATGCAGATACTCTTTTTTCTGTCTCAGCTGTAAGACTATGCAAGCAAAGACTGACTGTGTCTATCTGATCAAAGACATTCAAGATACTTGTTGACTGAAGGACAAATTAATGTTTTAGAAGAAACTTAAAATCCTAGTTCAAACGAGGCTAGAGTGTTGATGCTTGACATCATTAATGGTGTTTTTTTCCCCCAAGTTATATTTATTTATTGGGGGTGGAGGCACGGGGTGTGCATATGCTATGGTGCATGTTTGGAGGTCAGTTGAACTTGGGTTGTTAGCTTGATGGCAAGCACCTTTCCCTAACGAGCTATCAAATCTGCAGGTCTTGTCTTTTTTAACTACTTTGTAGTATCTCATAACAGCTATCTTCTCTTTTACCAAAGCAACATTTATATGTATGTATAAAACATGTAGCTATTTTCCGTATAGCTTTGCAGAACTAACAAGAGTCAGATTACTCATCTACATATTGTGGTTATGACTAACGCTAATGCTTTGTAAGGGTTGTCACTGTGGATCATTCTGACCCAAATTTAATTATATGTGTTACCCTGTTTATAAATATTTGAACCTACTCGGAACTTACATTAACAATAACCAGAAATGCAATTTTATTTTTTAAAAAAATGTGCCTGTGAAGAATGTGTTGTATGTCCATGGATATCTGATTTCTACAGAGCAGTGAGATCTTACATCCTTGATTTGACTAGTCATGCTAATCATGTGCTTCAGGCAAGCCTTGGCTGCAGGACAAGTGATCTTTGTAGCTAAGATGGGTTAGGGTAAGACGTCACAGATCTGGGACCAACTGTGGGGCAAAGGCACCTGATAGTAGCAACTGTGTACTATTGTGTGGTGCTTTGGAGGAACCCGCCCCCCCTTTACCTTCAACAACATAAATATTAAAAGAAGGACCAAGTAATCAGTGCTACCCCTTCCTATCTGTCAAGCACAGTCTCCCAGACATGATACGGGAACTAAAAGACACAGGGAAGCACCCAGATCAGAGGACAAAAATATCAGGGAAGACATTTTCCTTAGGCAGAGATGAAACAGTTGTTTTGGCAGTGTAAGTATTCAAGAAAGATAAAATGGTTAGCTGGGGGACTTTCTGTACAAGCTTTGCTTTAGCCGGTTTTTCCCAGCAATACCAATTTTTTACATATTTAGTAGGATACTTTTTTCAACCTCTATCTTAAGACTAGACATAAAACACTTTGCAAAACTGGATATTGTCTTTGCTGTAGTAGCTTTTACAATGGACTGGCAGGATAGATTTTAATCCCATAATCATTTACCTGATTGTTAGCTATGGTACATGCTATAAAAGATCATTTGAAGATGCTGTGAGACTAATCTACCCAGAGGCACAGACAAGCAGAGGCTGAATAAAACTTCCCTGCAGAATGGTGTTTGCATGGAGACCTGTAATTACCCCCATTAACTGAATATCTGAGAGACACAGGAAGAGTAGACTTGGGGCTGTCTTTGTTAGACTAAAAGGTCACAGTCTGGAAGTCATTGACATACTCAGTAAAGATGATTTCTACATTTAGAGGAAATGATGGTGCCTCTGGGAAGCCGGCACTGATGATAATAATAGGCAAGAAAAGGAGGTTTTACTGCAGTGTGCAAGTTGCTAAAATTTTAGAAAGCTTTCATGAGAGATCAGTGGGAGCTAGGGTAGAAAACTTCAGACTTGCCATGTGATGGGGAATACAAAATGTTAAAGAATCTTCTGAGCCAGGCGGTGGTGGCGCACGCCTTTAATCCCAGCACTCGGGAGGCAGAGGCAGGCGGATCTCTGTGAGTTCGAGACCATCCTGGTCTACAAGAGCTAGTTCCAGGAGAGGCTCCAAAGCTACAGAGAAACCCTGTCTCGAAAAAAAAACAAACAAACAAAAAAAAAGAATCTTCTGCATTCCATGACGTAATGCTGCAAGTGAGAACCACTTACCCATCTCCTCTTCCCAGAACTCATGCGTTTGTGCAAGTTAGTGATGAGAAATTTTATACCCTCCGCAAAGACCTTTCTTTTGCCAAACAAGCTTCCTCTCTAATAAATACCACAGTATCTGTAAATGCTAGGTGTCATCAGGCTGTGTGGTGGGCGACTAGCTGAGTATGAAGAACAGAGAGTCAGTGTATAGCGATAAAACTCTAAAGAATACGCCTTGTAGAAAACAGAACACTATGGAACTGTTCAAAGCTGAAAAGATTTTAGCAGGAAGTTCACAGCTGGGTCTGTAAAGTTGGAAGCGTCTCCATTTCCCAAGTCACTCTATAAACTCAGTAAGTTCCCAGTCACAGTAGCAGAGGTGTGCATGCCGAGAGCCATACAGTTTGTAAAGAGCAGGTGTGAGTCCTAGACCTCTTCCTCGGATCATGATACCAGGAGAGACAGAGTGGTGAACAGAGAATGAGTTTCATGTGGCTAAGACTTGGGGCGGCATTTCAGACAGGATGATCTTGATTCAGCGTATTTTATAACTGAGTGAAGCTCGGAGATGATAAAGCCTGTGCACACGGGATCTCCCTGTGCACACAGCTTCTGAATTGTGAAGCCACTAGTGTCCTCTCTCGTGTTAGTATCCAGTGGAAGGTCCTGAGGGATACATTTTTTTAGTGATCTATGAATAAAAGGTCAAACTGACAGAGTGGATGGATCGCACATGTGGGAAACTGACAGAGGAGATCACTGTAAGTTTGAGCCCAACCTGGGCTACAGAGTGAGTTCCAGGACAACCTGAGCTAGAGAGAGACCCTGCCTCAAAAGTCCCTAACGAAAGTGGAACCACTGAGATGGCTCACTTAGAACTGTGCAACCCTAGGGACCTAAATTCAACCCCCCAAACCTATATGAAGATGGGTGAAGAAAACCAGAGCTACATAGTTGCTTTCTGATCCAGGCATACACACACTCATGAGCACACACACTCACACCTTGTATGCACGTACATTTACTCAATAAATTTTAAAAATCAGGTTTTAAAGGCCTGCTTTTCAAAGGTGCTTTTTTTTTTTTTAGGTTGTCTCTGACTAGTTTGTCCACCTGTTTCTCAGTTTTTAGATTTTCACTGTGCACCATGTTAAAAGGCTGAGTGGAGGTAGGAAGGAGCAAAGAACATCTACTAAGGTAGAACAAAGAGAGCACAGACAGAGACCTGTGGTAGTTATCAACCCTTTCAACATTTGCTCCGCATAGGAAGAAGTCATGGTGCTGGAGAGGATCTTACTGCAGACCATAAAGTTTGATTTACAAGTGGAACATCCATACCAGTTCCTACTCAAATATGCAAAGCAGCTCAAAGGTAAGGAGACAGAGGGTGTTTCTGTTGGATTGTTGTTGGGTTTTTCTAGTGCTTCAGATGGAACCCAGGACTTTTGCATGTTAGACAAGTGCTATACCTTGTAACCACATCCCCAATTTTTTTTTTTTGAAAACTTTTCATTCTGAAATCAAATCTTTTTAATTTGACAGTACTTAGATTATGTTTCTCAAAAGAGGAAAACAGAAACCAGACCATGGCTCACTCAGACAGTGCAATAATGGAGCTGTTAATGCTTTTCCTTTATGCAGAAACAGGTTCTGTCATCCTGTTGCCAAGTGATAGGAGACAGGGAAATGAGTCAGGATTTTAAATAGACTAATAAAATTAGCCTTGGAGCCACATTTCCCATAAATGGTGGTTCAGCATAGGTTATGGAGAGAATATTAAGAGGTAGGATGTGAGCCCATGTCATTTGTCATCATTTTCTAAACAACAGCTCTTTACTGTGCTGACACACAGTAGATTTTAAGTGAATATTTGTTACTTCCTGTGAATTATCTTTTCTACTATTCCTATTAATTTACCTCTTTTTTTCCATTTCTAGGGGATAAAAACAAAATTCAAAAGTTGGTTCAAATGGCATGGACATTTGTAAATGACAGGTATGCGTGTTCAGATGCAGGTTGAATTCATGTTTTAAAGGACACAGAGGTGTATGGGCAAACCCCTCATCTCCAAGTAGAAGAAAATTGACTTTCCCAGAGCTGACTTCAAGTCATCTGCTTCTCCACACGGCTTTCTTTGACCTTGTTGCATTAGAAATGAAGAATATGTAATGACAGGGAATGCTGGACTGCTTAGGGCCTGTTTGGTTTCTTGTGATGATTTCTGAACTTTAAATGTCCCTAATGAGCCAGTGACTGTCCCTAATGAGTAGTGACTTCTGGCCTGCAGAGAAGCATCTGGAGATTGACTTACAGACTGCTTGAGCAACCATGAGGCTTCATTTGCAGACAGTACACTGTCTAGGTTCTCAGCAGCTAGAAAGAAGACACGGCCCGATCTCATCTGTCACATTGCACAGCAGTCTCTGAAATGTGCTACAGTTCATGCCTTTAAAAAGCAAATCAGTCACCCTGGTTTACAACAGCTTGTTTTGTGACTTAAATGTATAATACTTTTGGCTCTTGTAGATAATTAAGCAAACTGTCTAGTTGCTAAACATGACATCTAATTTCTATGTTTTGATTTGGTCATGAATGTTAGATATCACAATGCAAACCATGGCTTTCTTTCCCTGTTGATCCAGTCTTTGCACCACCCTGTCACTGCAGTGGGAGCCAGAGATCATAGCTGTAGCAGTAATGTATCTGGCGGGACGTTTGTGCAAATTTGAAATACAAGAGTGGACTTCCAAGCCCATGTACAGAAGATGGTGGGAACAGTTTGTTCAAGATGTACCTGTTGATGTTCTGGAAGGTACCGGGCATGCCTAGCTTCCTTTTAGGAATGTTGATACTTTCCTGTGGGCCCCAAGTGCTAAGAATGGACTTTCCCTGATCAGTAGCTATCCTGATTTTTCAGTAGCATCTTTAGGTAGGTTGTCTAATATGATATTCCTTTGTCGGTGCACAGAGCTTAATGAACTAAAAATAAAACCCAGTTTTGTGCACAGCAAAGACAGAGCAAGTTCGAAATGTGACTGCTGCTTATTAGTTCTTGTAAGAATCAGAGGTGATTTTTTTTTTCTAGGTAAAATTTGGTTTAAAATGTTGGTTTGTGGTAAATGTAATTGTTGCTGTCATTTAGACATCTGCCACCAAATCCTGGATCTTTACTCACAAGGGAAACAACAGATGCCTCATCACACCCCTCATCAGCTGCAACAGCCCCCATCTCTTCAGCCTACACCACAAGTGCCACAAGTACCACAGTCACAGCCATCTCAAGGCTCTGAAGCAGCTCAACCACAGCAGAAGGACTCCCAGCAGTCGGCCCAGCAGCAGCAGCAGCAAGCGCAGCAGCCCAAGAAACCATCCCCACAGCCTAGTCCTCCCCGGCAGGCGAAGCGGGCCGTGGTGAGTGGGCCGGCTGGTTTGGTTTGGTTTAGTTTGGTTAGTTGGTTGGTTGGGTTTTTTTTGAGACAGGGTTTCTCTGTGTAACAGCTCTGGCTGTCCTGAATCTCACTCTGTAGATTAGGCTGACCTCAAACGCACAGAGATCTGCCTGCCTCTGCCTCCCAAGTGCTGGAATTAAAGGCATGCGCCACCACAGCCCAGTGCTAGTTCTTTGTTTAAGGGCTCCCATCAACACCCAAGGCAAGAGGTGAACCCACCAAAATTTAGTCAGATTGTGCATCCAGAAGTTAATGAATGACCTTAAAGAGCTCGGAGACATTGTCCTACTGCAGCCACATTGCTTCTCTTACCCCAGTAGGCTCTGAAACCTGTTGGAACCTGGTTGTGGTGTAGCATGCAGTGTCTATAAAGTTTGCTGGTGGTGGAGCACTGTCTTTCCCATGTCAGCAGTCTACCAGGGAGGAAGCCATTTGTTGCAGAGCTTCCACCAGAAGCCCCTAGGCTTCGCATGCACTAAGGGCCTGAAGGCTCTGGGGAAGGGAAGAAGTAGAGGTGACCTCCTAGGCACTAATAGTGTACCCTGCAACTTCAGGTCACAAATAATTTCTTGCCAGAGGCCATGGTCTGCCACTCTTAGCGTTCTCTTCGTCACCCACACTAGGCTCAATTCACAGCTGTGCTTCCTTTCATAACAGGTGGTTTCTCCCAAGGAAGAGAACAAAGCTGCAGGTAAGCAGGCTTCCAGCTTCACCTTTGTCTGCCAGCTGCCAGCAGGAGTGCTGTCATCTCTGCTCATCACCAGACTATTTTTAGATTGTACTTTGATTAAAGTGGAAACATTACTGGCAGTAAAAAAAAATTGTGCTTAGAAATACATATAAAGGTGTAGTCCTGAATGAGTGGCTTTTGCAGTGGTGTTTATTGTGAGAGATGAGTTGAGCCATCCTAGAAGACCATGAGGGGCCAGAGAGTCTGTGGGCAGCCAGAGGACACGGGTGCTCCCTGGACATATCCTAGCTGCTTAAGAAAGCCAAAGCCCTTTGTAACACTGTTTTTGTTTTCTTTTTCACAAGTTACTTAATATGCTATGAGAATAAACAGAATCTGGAGGATTCAAGAACAGGAAATCAGAGTCATTTGCCTGTGTCAGTGTCGTTGCACTCCACAAAGTCAAAGTGTTGTGAGGTCTTCAAGTTAAAACTGTATTTTCTCCCCTGTCTGGGAGAATGATGAGTTCAGTATAGGTGAATGAATTTTAGCTCCAATGATAGGCATTGAGGGTAAGAAACAGTGTGGGCTGTGATCCGTGACACATGAGGTGTACAGTCAAGATAAGCAAATGTGGCTCTGTTAGACAGGGAAGCTGGCCCACCATGACCCTGGAGGAAAGACTTGCCTCTGAGCAGCCAGAGCACTGAGATGAAAGGATGCAGGAAGCAAAGAATTGAGAGAGTAGGGCCAGTGTGTGAAGAACCCTAATATAGGATGGAAAGCATGTGTTTTCATCCCCAAGTTGGGTCAGAGACCAGATCACAGAGGCCACATGGAGAACCAGACTCTCTAGAGTTGTTGGGAGCTGTGGAAGTTTTTGATGCAGAATGGCAGGGTCAGCTCATTTGAGGTCAGGTTCCTGACAGCATTAGTAGGGTAATGAATAGGATAAATAGTTAGGTGTGGAAAGATAATGGAAACACCTTGGCAGTGGCCATGAGGCCAGGAAGGGGAGATCTGAGATGCACTGTTGACATGGAAGTGTCCATGCTGTACAGCATGTCACATCCTGGGGACTGTCAGCACAAAATCACCAAACTTCCAAGGCTTTTGTTTGTTACTTCTAGTTTTATTTTTTGCTGTTTT
>JAQHUG010000327.1:503356-539882 GCA_028555095.1 Dicrostonyx torquatus | reverse complement strand
CCTGGCCCCTGGGAATCAGCCTGAAAACAGAGCTACTCACTCTGCAAGACATGGACCCTAAAGGCTCATCCCAAAAATCAGAGAAGCTGAGAAAAGAGGGCTAATTCCTGTCCAGCCATGGCCGTCATACAAGCCCAGTAGGGGCCTTGAGGTTGTCCTTATGCCCAGAGTCTTCCACCGAGTCCATTTCCCTCGGGCCACCTGGCATGGATGATCCCCAGGGCCTCACAGGCTGATCTGCTCCTGTTTCACCAACTGGTTCCAGAACAGGCACGGAGGCTCTGCCCCAACAGGGCTCAGGATCTAGGAAAGTCAGCATTGGACATGGTCCCTTTAACTGACACTTGATTCATGCCTTAGCCTGCTCTGAGCCTCAGTTTCCTCCCTTGGATAAGAGAAAGGGTCCTATGTCCCAGGAAGCATACAAAACCCTGGAAAATGCCCAGTGGGTGTGTCTCGAACTCTAGTCCAAGCTGCCTGATTGGTAAATAGGAAAACAAATAGGGAAAGAGAGTAAGTAAGTGGGTTGGGGATGTATTACCCACAGGACTGCAGCCCAAGATGGGCTGGACTAGAGCAGAGTTCACACTTCCCCCACTGGCCAGCAGAGGGTGCCAGCCAAATGAAAAAAAAGAGGTCTGGCCCCAGCACCTCATCCTAGGCGGATACTGCCAGCCTGTCCCAGGGAAGACCCTAAATCCTAGTTCACGCTGATGCCACCAGCCTCCATCCTCATCTGTACCAGTTTCTAACTGACTGCTGTGGGCCCCTCCAGGAAGTAGCCGCAAAAGAAATGCAGGAGGCAGGTGGACAGATTGCTGTGCAGTCCAGCCCTCCTGGCTCAACTCACCCAAGCAGCCGTTATCGGGGAGGGCAGGACATGGGCCTCTGAAAAGGGTAATGGCCACTGCTCAACATTTAAAGACTGATTAAGAGTGACTGATGCATTGGGGTTAGTTAGCATCATGCGGGCCCTCCAAGGCCTCCCCATCACCAAGCACCTGCACTGGGCAGATCAATCCCAAGTGATAAAACAAACCCCTCTCACAGATGAGGACAGTGATGTGAGCTTGCCAGAGTCAGTTGGTGTGCGTAAACCTGGCACATGGGTCTCTGCCACCCCAGAGTTGGTACCGAAAGTGTAGAGACCAACTTTTCCCAAGATGCCTGTCCAAGCCTGACTGCTCCTGTCAGGAAGCTGGGATCACAAACCACCTCCTCCCTAAGCTGGCAGTCTTTTTACCTGGGGACTTTCAGTGTTTGACCTTGTTGCCCTGATGAGCCCTATGCACCTTAAGGAGACTGACCCCAGGAGAGAGGAGGCAGCGACCCAGCAGTGCCAGCACTGAGGGTCAAGGGGGCCAGTCAGGCCCACAGCCTTGACCTCTGAGCCTTTACCCCTTGCCTTCAGTAGCTCCAGTAACTGCTATGGCTGACATCCACAGGGCATTCCACCCCAAAGGCCTGCCTGCCACCTCAGCTCCCCCTGCCCTCTGCCCCTTTGAAGGTCTTCCGTTCATAGTCCCCATGGAACAGAGATATCCGCCGATCCACAACATCACACTGACCCCTGACCTCCAGGCCCATTTGGACACCAGTATGCCTTTGACCGTGAGGTCCTGTAATGCACTAGAGTGTCAGAAGGCCCACTGCATCCTCTCCAGGGCTGTATGACAGCCCCCTCACCCACCCACGGCCTCCACCATGAAGCCTTCCAGAACCTTCCCTTACTCCACTAGACTTCTGTCAGCGCTGCTGAAGCTTGGGGCGTGTGTGTCCTCTAGAGGCTGTGAGAAGTGGGCTGGTACCTGGGAGGCTGGCCCGTCACCAGAGCCAGTGCTGCACTTCACAGGTGCAGGTGATTTGAAGACCATTCAGCATCACTTAGTGCGCTGAGTCCCTCATCATGAAGCAATTAGAGCACCATTTGGCCATGGGGCTCCTGGATAAATATTTGGATTATCTGCAGTCAGTGGGCTTGGCAGCCCGCACAGTGTCAACAGGTGGAGAAGGCAGCCAGGCTTCGAAAGAGAAACTACAGAGGATGGTTGCCGGTGGTAGCATGAGCCCTCTTGTGCCAGCGCTGTGACCCACCAAGGCCACAGAGAGGCCAAGGCCAACCTTGCTGGTCATCATGGGGGAAGACAGGGCAGGGACGGGATCCACACACTGTCCGGGAGTCCCTCTAGATGCCCATACTGGAAGAGCCTAACACACAGACGTGAAGTGTATGACCAGTCACAGGGACTCAGCCAAGTGGGGGCCCTCACTGTCCCATGGAGCAGGTGAGAATGGTAACTACAAGGCATCCCATAACCCTCTCTGTAGTCACACAGGGGTGACAGACATGCCTGCCTACAGAATTTGACCCAGAAATGGTTGATCACTTACTGAGAGCTGGCATGCAAGGCAGGTAAGCATGCAGCAGATAATCCTGTAGGCCTGTGGTGGTCTCAGGGCAGAGCCCATCAACTTAAGAGGCTTCATCCCTCAGCTCCAAAGCCAAGGTATGGACCCCAACCCTAAATCTCAGGCCAGCAGGCTTCCTCTCTCTGCTACAGACTCACACAGTGTTCAGCCGCCTGCCATGGCCATCAGACACTGCCCTTAAAATCTAGCGATATCACCTACCCAAGGCTTCACTTTTCACCTCCTCACTGGGTCCCCATAAGGTTCTAAGGATGCAGGAGCCCAGAGTCCCTTCCCCAGGAGGGTGGAGAGTAAGAAAGGTCATTCGGGGGCTGGCAGTTCAAGCCCAGGCTTCTGCCCATGGCTGTCCTAGACATGACTGGGGCTTGTCGGCTCTGTCTCTTCTGAAGCTCAGAGCAACTCAGAGGAATTCTAACAGTTATGGATCAGGGACACTGGGGATCTTTGGTGGGGACACTTACGTTCTGCAGGACTTCCTGGTAGGAGGGCGGCAGGGATGAAAGCTGGGATTCTGAGTGGTATGGAGAGAAGCCTTTCCGCAGAGTCCGGAACTCTCCAGAGCCTGCCTGCTGCAAAGGAAGGGGAGGCAGAGTCAGATCCAGGGATGCTTGAGGGGTCAAGGCCCTTCATGCCAAGACCTTGTCCTGACCTAGGCCCTGCTCTTAATAAGCATGTCGTTCTCTGTACAGTGACCTGTCTGCTCAAGCACCCCCTCCTGGATACCTTAACACAGCTCACAGGCTGCCTCTGCCATCAGTTAGAAAACCCCCTCTCCCCACTCATCCCAAAGGAGGCTTGGGTGTTGGCCCTCTGAATCCACAGGAACCAGTGCAAGCTAGTACCTGAAAGGGCAATGGGAAGAAGGAGGGAGGGAGGGCGCACACATGTGTTGCCCTAAAGTAGCTCCCCTAGGAATAAAAAGGGAAATATATATATTCTACAAGTCAGGCTAGTGACCCAGAGTACCCAAGGGCCAGGGAAACCTCATAGCTGACAAGGTTTGGTCCAGACTGTCCACCTTCTAGGCCCAGTCCCACAGAAGACAGCCTTCCTTCCTTCCTTCCTTCCTAAACCACCAAGACTTCAAAGGAGAGGAGGGAACAGATAAAAACTGCAGAGGAATGTCCATAAATCAGCAGGCTGCTGAGTTCCCCAAACAAACCAGAAATGGAGGAAGCCAGCCTGGCTGACAGGAAGGGGCAGCAGCCCTATAAAAGGGGTCTCTCCTCCCACCCAGCAGCCTGCTCATCCAGCCTGGGAGGGATCCCCACATTCCACTGCTGGCCTTCTGTCAGTCACACAGCCTAGCCCCCATTTCTCAGATCTCCCACCGCCCGACTGCCAGAGCTGCTAGCCTTTGCCACCTGCAGGTGGAGACAAGGAAAGCTCAGACAAAAGACAGAAGTGTCCAGACCACCAGACAAAACGTTGGGATACTCACCCCCACCACCACTATATCACCCCCAACCTGGAGAGCCCAGAGTCCAGTCAAAAGAAGTCTGTCAACCAGGCAACAGCAGGTATACAGGGATCTGTTGGGCTGCATTTGTTCAAAGGCCAGAGAGCAGGGGCAGAGGGTTGAGGCTGTTTCTTCAATCTTGAGCATGACCCAAACCCATGAGGGTACCCAGAAGCCTCCTGAGGTAACACCATACAGTAACACTCTTACAATAGGTGTGGCCCCAGCAGCAGCATCTGCAAAGAGGTCTCCCAAAAGACCTTGTAAAAGGGAAAGCAGAACTGTGGTACCCTGGCCATGGACTTGTGGAGGCCACCCCATGGCATTAGAGACCACAGAAAGTCAATCCCTGACACAAGGGCCAAATCTCAGTGCCCTGAGACTAGGTCTCAAGAAAAGAGACTGTCCCCAACTGCACCCGGTACTCCTTAACCCCACTATGAGTGATCCCCTTCCCCGGCCATCATGCCTCCCTGTGGGTTACTCCAGTTCCATTCAAAACCATAAACTAAACCACAGCCAGCTCTCTATGACCACAAAACACTCTCCAGCAGCGAACACCTTTGAAGTTCTCAAGAGCTCTGAATGCCTGCACATAAAAAACACCCATGGGTCCTCACGGGACCTGCTGCTGAGGCTGTTCTGTGGAGACATGAAAACAGCCCGGCCACCTTGCCATGACTGCTGAACAAAATAAAGACAGAGGCAGGTTGCCAGCCCAGCAGAGAACGCACAGTGACATCCCACTTGGCCACAGACCCGGGAATGGCAATCGATTGCAGCCTGGGCTCTTTCCCGCCAGCCCAGGATCACGATGGCAGGACCTGTCCTGTCCTGTCCTGACCCACACACAGGGTATGTTTGGGTTGGGCCTTCCTGCCCACAGCTTCTCTGGCCCTCAGTCAGAGGCTCCTAGGCAGTCAAGCACTATAACTGGCAGTCAAACACTGCAAAGTTTCCTCCCCTCAGACCCCCCATCCCCCAAGCTTCCTGGGTAATTTCCTTGGGTGGGGTTGGGGTTTCCAATTAGCAGCACACAACTCCCCACCCCTACTTTGGGTGAGCATCTATAAATATTTGCATGTGCGCAAGACTTTATTAGCAAGCCACAGAGCCAGGCAGGAAAACGCACACACAATCTCTCATTAAGGGGCAATGTGACTAATGACGCATCAAATGAGTAACCACGGCTTCACTTAACTCCAAATTAAAAACACTGCTAGTTGCCGCCTAGATCCCTGGGCAGAACGAAATTCCTGTTTTCATCTCTGAGGGGAGGCAGGGGCTGCAGACGCCTTGAGGTACATGGTATTTGCCATGGTTGAGCTAAAGGCCTTCTAGGAAGTCACATGCCCTGACATCCTAGCCAGTAGAGGGGGCACTGAATCTCACTGAGCCTTCTCAGGACTGCAGGAAGACTCACAAGTCCCCTGCAATTGGAGCAGCTAACTCCATGCCCCTCCCTCTTTTCGGAGCATACAAGGCCAGAATGCCCCCTTTTGCCCTACTCCTAAGACTTCTAAGGGGCAGCATGAGAATTCTGAACTAGGAGCGAGGAGACCCAGGAGGCTGCAGGGTTCCTTTGCACTGAGACCTCAGAGTGGAGGGCAGTTCTGGCTTCTATCCAACAGCATCACCTAATGCTCAGGGCCTGGGAAAGCCTTGCCATGTGACCTTTGGCTACCCCACTACACCCAACTGGGCCTTGATACTCCCAGGCTCCAGTGCCTTCCTATTCCCAGGAATCTCTGCATGTGGAGCCTTCAGGAAAGGAGCCCCACTAGAGTCATGCTGGAGAAACCCTGGCAAGCATTGTTGGGGGTGAGGGGAAAATGTAGAGACAAGAAGACAAGGAGGCTGCCAATCCCGTGGCCCATCCTCCCAAGATTCCTTGCTGGAGAAGGCGAGCAGCCAGAGGCTGTACAGGGACCCCCTTCCTGGGCTGTGCTGAAGGGAGCATGGCTCACATCTTCCTATCCCCAAATTTCAAACCCTAAGATGTGCCATCTCTAGGCAGCACTCATGTGTTCACAAGGCACTTGGAGAGGACAAACCAAGTAGGAGGCATGATACCATGCCACATGGATGCAGCAGGCCTGGAGTGGAATCCTGTGTGCTAACCCAGTGGCCTGCCTGCAGGGGTCACTCAGACCTGAAGGCCCAGAGTCTCTTGCCGATCCAACCAGGAAAAAGGACCTAGAGCCCACGCCTGCTATGCAAGCCTGCTGTGCGAAGCTGGGCTTTTCACAGGGCATGGGGTCCCCTGCAGGCGCCTCATTCCCTAGCAGCCTCCAGGACACTGAACATATCCTGGAGAACTTGAGCACACAGTGAAACACAGCCAGAGCCCAGGGAGGCTCCCTTGAAGGGGCCGCTTTTCACTGCAGCTGAGAAAGACCCTGCTTCTATCTGGGAGGTGGGAGAAGGCCACTTCTCCAGCCATTATCAGTCTCCCTGCCAGGGACGTGTGCAGGACTGGAGAAGAGACCTACCCAGGTCCTCCAGGCTATGGGTGGGGCTCCACAGGGAGCTCAGGCACCACTTTGTACCTCTCCTAGTCCCACCCATGGGCCTGCCTCCCAGGGCTGATGACCTTCCTCTACTGTGTTTGGCATAAGGAGGAAGGTTGTGGGATTGGTCACCAAAGTGTAATTAGTGACCTGGGTAATCTGAATAATACACTAGGAGCCTCAGCAGCCTGCAAGCGTCACTCCACCCAGGGAAACAAACAGCTCACCATCTCACTGGCCTGGCTGAAAACAGAGGACTAACTGCAGGTGGCAGAGGGAGGACAGTGGCAGAGGGAGGATCTCAGGGCAGGCAGAGGGAGGATCTCAGGGCAGGCAGAGGGAGGATCGCAGGCGGCAAAGGGAGGACCGCAGGGCAGACAGAGGAAGGATCGCAGGCGGCAGAGGGAGGATCGCAGGGGGCAGAGGGAGGACCGCAGGGCAGACAGAGGGAGGACTGCAGGGCAGGCAAAACACAGGCCTCTAGGAAGCTGTTATCCTACCAGGGCAGCCAGGGCCACAGACTGACCTGAGCTCAGTGGGTCTAATCCACAGCAAAGCCTACCAGAATCCAGGTTGTCACTTGTGTTGTGGAATTCCCAGTGTGGGAGCTCACTGGCAGAGGAAGGAAGAGCAGTATCCAAAGACAACTGGCCTCTGCCATAGCCGACGGGCACTTCAGGGCATGCATTGCACCATAGAGGAGATCAGGAGGATTTGGGGGGCCGATACAAATGGCACTCCATTGCAGATGTCAGTTGATGTAGAACCTGGACACTTTGTAATGGCCTGGCTGGCACGGCCAGGCAGCCCCAGGGCCTGGCATGCAGTCATGTTGCTACTGATCAGTGGTTCTCAACTGGTATGACTCTGCCCCTGGGGACATCTGGAGAAGTCTCAGATATCTTTGGTTGCCACAACTGTTGTAAGTACAAGTCAGGGAGGCTTCCAAACCTCCAACAATGAGCAGGGCCATCTCTAGAACAAAGAGCCACCAGGCCCATGTGTCCATAGAACTAGAGCTTGGACCAGAATAGTGCAAGGCCTCCTGTACAGGAACTGTGGGACAGGCAGCTCAGAACTGAGGGAAGGCGACAGGGGCAAAGTCACTGAAGGCCTAAAAGCTTGGGAAAGATGTCTTCCAGGGAGTCTTCCACAAAGCTGCTCACATAGGCTCAAGGGACCAAATATTATGAACAGTCCCAGCCCAGTGTCCATGGGCTGAGATTTGACCTGTGACCTTTACCTCCAGGGGAGCCATAACTGTGCTGGCCAGACCTTTGCTCCACCATTCACTGGTGTGGCATCCTCCAGCCCTGCACGTCAAGTGTCCTGCTGCAGAACAGGGATGGTGATGGGGCGGTGTCAGAAGAAGCGGGGAGGCGGGGAGGTCAGGACAAGGATATGATATTCCCACCAGCACACAGGCTCCTGCCTCAGGACATCCAATGATAGGCCAGTGAGAAAGGCTGGCCAAGGAATACCCCTGCAGGACTCACTGTTACATGGCAAAGCAGGAGCTGATGCCATCTCAGAAGGGGCAAGTGTAAAAAGAGTCTCAAGGGAGGACTAGCACATTCTGGAGGCGGTCGGAGCCCAGGAAAAGGATGAATGTGGAGAGGAGACACAGCAGACACACCACACAGCACTTAGCAGCCCTCCTGCCCCTCAGAGCCACTGCAAACCCCTCTCCCCCAGCAGCTCTACCTGGAGCTGGCTTCTCTGGTGGCCGTAGGGGCGGGGGCAACTGGAAGGGAAGAAAACAGCATCACCCTGCCAGTCTATGCCATCTGCCCAGTCCCTTTCCTGGGACAGGGACTGACGAAAGCCGTGAGCTCTTAGCTGTGCCAGGTAGTTTTACCACATGCAGGGCCAGAATAGAGGATGCTAAAAAGCCACTCAATGTCTGAGACAACAAGGGTCAACTAAGCGCGGCCCCAGCCTAAAGCTCAAATACCCTTGCGAGGGAAAGCAGCCTCCTGAAGGGCCTAGGGGCACCCCCAAAGCTCCAGTCAGTTCTGAGAGGCCAACTGGATCAGCTTTCTTTGAGCAGTGGCTTTGGCTGGGGGTCCTGAGGCTTCTTTTCATTAGCACTAGATCAGGTAGAAAAGTCACTTCATGCCAGGCAGTGGTGGCGCACGCCTTTAATCCCAGCACTCGGGAGGCAGAGGCAGGCGGATCTTTGTGAGTTCGAGACCAGCCTGGTCTACAAGAGCTGGTTCCAGCCCAGGCTCCAAAGCCACAGAGAAACCCTGTCTCGAGAAAAAAAAAAAAAAAAGTCACTTCACCCAGTTGACTCCACCTCCCCTACCCCCCAGTTAATTTCATACTGTCAAACCTGGCAGAGGGACCACCTAGACCATGGGTCCTGTGACAGAGTGGCTCACCCATGGGACAGCCAGATCACTCCCCGCTACAGCGAATATCACACCCTTCCAGGTCCTCTGTTGGTTCACTGAGCTGAGAAAGAGATTGGCGTGGGGGAGGGGGCATCTGGAGGGATGCAGACTTAGAGTGCGAAAAGCCCACCATAGATGGGTAAGTGTGGCCACTGCTTGCTATACAGACCCTGCAGCCAGACAGGGGCTCACAAGGCTGTAGAGTGGCTCCCCGCATGGCTCTCACTACCAGCCAGCCCACATCTGTGTTTTCCACAACTGCCTTTTAACTCTCTGAGTGACATAGATGGCAGGCAGGTAAATTCGTAGCCTTGTTATACAGATAAGGAAACTGAGGCAGAGAGGTTACACCAGCTGCCCAGACCCCTCCGGCAGATAGGTGGCACTAGTTAGCCACCTTTAGGTTTTATTCAGCATGACTCCAGGTAGATGCTCCTTAAGCCTTCACTGCTAAGGCACAGAGCAAAATACTTAGACCCTCACCGGGCCATCTGGATGCCCTGCCCTTCTGCTGAGGCTGGACAACAGGGTCCTTGGCAAGGAACATCCAAAAAGACTTGGGTCCTTGCTAAATAGCATCTCAAGTCCTCCAGAGTTGTGGCACTGCATTGCTTAGGCAGGAGGCAAAATGCCAGCCCAGACATCATGGGGGCACACCAGAAGTACCCCAATTTGTGTGAGAAGTTAGTGCACCACGGCAGGCGCCAGTCAACTGAACTGCCACCAAAGAAAGGCAGCAAGAAGCCAGGTGGTGGTGGTGCACACCTTTAGTCCAGCACTTGGGAGGCAGAGGCAGGCAGATTTCTGTGAGTTTGAGAGCCTCACAGCCTGGTCTACAGAAAAAGTTCCAGGACAACTAGGGTTGTTACACATAAAAACCCTGTCCCGAAAAACCAAAAAAGAAAAAAGCAATGACAGGAATGTGAGAAGCAAAAACCATGAGGCTTCAACAGGGTTTTGGATGGTGGCAGATGGTCCCTAACCTAAGGCCTCTTCCAAACCCAGAAAAGGACAACATGGAACACTTCATGCTGGGACAGGTAGAGGTTATCAGCCAAGACAGCACAGTCGGGGACACTTGGGATAATGAAAAGGCAGACAGATAAGGACTGCCCACCCAGGAGGGCTTCCAGGGCCACACCAGGCACTGTTTGGTGTCACCGTCATTCCTGACTCACAGGGAGGAAACTAAGGCACAAAGACAAAGAGTTTTGCCTGAAGCCACAGGTTAACAATGGGACAGAAATGGCTTGAACTCAGATAGATCCACCCACTTCCTGATGGTTCACAGGAGGCAAATGCTACACTGTGTGGCAAACAGACGTGGTTAAGTCCTAACCCCCAGTCCTAACCTTAGGATGACACCCCTTTTGAGGTCAAAGTCTTCATGGGGTGAACAGGTTAAAGTAAGGTCATTCAGGTAAGCCCTCATCCAAAGTGAATGGTGTCCTTGTGAAAGAGACAATTAAGTCAAAAACAGAAAAATATGAGGAACACAGGGAGACACGTCAGCAACAAGCCAAGGGAGGGCTCAGAACCAGCCCTGTTATCACCCTGATCTTCAATGGTCAGCATCTTAGACAGAGACAAAGTTTGGTAGTCTGTGCATTCCTCCAACTCCGGCCCTTGTATGTGGAACTCAGCAGTCCAAGACAACTTCACTGGGCCTCCATGCCAGGAACACTCCCTCATCCAGGCTTCAATTTCTCTACCTGTGTCTGGTATAAATCACAGGCTGCATCTAGCAGCCCCGTGGTACCTGGCACTGTGTGGGAGAGCATGGAGGTTTTGGAATAGAGAAGGCCAAGGGTGCTTCCCAGCCATATGGCTGAACCACAGCCTCCCTCCACAGCCCCAGCGGCAGCTGGAGCCACAGTGGGCCCTCTGGCCTCAGTGAGAGAACACCAGGGTCGATTGCTCTTTTGTGAGGCTGGCTTCTTGGCAGGTCTGGAGGCTTCATTTATCAGCCCAGCAGGAGGCTAACCGGAGGCCCCAGCTTCAATTACAGCTGCCCCCACCCCAGGTCCCGCCTGGGTACAGAGGATCTGCAGCAAGAATAATGTGCGTGGTGTCCTGGGATGAATCATCTTGGAGGAAGCAGCTGTGTTGATGAAATTTTGAAGCCGACATGAGAAAGAAAATATGAACTGCACTACGGTAATTTAGCCTGTGAACACCCTGGCACATTTTTAATTAAAGCTATTTCGGAGTTAAATAGAGGCTGTGGGGGAGGGGTGGGAGAAGTAGGGATAGGAGTCACGAGACTCTCTGGCCTCCCACTCCAACCCCAAGGACACATCACCTTACAATAATCGTTGAGAATATTCCTCACTCCTACTTCTCACCAGCGGGCAATTGCTCTGCTTTGCGAGGAGCTGGGGGTTTCCCTTGGATATGATTTCATGATAGAATCATGAAATTCACACACCAGGGCCCAGAGGCTGAGGAGTGAGGACAGCGGATACTCTCCTGTCATCACTGTCTCCTTGCCTCCTTCTTCAAGATGCCCAAACAAGGTCCCAAGCCACAGCATGGTGGTCTATACAGATGGCATTCTTGCTACCTAACAGAGCAACCATCCTTATTAAGGTGATCTTCCTGTGCCTGGATGAGAATCAGCTCCCTTCAGGGCCTAGGAGACTGGGCAGAGAGCAGTTGGGGGCGTCCCTGGCTCATGCACCCAGCTCAACCATGCCAGGTGTTAGAGACGAGGTTGGGGCCACTGAGGCTCTGCAACCCATTCCTCAAGCAGTTGGCAGTCGTATGAGGGTAGGGATAGGAATCCACAGGAAAGAACATGATGGGACAGCATTTGCCAAAGACAGATGACAGCCCAGGGCCAAGAATACTCAGAGCAAGTGCAGACACACCGAAAGGTGTGTAGATGGGAGAGTCATAATGTAGAGCAAAACCCAGAGATGGGACCTGGACAGTGCCAGATGCTGCGCAGGCCTCAAGGCTCAGCCTCCTGCACAGGGGACCTAAGGGAAGTAGACACAGCTATGGGTGAAGAAGGCCGCCTTGTGGGACTATGGCTCTCAGAAGAAGGGAGGAAAGAAGGGAGGGAAGAAAGGAGGGTGGAAGGGAGGGAGAGAGGGAGGGAGGGAGGGAGAGAGGAGCGGGTTGCTATTCCATGGCTTTCACATTCACCTGTAATACAACTCCATGGCCTGGTTCAACACTTGAAACTGGGATACAGGTTCCCAGGACAAAGTGGCCTAATAGCAGAGACAGAAGTTCAAGCACAAGCCCGATCCCTGCAGAAACAGGAGCACGAGCTCTTCTCTGATTAGACATGGAGCACTCTTCCTGTGGAAATGACAGTGGGAGCAGCATCCTGAACTTGAAAAGGGCTCCTCTCTCTCTCTCTCTCTCTCTCTCTCTCTCTCTCTCTCTCTCTCTCTCCTTCTCTGCCTGTATCTATCTCTCCCCTCCTCTCTGTCTCTCTCTTTTTTTCTGCTGCTCCTGTCCCCAGAGGCTGGCCTTTGACCTCCCCTTCCCCCTAATAAAACCCCCTCCACATAAAGAAAGAAAGAAAGAAAGAAAGAAAGAAAGAAAGAAAGAAAGAAAGAAAGAAAGAAAGAAAAGAAAGAAAGAGGAAAGGAAAGAAAAGAAAAGAAAAGAAAAGAAAAGAAAAGAAAAGGGCTCCTTGCCTGCCTCTCCACGGGGACAAAGGCCAGACTTAGGCTGATGCTGCCCAGAAACCACAGGTACTGAGTTGGGGCCCTGGAACATGATGTCAGCCTTCCCTCAGCAAAGCAGTGGCCCAGCCCACAGGAGAGAGCACAGGAGAGCAACTCCCTTCCCTCCAGGCTGGATATTGACCTTCTCCAAAGCAGATGCTGCCCTTCAGAGGTCTCAATACTGCTGGCACTACTGCTCCCTGCAGTTCCACTAGCAACCATGTGCAGATTCTGGGGGAGCACTGGTGTCCAGGGAGATCTGCCCCACCAGGTGAGACTAGTTCCAGCACGGCAGCCTATAGCGATTACACAGTTTTAAATGTTTTAAATTGGATTGGACTTATATATATTGTATACAAATTTTATCTATTGATACACGAGATTAATTGTGTTAATCTCATACTGTATATATATTTCTAATCTTATTCAAGGTTATTACTCATTTTGGGGGGTGGGGGGTTTCACACAGGATTTCTCTGTAGCTTTGGAGCCTGTCCTGGAACTAGCTCTTATAGACCAGGCTGGTCTCAAACTCACAGAGATCCGCCTGCCTCTGCCTCCCAAGTGCTGGAATTAAAGACATGCACAATGTAGTGCAAATTTCTAGTCCTTAAAAATTATTATTACCAACTGTTTAGGATAATAAGGAAATGCAGGTTAGTAGTTAATAACCTATTATAATTGAACTTATAGTCACATTAGGTCAACCAAAGATATATTTTAGATGGATAGGTCATCTTCAAACACTTCAGAGATCTACAGAATATGGCAATTTAAGATGTTTTAAAAACATGGTTTGTTTGGTTTTTTTTTTTAAGTGACAATGAGACATGTCTGCATCTGGCAGCATCAATCTACTTCAGAGAAGATAATGGGCATTAAGAAACTCCACATGGAGTTTACTTTCTCTGTAGCAAACATAAGTCACTGGGCAAGAAAATGCCCATCTCGACTGCTGACAGTGTGCTGTCCTAATGGGACAAGCAGGACACAAAAGAGAATGACTGCCAAACATTGTCAAGACAAGGAGGGTGAGTCCTTCAGAATATCCTGCTTCACAGAAAAGTCTGTCAGATATACTAGGCCTGTAGGCAGAAGATGATTGCCCCAACGTTGCAGAGAAATTTTGGGTGACTGTTCAGGCAACCAGCTGTTTCTGTCATTTCTCACATTTTTTGAAAGTCACTTACTAACACTTTCTGCTTATTCAGTTAATATTATTCCTTCTTGGATCTCTGGGGGAGTTGTAGCCTAGATAGTTAGAGATGCAGAAAGCAAGTTCTGATAGAAAGTAAGTTAGGAGCTGGGCGGTGGTGGCGCACGCCTTTAATCCCAGCACTCGGGAGGCAGAGGCAGGCAGATCTCTGTGAGTTCGAGACCAGCCTGGTCTGCAAGAGCTAGTTCCAGGATAGGCTCCAAAGCTACAGAGAAACCCTGTCTCGAAAAACCAAAAAAAAAAAAAAAAAAAAAGAAAGTAAGTTAGGTGCAAGACTTTGAATTCACCAAAACAGGATAGATATGGAGTATTTTCTCTGAATTTGTCAAATGCAAATGAACTAGACATTGTTGGTGTACTTATTGCCTATACATATTATATATATAGTTATCATACTTATTGCATATAGTTTTTATTATATTAGTCATAGCCTTTTTTTTAATACTTTTTAAAGATTTATTTTATTAGTTATGTATACAGTATTCTGTCTGCATGTATGCTGTAGGCCAGAAGAGGGCACCAGATCTCATTACAGATGGTTGTGAGCCACCATGTGGTTGATAGGAATTGAACTTCGGACCTCTGCAAGAGCAGCCAGCGCTTTTAACTGCTGAGCCATCTCTCCAGCCTATAGCCTTTGTTTTATTTTAGACAAAAAAAGGGGAAATATAGTAGTATATTATTTATGTTTTAATAAATAAAGCTTGCCTGAAGATCAGAGGGCAAAGCAGCCAAACAGACCAGGGAGTAATGGCACACACCTTTAATCCCATGACTCCTGAGACAGAGGCAGCCGGATATCTGTTGGTTCAAGGCCACCCTGGGCTATACAGGATTAAATCTGTCTAAAAGAGAAACAGAGTTTACACAAATCCCAGCACGAGGGAGGTGGAGACAGGAGCGATATGGCTGGGTGGAGAAAGGAATATAAAGGGGAAGAGACAGGAACTCAGTAGTGTATGGAGTTTGAGATTCCTGGAGACAGGATCTTACCCCTTCGGTCTGAAGATTTGGTAGAGGTAAAAGGTCTCTCTAGTGATCGGTTGCTTTTCTGATTTTCAGCTTGAACCCCAGTATCTGTTTCTGTGATTTTATTATTCATGCTACATTGGCCACTTAGAGACCAGCAGGTATAACAGAGGAGGGAGAGGCTAAGATTAAGCCAGGGTGAGAGCTGGAGGGACTGGTCAAGCTGGCTGGGCCCCGGAACTCCAATCAGAGCATAACCTCTCATCACCTGCCATCCCCACCAACAGCAGACATGTCACTGTCCAAGCTCGACACCCTTTCATCAAACACCTCTCCACCAGCAGCCATGATTACCTGCCATCCAAATGCTGCTCTTTCTGCACAGACCCACAACCCCAGTTGTCTGTGTGAGCAGGGTTAGGTCTGGGAGGCAGGAAGGTAGACCTAGTGAGGAATGGGCTAGCAGGGGATGGGGGTTTCACATGGATCTGTCAGGGGGATAAAGTGGACCATTCTCTTCACCAATTATGTGACCATCCTCTCATGCTGGGCCCAGTGCCGGCCATGTCACGCCTGTCCACACTGGGGAAGCAAACAGTCAACACGGCTGGCAAGCCCTGGCCACCCTTGAGTGAGGATTAGGCCTGTGACCAGGCTTTCCAGAGATAGCTGGAAAGATCATAGGGGTAGGGAGGAAGCTATGGGAGCTCCAGAGAAGCTGTAAATGGGATGGCCTCCAAAGTACTGGCCATTGAGGTACAGTAGCCAGTACCCCTGTAGTCCACTTACCTGTGGGGGGAGCTTGTCACCCTCCAACAGCTTCACCTTGGTCTCCAGTGGCCTTATGTAGGTGGAGGAGGGATCTGAAGGACAGAGAGGAAGAAGAGGGTGTGTTAGCCACCAGTGAACTACCCCATGGGCAGACCCCACCCTACCCTGGGACTCCCTCCAGGTAGTCCCTCAAATCTGCTTTCCAGAAAGATGATGGTATGTTCCCTGGCCTACATGTCCCAAGGTGATTCCTCCTGTTTCCAAGAAGTTTCAGGCTCAAAAGTAGTTGGCATAAAGTTAAGACAAGGAGGACTTGCTCACTTGTGAGGACCTCCTCAATCATCAGTCATGGAGCCCACTTTGAACACAAACCAAGAAACAAAGTCTACCCACACTGCCCCTGCCTTTTTACCCCATCAGAAAAACAGGCAAAAATCTCACTACACGAGGCCCATCCTGCTATGCCAGTCTCTGACTACCCCACAGCCCCAGGTCTGCTCCCCAGCAGAGCAGAGTGGCAAACCGAACATCATGCAGCCTAGGCTACAGTGGAGGGCACCTGGCTTGGTGGAGTCAGGGAACAGAATTAGGAAAGAGTCAAGCAGAAAATGGGGAGCTGCAGGGCCAGTCCCAAGCACCCGGTGGGGCTGACAGGATGTGACACCTCACAGCCACATAGCCACCCACAACACAGACTTTGTACCTCTTGGTAGAAGCCACAAGGCTAAGCGGCCAGCTGGGACTCTGTCCATCTGTTTAGTGAGTCACCACCTGTATCCCTACTCCCAAAAGATGGGGGATCTCCTAGGTACTTCATACTTTAACCCTTAAACTCAGAAGGCACAGGGTAGCAGGCTCTCTAACCAAAGCCAGCTTACTGAATCCACCTCAGGGGACTTGGAGCCGGGGCATAAGCTCCCTGGGCTTCTATAATTCCTAGGTGGACAGAAAGGGCTTAGGAGCTGCTGTGGACAGGACAGGACAGGCATACCATGTCAACCATGGGAACAACAAAACAAATGTCCACTCTAGCACAAGGCTAGCATGACCCCAGGGGAGCCCACCCCTGATGCCTGTCTCACACTGGTATCTTGCCTCTCTTCTCCACCCACAGGCTCCAATAAGGAACAGATGTGTAGGCCACTGCTGCCATTCAGAAACTTAAGTCCCCAGGAGTGCCTAGGCCCACACAGGTAGGCCCTGGCTTGCCTGCTAAGGGACACTTTTTCTTCCCCAGCAGGGCCTAAAGAACCCTCAAGAGTCCCTACCCACTCAGCCTGGGTCCACAGGGCTCAGCAGAGCATCTGGTACAGTCCAAGCTAGGAAAAGATATGGGAACAGGGGTGCAGGGAGCAAAGCCCAGCCCACTTGGAGCTGGAGACACAAACACTCCTCCTCATCTCCAATAGTCACCTCTTAGGAATGTGGAGCCTTTTATAGAGGAGGGGAGGAGGGCAGCTCCCTGGTAAGGCCTGGCCAGCCCACCCTCAGGAATGGCAACAGTACCGGGCGCAGGGTGGCTCCACTGGGGTGATGCTGCCTTGGGGCCCAGCCGCACTGCATAGCTCCACACAAAAACTAGAGCTCTGAGTTTCCAAGAATTTGAGGGATAGGTCCCTCACACACAGGAGATGTAACTCGAACGAACTAGCCCATTCTGCAGGTCCGCCTTTGGGACCACCCTGGGCAGAGCTGTGGAGAGAAGCAGCTTACTCACTAGAGGCATGAGAATTCCTACCTACCTCTCTCCCGGAGTCACTGCAAAAACACACACACACACACACACGCAAATACACACACACTCTCTCTTTTTCTCTAACACACACACACACACGCAAACACTCTTTTTCTCTAACACACACACACACATACACACACACACACACACAAACACACACACGGGGTTCCTAGGAATGGTCCCGAACTCAGACAAAGATCCAGCAAACAGCACCAAGCATCATTCAGAATGTGAGCATGTCACCCATCCGTCTCCCTCCGTGGATTCCTGGTGGGTGGGCAAGAAGCCTCCAGCATTTAGCATCTACCCTTTCACTCAGTGGTGTGGATCACATGAGGAACATGTGATTTTTTTTTTTTTACTTATGCTATTTCTAGTCAATTTCCAAGTAATTCTAGAGCAAGAAGAGATCTTCCTTTTAAATTAGAACACTGGGTTATAGTGCCTTCCCACCCCACCCCCACACACACCAGTCACTCAACTTTGAGTTCTCCATGTGTGACCCTGTTCTCACCCTGTTCCCCAAACTAGACTCCCACCATGGGTCAGGGCAGAAAGGAAGGAAGAGAGAAAAGGGGTCCTTCCAGGCTGGACACTAGGTCCTTGAGAAGAGGCTCCCCTTTCTCATTGGCCCTAAAAGTCATTCATGAGCTCATCAGGTGCCTCCCAGGCTCCAGGAGATGAGCAGGTAATTAAATTAATCCCAAGGCCTGCAGTAATGAGGGCTAGGCCACAAGGGAGAGAAACACTACTTCCCAGCTAAGCCTCTTGTAGGAAAACGAAGGAAGTGATCACGGGAGAGGCTTGTGATGAGCTGGCTGAGGTGTGCTCTGGGACCATCTATCCACTTCTGGGAGGGTCCTGGTCGAGCTCCTGTACAGTTCACTTCCTGGAAGCAGACTCCAGCCCCTGCTCTCCCTCCTCAGGCATCCTCTGATCCCTAGGGAGCCTGTGGATAGACCTCTGTTCTAGCTCTGTCTGAAGAGCCCTGAGCTTGTCCTGCTGATGACCTTCAGGCCACAGGAGAGGCTAGGTCACGTGGCCCTTATGGTTATCCCCAGGAGAGGCTAGGTCACGTGGCCCTTATGGTTAGTTATCCCTTCCTGGCTAGATGATGCCTCTACTGCCTTCTCCTCCTGGCTCTGGGGCCATGGACTCCTGCTGGCATCTGCAGCGGTGGTGGCTCCAGGGAACTTTTCAGAAGCAGTGGCTCTCACAGGACCCAGCAGCTGGCATCCTAAGGAAGGAGGACCCACCGCAGGCACTGCCCTTGGGTTTCAGAAAGCATTTCCCACATCTGTTTACCCAGCTGAGTCTCCAAAGTATTCAAGTCAAGGAATGGAGTCCGGAGGGTTATCTAAGTTATCTACCCCAGAAAGCTTGGGGAGGGAGTAGAGATGCAAGAGATAGAAGAAGCCAGTTAGAGACAGAAGCCAGTTAAAGGGCAGCCATGTCAGCTAGCCCATGCACCAAGGGCTCTGAGGGGCAGGGAGGGAGCACCAAGTACTGTCCACTTCGAGTGTGGATGGAGAGGGGGGCGGTGGTGGTGGCAGAAAGCCTAGGAGGGTCAGGTGAAGTGGGGAGGATGCTCAGAAGCTGTGAGAGCCTGAGGAGATGGGCAGGAAGCCAGCAGGGTCCGCTGCAGCTAAAGAGAAAGTGGAAAGGAGGTGGAGGTTCAGCAGTTGCCTCCTCCCTGGGTTCCCCACCGGTGCTGCCTTTCTTCCAATTCTGCCTCCTGAGCAAGGTCCCCCAACTTTATCATCGCTTCCCTGACAACCAGACCTCACAGCAGATCATTAGGTGCCTCCGTGGGGACTTGTGTGCAACAGCTATAGGGGCTGCAGAAGTTGGTTTAAGGTGCCACTAAGCCACCAGTTCGGCTGACTTAACTGTCTCCTTCCACTACATTAGGAGGAGTCAGCAAGCAGTTCAGCGGCAGCCTGGGACTGGCGGTTATATAGGTAGGAAGGGTGCCTTTAAGAAAGGACCTAAGTCAAGCCTGGCGGTGGTGGCACACGCCTTTAATCCCAGGACTCGGGAGGCAGAAGCAGAAGAATCTCTGTGAGCTTGAGGCCATCCTGGTCTACAGAGTAAGTTCCAGGACAGCCAGGGCTATACAGACAAACCCTGTCTCAAAAACTTAAAACAAAACAAAGCAAAACAAAAAGACCTATGTCATTCACAGGTTCCGTCCCTCTCTGGCCTGGCAGGATGAAGGCTGCTCCAAAGCAATTCATTCATCTTTCCTTCCTTCCTTCCTCTCAGCCCTGGACTTGCCTGTGTAGG
The DNA here is from genome assembly GCA_028555095.1 of Dicrostonyx torquatus. Taxonomy (NCBI): domain Eukaryota; kingdom Metazoa; phylum Chordata; class Mammalia; order Rodentia; family Cricetidae; genus Dicrostonyx; species Dicrostonyx torquatus. The sequence goes on along the minus strand of JAQHUG010000327.1, from coordinate 520,424 downwards.
GGAAGACTCAGTCTCCACATATATCTGGCATATGACAGGTGTGCAAATGAAAAGCCTGCAGCAGCCTGACACATCTTGTACTGGGACAAACCCCAACACACAGCCATAGTGGGTAACCAAGGCAGGTCTGGGGGGTGAGCATCCCTACTCCATCACCACAGAGCAACCACAGCCTCTGCCCGTGTTATCCACTTCCTCTCCTGGATGCACCCTTCCCAGCATGTGCAAGTCCACTCTTCACACAGATTCTCTCAGATCTTGCACTACACAGGGAGGTGTCGTCCCCTTCACAGAGTACAGCAACAAAGCAGAGAGCCAGAGTCATGAGGGCAGGACAGGGCCAGTGAGGACAAGCCCCGACTCTCTTCGCAGGGCTCTTGGAACCCCAGCTACAGAAGTTCCAAGCACCAGGGTCACCACCAGACATGACCTTTCAAGCAAGCACCAACAATGACCACATCTACTTATGAAATGCCAGCTGCGTACCTCCCAGACACCAGTCTCCACTTCTCATTGGTATACACCCCCAACCTAGAGATAAAAGGGACTGAGGCTCAGGGAGGTAGAAAGGTAACCATAGGCCCTGGGAGCAGCAGGCTAGATCTTCCTGCAGACACAGCTGCAGGGCACAGCTGCAGCCTCCTCTTCCCTGGGCAGCGTTCCTCATCCTGGGCTCCATCTGGCAGCAAAGGCCACCCTGACCACACTTCCTGCAGTGCCTGCCCTGTTCAACAGCAGATGGTCTTGGGCTGGCATTCCAGGTAGCTGATGCCCACATGCCAGGTCAGAGAAGTCTGGGAAGCTACACGATCCTGAATGCCCTGCTCTTTCGCTGCCAGAGCCCTTGTACATCTCCTTGACAAGCCCCAGGGTGCTCTGCTTATACAAGACCACTGAGAAGAACTACCAAGTTTCACAACTCAGGCTTCCAGAAGGGGCATGAGCTCCCCGCTCCCCATCACTAGGGGAGAGCAACCAAATGCTGAACAGTCTCTGCAGGGTAGAAGTCTCTGGAACCAAAAGATTCCTGGCAAATCTGTGGTGAGGGTGCAGCCATTAAGATGGCACAGGAAGGCGCCTCCCTTCCTTAATGCTAGATGGGTTCTTTTTGGCCCCTCTGTCCCGCAGTGACATGCCAGGAAGGTGGCAGAGCAGATTGACTGTCGGAGAGTGCAGAGCCAGATACCCACAGGACCAGGAAAACACAGCATCCCTGAGAGGAGGCAAAGCAGAGTGCACCAGAGTGAAACCAGAGACTCCTTCCTGAAGAAGGTGAGCCCTGAGCTGAGCATGACCCTGACAGCCACACAAAGACGGAGCGTACAGGAGGCTGGTGTGTACTGACAGCTGGAGCGAATGCAGGGAGGTGGGGTCTGATGGGTCCGGGAGCACTGTGCCAGTGCCCATGAGCATAAAAGCTGTGTCAGTCCCCATTGCTTTCTGGCTGCCATTGCAGTCCTGAGAGGCTCAGGCATCATTTATGGGTAAAGCAAGTCTGGGAGCGGTGTATCAGGAAGCACCCGCCAGGCAGGTCAGGAGGCCTGGGCGCCCTCACCTAACTGTCCTCAGTCTGCCACTGAGTGTGCGGGACGGTACAGGCCACCATGGCTGCAACAAAGTTCTGGTGCCCAGAAGGGCACTGAGAAGAGAATCATTTTTCCCTACTTACATCCACAAGTTTGAGTGTGCCCACTGTCCCAAGCTTGAGGTTCTTCTGGGCCACCCACTGGGGCGTGACAGGGGGTTTCAGAAGCCACTCCTCTTTCCTGGCTTCTCCTCCCAGACTTTCAACTCTTCTGGAACCCCGGGCTCTAGGGGCCCTATTCTGGATTAGCCTTGGTTTCTCTCTCCACCCTCGCAGAACAGCAGGTGACCATGCCCTGAGGGGTGCAATCTGTCCTCCACAAAGTTCTGCAGCACAGTCCACACAAAGACCCTCAGCGGACCCCAGAGTTGCACTGCCCAGTCTTACTGCCCAATTGGGCATGTTCTGGTTTTCGCTGCCTCAGTGAAGCCCTGTCCATCAGGATCTGCCTGGAGCCCCCTCTTTATCTTGTTGCAGGGCATTTAATCCCCACCACTGCTGTTGTCTCAAGGGGTGAGGTTCCAGCTGCCCCTCGCTTCCCCCATGCTGTTCAGCCAGAAAACAATTCCTCTGAGCCTTTTTACAGTTTCAGAGAGAAAAGTTTTTCTTAACTAAGAAAACAACAAAAAGTCACAGACTGCCCAACAAACTGTATGAAAATTAAAAACAAACTTCATTATACTTGAACACACTGGCACAAGAGACCACTTCCTAAATAGATCCCCAGTAGCACAGACACTGAGAGAAACAATTAATAAATGGGACCTCCTAAAACGGAGAATCTTCTGCAAAGCAAAGGACACAGTCAACAAGATAAAATGGCAGCCTACAACCAACCCCACTCTGGACAGAGGGCTGATCTCCAAAATATACAAAGAACTCAAGAATTGGTCATCAAAAGAACAAATAATCCAATTTTTAAAAAATGGAGTACAGACCTAAACAGAGAACTCTCAACAAAGGAATCTAAAATGGCTGAAAGACACTTAAGGAAATGCTCAACATCCTTACCCATCAAAGAAATACAAATTAGAACAACTCTGAGATCCTATCTTATACCTGTAAGAATGGCCAAGATCAAAAACACTGATGACAGCTTATGCTGAAGGGGATGTGGGGAAAAGGGAACACTTCTGCATTGCTGGTGGAAGTGCAAACTGGTACAGCTGATTTGGATATCAGTATGGCGATTTCTCAGAAAATTAGGAAACAACCTTCCTCAAGACCCAGCAATATATACCCAGTATATACCACTTTTGGGTATATACCCAAAGGATGCTCAATCATACCACAAAAACATGTGCTCAACTATGTTCATAGCAGCATTGTTTGACATAGCCAGAACCAATATACAGATTCTCTCAACCCCACAAAAACAGAACAGAGGGTCACCAAAGAGGAAACTGAGAGGCCAAGAAAGTGAGAAGACAACCAGCTACCCATCCGGAGAGAGCCCATGCTAGAGAAGTGGTCTGTCAGTCACTGACAGAGGTGGAAAGGACAATGCCAGCCATGAGCCACAGGGGGCGGCAGAAGGGCTACTGACTGCCCAGCAGGACAGAATACCTGGCTCGCTTTCTGTGGCTGAAAGGCTCAGCCCTTCCAAAAACTGAGGCACAGGTGGACAAAGTTGCAGGTAAAGAACATCTACCAGGGGCTGGAGAGATGGCTCAGTGGTTAAGAGCATTGCCTGCTCTTCCAAAGGTCCTGAGTTCAATTCCCAGCAACCACATGGTGGCTCACAACCATCTGTAATGGGGTCTGGTGCCCTCTTCTGGCATGCAGGCATACATGGAGGCAGAATGTTGTATACATAATAAATAAATAAATCTTTTAAAAAAAAAAAAAAAAGGACATCTACCAGCCGGGCGGTGGTGGCGCACGCCTTTAATCCCAGCACTCGGGAGGCAGAGGCAGGTGGATCTCTGTGAGTTCAAGACCAGCCTGGTCTACAAGAGCTAGTTCCAGGACTGACTCCAAAGAACATCTACCAGCATGGCCTCCCTAGGGGGCCAAACAAACAGCGGTCAAACAACGATAAAAATAAATGCATTTGAGTCACACACCTAACAAGGGCACATTTCAGAAACAAGATGGTGGTGGGGAGCAGGTCCCTGAAGGACACCATTTACGTCAGGCTCTGGAACCCTGTGAGCACAGCCATATACTGTTTACAGACAAGCTGCCAGACAGGAAGAATGAAAAACCATACACAAGAAGGAAGAGTGCCAGACGGTGGTTCTTTGGGGGAAGAGAAGGCGGAAGTAGAGGCAGAGAATGGGGCAGAACATACAGGCCATCCTCCGCTCTGCCTGCGGAGCCTGCTTCTTAAGAAAAAAAAGGTCTGAGGGTAGCATGCCTTGCTGCTGACAACGGAACAGGCTGGGGGTGCCAATGGGGGTAAATGCCCATCTTGGTCTCCAAGTTTACTGTTTCATACATGTGTTGACAGTTTGTGCAAAGGTAAAGAGTTGGCACCCAACCAGGGAAGCCCTGGTGCCCTTGATCATGTTCTCAGGGCACATTCCTAGCCTGCCTCCAGGCAGCCCTAAAGAAGTCCCTAACAAAGACCTCCTGTAGGTGCCTCTGGTCCAGCAGGGAGCTTGCAGGAGTGGGAAGCAAGTCTGCAGGTGAGAATGGGCCTGGGGGGCAAGAAGTCTTCCTGGCAGTAGGAAAGCACCTGCCACCAGCAGCTCTTAGTTCCACCTGCTTTGTGCACTTGAACAAGCCCCTTCCTATTCCCAATCCTCTACTCCCTCCAAGAAATGAGGGCAGAAGGCCAAGACAATCCAGAGGGCATGACAGAGCTGTGACTCCGTCTCCCTGGAGAAAAGCATCCCTATAATTAATTAAGCAAGACAGTGAGGATCTGCCCAGGGAGGACAGAGGCAAGCGCTATAAGTAGCGTCTAAACAACAGGAGGGTGGTAGAAGCCCAGCCTGACGGAGCCGCCCTGTGGGGAGGCATTGTCCAGCTACTGGAGTGGGTAACAGTAGCGAGTTGTGGCAGAAGGAGCAGTGTGGGGGCTGAAGAGAAGGCTCAGTTGGTGAACTGGGCAAGCATGAGAAACTGAACTCGGATCCCAGAACCCATGAGAAAAGTCATTCACAGTGGTGCCTGCCTCATAACCTGGCACAGTAGTGTGGCCCACAGGAAAACTCCCCAGCTGGCCAGGGAAGCTGAAACCATAAGCCTCAAGTTCGGGAGAGACCCTGCCTCAAAAACTAAACAAACTAAAGAGAGTGATCAAGAAAGACACACACATGTGCACACACTCTCACTAGCGAGCACATACGGAAACACATACAACACATGTACACCGAAAAGGAAGAGGCCGAGGCCAAGAATCCCAGCACTAGCCTCCAGGCACCCTCGTGCTTTAGTTCCCCTTGTTCTGAATGAGGTCCTCAGCTTGCATGGCGAACAGACGTCAGCAGAAGAGCATTATTACCCCAAAGGGACTCACAGCCCAGTTCTGTGGCAAAGGGACTCTAGCTGAGATTAAGGTGACAATGGGAGATGAGCCTGTCAGAGTCATGGAATCCAACGCTCTGGCATGAGTGTCACAGAACCAAAACTTCTGAAAGCCAGGAAAGGTGGAAAAAGGGGCTCCCTCAAATCATCCAGCTGACCTGCTCAGCATTTCTGACCTCAAGAAAGTCAATGAACTTAAGACTGTTTGGGTCTCCAAATTTGTACTTAGTGGAGGTAGCCATGGGAAACCAACACATAAACTCAAAGTCAAGGCTGTGTGTCTTTTAGTGACTCACACACACCCTCTGATTCCCCACCAGCACCCTCCATTTCACTTACAACTGAGATAAAACGTCCACCCTGAAAGATGCTGTGGGCACTGAGAGGTCTCTGAATTCCCTAGCACAATGCTCTGCTGTGGGAAGGCTGTGTAGGGCTAACCTGAACTCAGCTGAACATCTGCCTCCCTCTACCAGGGCACTGTGAGGGCCTGCTGAGCAGTGCTACAGATGTGGGCAAGGGAGGAGCTCGGCCCCAGAAAAAGGGTTGCACCCGCCAGTCTGAAGGTGAGTCTGCATGCCTATGTGGGACATGTCTGCAGGGCTCTCAGCACAGTGGGGACCTGCAGCAGGCTCCACAGCCTCCGAGACCCGGGGAAACACCTGTATAAGGCCCTTTCGGGGAAGGGTACTAGCCACAGCAGGTGCTGGCACAGCATAAGGCTGCCAACCAGCCCACTCAGTGGCCCTTTGGCCAGAGGCCTCCTTCATCCAGAAATGTAGTCGGAACCTTTGGACCCAAAGTTCTCCCCACAACAAGGAGGGAGAGTCATAAGTTCCCAGGCCTCAAAGGTCACCTTCTCGCTTTGAGCATGGCCTGGAAACCCTCAACTTCCTGAGTGGCTTCTGGTACTCTCTAGTCACAGAAAAGCTTGTCCTACTTTACGGGTAAATGACCTTGTACCAGTGACTAGTCATTTCTGAATCCCTCAGGGTCATCATCTGTAAGCAAGAAGGCGGTATCCCCACCTGGGGCTGCTGGAGGGGTGCTGGACAGACTTGAATGTGGGGGCTAGAGCCCTGCAGGAAGGAAGGGGTTATAATCTTCCAGCTCCTCCAAGTCTTCACCAGCACAAACTATGGGTTTGAATCCCCATGCGGCACTGACCTCAGCATGATCTCCATGGAGAGAAGGATGAGCAATGTAAATCTGGACACTGGAAGGGTGACCTTCACTGCTGCCTTATGGGTATGGGCAGGAAAGGGCAGGCCAGGCTGGGTCCCTGCCAACAGGGCAAGGTCGTAGTATAAGGGGTCAGGGTTTATCCAGGAGCAGTTTCCCTGGATGGTGTTCTTGAGTCTATCCTCCTAGAGGCTGGCCAGGCTGGTGGGACAGTGGGACCACAGTTTGGCACTCTGGATAAGTGTGGCTGCCAGAGGGTCGGGGCAGGTACTTCAGAGCTATGGTATGAATGCACCAGGTCTGCTGCAGATGGCACCCCCTAAACTGCCTCCTGGGATCTGCTCACCGCTTCCCCAGCAGCTCGGGCCCTAGATGCCAAACCTTCACTCCCAGAGGCACTTGCCCCTCAACCACCACTGCTGATACCAGAGAAGACTGTTCATCTCAGCACACGAGCTCCAGCAGAGCCGCCCATCTGGAGCCACAGCCGCAGCTTCTGAGGAGCCCTTCCACTATCCCCTGCCTGCCCCGAGGCTGACAGCCATCTGCTGCTGCTGCTGGCCTGGGCCAGCATGGACTACTTCCGACCAGGGAATGAACATGCCTCATGTCAGGCTCCCTGGGCTGTGTCCACGACCAAATCCTGGCATCTGTGGCAATGGGGACAGCCGGCCACCCTCAGTTTTCTGTGCTGCAAGCTTCTCTCACCCCATGAGACCCACACAGGAACAGAGTGGGAGTGAGGAGTAAGTACCCTCTGAGTAAGTACCACTGAGTAAGTACTCAGTGAGGAACCCCACCAACAGAAGACACCACCTACTCCGCCTAACACCACCCTGAGACTCAAAGCTCCTGGTCTCAGAGGCCAGCCTTTCCAGGATCAAACATCCTCCACCTCAGGCAAGGTGAGGGGTGCACCCAAGGTCCACTCTCAGGGAGTACCCAAGTGCCTGCAGTTATTACAAACCTGTGCTGAGGGCCTGTGCTCAAGGCCAGGTCCCACCACCACCTTACTATGTGCTTCTGGACCCTTCTCTGCACCCCAGGACAGCCCTCCGTCCGCAAGGGAGCTGACAGCTTCTGAAAACCCTCCAGCACAGGTGGCCATCTGTGGGTGGGTACAGGTGGGTATGGCTCAGCCTGGCAGTATGCCACAGCACCTGCCAACAATGCTGTGCTTCTTTAAGGGAGATATGAACCAGAACAGACCCAAAGGTTAGACAAGAGCCAGTGCAGGGTGAGGTCAATATTTGGTTACTATGGAGAGTAAATAGGCCTTGGTCCTCCAGGAGGACCTAACAGGAGGGGCAGGGTATGAGGGATCCACCCTCTGTGTCACCACACAAGTGACAAGTAACAACCACCTCCTAGTCCCAGCAGGGAGAATGAATGGCACAAGGCCCTGAGAGGGAACCCTCAGAGCCTGGGAGCACAGAACAAAGAGCCTGATTTGCAGCTGGCCCCTGCCAAAGGTAGTCACTAACTTGTCCAAGGTCACGGGGGAAGGGAACGGTATGGCCAGGACAAGAGCAAGCATCCCAGCACCTAGACCCACAGCCTATAAGAACACACACCTAGGCCTTAAGTCCCTTTTTCTCCCTAACACAAGGCCAGTCATTTGTCCCCACCCAAGGGACAATGCTATTGATAACGAGGGACAGGAATTACAATCTCACTGAGAAAAAAAATCCTTATTTCATAAGAGTCTACACTGAAGAAGAAAGGAAGGAGGGAGGGAGAAACGGAAGGAGAGGAGAAGGGAGAGAGAGGGGGACTCCATTTATAGTGTGCATATAGTTGCCCCCCTCTGAAGGATCACGTGTTGAAGGCCTGGCTTCCCATTGGAAGCTCCAGTCACTAAAATGTAACTGGACTGTAAGGTTCTGTCATAATCAATAGATAAATTCATTAACGACTTGCTGACACTCTCGGGAGGGTGGAGAATCTTCTGGACAGAGGGCATCTAGGTGTGTCCTGTCCTGAACCTCTTCCCTCTGACTCTCTCTGTTCCCCAGTGCCATGCTATACGCAGCCTCCCCTACCACACAATCCTACCGCCATGATGCACCTCCTGCTTCAGACCTACATGGTAAAAATCACCCCTTGCTCCTGGAACCTGTCAGCTACTCTGCCACAGAAATGGCAGGCTTACTAATCTGGGAACAGGCCGCTGTCTCCTAAGAGAATGCCAACAATTAAGTGTGAGATTAGAAAATCATCACCCCCGCCAGCAGCACCCCTCCGTCAGTAGACATCAAAGCGTGCATGAGTGTCTGGTGGAGGCTGAGATAATGTACAGAGGTCAGCCTGGGGCTCCAAGGCAGGGTGCTTGCTGGCATCTGCTCTGAAGGAAATAAAATCAGTGTCCCCCCAACCCTCCCAAAAAGTGGCTGTATCCAGCTCTCCACCATGTCCATCTGGGGCTCAGCAGAGAAGTGGGCTGAGCTAGGAGGTCCTGGTCCAGCCAGGCGTTCATGTCCATACTGACCACACACCAGTCACTAGCAGCAGACACTCTTGCACTAGAAGCAAACAACAACCCTGAGGAACTCTTTCCAAAAAGCCCAGGCTATGTAAGTTATGCTTTTTCTTTCTTCCTTTTTCTTCTTCTTCTTCTTCTTCTTCTTCTTCTTCTTCTTCTTCTTCTTCTTCTTCTTCTTCTTCTTCTTCTTCTTCTTCTTCTTCTTCTTCCTCCTCCTCCTCCTCCTCCTCCTCCTCCTCCTCCTTCTCCTTCTTCTTTTTTTTTTTACATTTCCCAAGTTTCTCTTGTGAACAACCACCCACTGTGAAACTCTTTGCCTGGCACCCCTCCATCTGCTGGGTACTTCACTCACTTAGCCAGCTGTTGCTGGGCTCATGAGCGCCAAACTCTAGGCACAAGTGTCCAAGGCTTCTCAGCTTAAAGCAGGTACCAAAGGGGATGCACCAAGGTCTGCCCTCTTGCCTGAGGCAATAGACTCATCTGAAGAGCCACACATAGGGAAGGCAGTAACTTGTTTTTTCCAGGCATGCATGTGTGTAGGCACACGTGTGTGCAAGTGTACATGGGCATGTGGAAGTCACAGGTTCATGTTAGACGTCTTCCCTGCTCACTCTCCAAACCTTACATACTGAAACAGAGTCTGTCATCTGAACCCAGAGTTTGCAGATTCAGCTAGTTTAGCCAGTCAGCCAGCTTGCCCCAGGGGATCTGGTCTCCAGGGAATCTGTCTCTCCCTCTGGAGCACTGTGCCACCACAGCCACATAGTATTTCTGTGGGTGCTGGTCCTCACACTGACACAGCAAGCACTGTACCCACTGAGCCATCTCTCTAGTCCCCAAGCCTGGGAAGTTTCTGGTTTCAGTTTCCCTGCCTGTAGTCTAACTAGTCTCATGGCAAGACAGCCAGGAGGATATCAGGTTTAAGGAGGCTGAGGCAGGAGGATCGCCTTAAGTTCAATGCCAGCCTGATCAAACAGAACATAACAAAACAGATGGCCACATGAAAAAGTGGTGGCAAGACCACCTAGAACAAAGCTACAGGGCAGGAAGGATAATCAGCCACCACCTCACATGACTCCTCGGTGCCAGGAGACAGGCATGGCTCTGCACTGCACATCTGGATGACGGGAATGCCACACCCTCCAACCTCCAGGGAGAAAAGAAGTTGAGTTTCAGAGAAGCTTGGCAGATGATTCCAAGCACCTTCCATGCGGGATTTCAATGTCATCAGCGAGAACCAAGAGGACAGTTGTACTCTCAGGGGGCACCTGTGGAACTCGGTACACTCAAAATGACCCAAGTCCTAAAGAAAGGTCTCAAGGACAGGGAACTGAGCTGCTCAGGAAATCAGGGCACAGGGCAGTGAGACTAGACACCATAAGCAGCTCCCCATGTGACATTCCTAAAGCTCCTCTTAAACATCCCTGGCTTCACAGTTTGTAGCTAAGCCCCCAGAAGCCCAGGAGTCAGGCACAGCCCCAAATCCCTTGGTCTCAGCTGGTCACCCTGGTCACCAGCACATAAGCATAGCACAACCTCAGGTTCTATCTTCTCAGCTTCAGGGGGGCCTCTGGGGCTTACTCAGCCCCTCCTGAAGACTACAAAATCTGACCCCATTATGTCTTTCTCAATTGGTCACTGTAAGACTTGGTCTATCTCACACTGCACAGAAGCCAGCAGGCACTATACACAATGGTTTGGTTCTTGTAGCTCCTCTTTGATATTGAGTGGCACGTGACTGAACTCTAGAGCCAAGGAAGCTCACAGAGGAAGCAACTGGAGAAAGGGCACAAAACCACGACCCATAGCCCTATGGGCAGCCCAGTCCCCCTTGTCCTATAATCCACAGGTTCCTAAGAGCCCACCCTCACCACACCAGACCCAGCCAGAGGCTCTAGGAGAATCTCGATTCCATCCCAATCTGTGCTCTTCTCCCCCATTACAACAAGAGAGCAGGACCAGCCCCTTCTCCAGGGTCCAAAGGCAGCTTGAGAGGAAGACAAACCTCATGCCTCCCTCCTGGAGTCAGGCACTAGCCTGTATCTTCAGAAAGATGTGCATACACCAAGTCCTTATGCCACCCTCACCTCAGGATAGCCATAGGATCCCACAGGTTGGGGCAGATCCTGGTTAGGTCAGCCTTGGGCCCTCCTCTCTCCCAGACCTAGAGTGTTTCTCTTTTACCCACAGGGCAGTTGAGGCATAGTGCTACGCAGACAAGGAGTGCACATGGATCAGGATGGGGGCTGTGTCCCAGACCTTCCCAGTGACCAACTCCAAACGCTGAAGTCATTCAAAAAACAAGATTGCCCAAGGGCAACCTTCCCACGGTCATTGCTGTTGTGATGGGCAGAATTAAGTATGTCTGGATCTAAGAGCTGGAATAGTGAGTGCAAGCTTGGGCAAGTTACCCTGGCAACCAAATAACTCTGGCAGCACTCCATTTAGGCAGCTTAAAAATACTCAGACATGCCGGGCTGGCAGGGACAGCAAAAAGGGACTTCAAATCATAGAGCCCAGAGATCCACACCCGTCCTACACAAGTGGGCCCAGGTACCCACATCCTTAGGAGCCTCTGGGCTTGTCCTTATAGTCACAGACACCAGGACAAAGGGCTGCCTCGTGTTCCAGCAGCCAGGAGGCACTAAGGCCACCCGAGGGGTGACACACCTTCTGAGAAACTGCTGTGCCAGCCTGGACAAGACACTCAGCCTAGCCACTTGCTTGGCCATCCGCTCCAACTCACAGAACAATGTGGCTAGGCACAGCAAAGGCTTATGAAGATTGCCTCAGACCTCCCCAATTTTCTGAAGAAATCACTGTGGCCCAGGATGGGGAAGGTGCTTGGCTGGTCACATAGGCATGACCAGAGTGCCCAGACTGTAAACCCAACACTTCAACCCTGAGCTAGGCCAGGCAGCAGCCACTCAAACTGAAGAGCTACCTCCAGGTACCATGCACAGTCCACATAGGACCAGAGTGGTTTGAATCAGGACTGCCCCAGGGACAAACAATCAACATCCTTAACCTCCTGGAAATCAGCCTGGTCTCACGAATGGAAGGTAAGTTTATGCAGAGCAAGCCCCTCCACTTGAGAGACATGTGTCCTGAAGTTCTACTACAAGCAAGAAGTCACAGCAGAGCCAGCTCAGGCTCTTTACCCCTTACACACCTTACACACACACGTGCATATAAATGTACATACTAGTACATATGCACACATATCTATAAGTGCGGACATGCTCCCACAGACATCTCTATACATATACATGCATCCATACATACATCCATATGCATATACACACATGTACACATAGAAGGTATATGCACATGTGTACATGCACATTCAGGTATGCATGATCATGTATATATACATATGCACACACAGGTATGTAGACACTGCTTCATCAGGGTCTTAGCACTGAGGGAAAACAGTATCGAGCCGGGAAGCTGTCAAGGGGTCATTTATTTCAATTATTAAAACAGCAGCCACTTACTCTCTGAGCCTTCTATAATGCCACTTAATTACCTAGTACATAAAACTGCCCTTGAATCTTAGTAGAGTAATAAATCAGGTCAGAACCAAGTGGTCTAAGGAATTCTAGATGGACACTCTGGGGATGGAGTCACCCTTAACCTTCTCACCCTCAGCCCATGAACACACGCCAAGCCTCAACTGTGACAGGGACAATGTGTGGCTCTGGAGGCAGAGTGCACTGGGGCACCATGCATCCCTCTGCGCACTCCTCTGTCCACTCCTTTGGCCTGGGCCCCTGCCCCTGCCCTGCTGAGACCCATCCTTTGTGTGGTCAACAATAGCCCTGCCAGATGGCGTGGCGTGGTGGGCAACCCCTGCGAACCAATCACTCATGCTTTCGGCCCCTGCAGGGCTTTGGGCAGGAGGCCTGGGAACTGGCCCAAACCACACACACATCCTGCCCCTGCCCTGTGGCCTCTGCTTTCTCGAACTCATGAGCACAGGCAGCTTTAAGCATGGTTGGCCAAATGGAATACCTGGGGCAGCCACAGCCCCCAAGCGGAGCAGGTGGAACTACGGGGTGACTGCATGATCAATGCATCTGTGAGACTCCAGGAGGAAGCAGGAGTATGAGAGAGTGGGTAGGAAGACGCCAGGCACCGCACTTCCCACAAAGCTGGCAGAAGGCAGCAGTACAGAACTCACCCGCTGGCAGACACATCACCCCCACCCGTGGGCCGCGCTCGTCTCTATGTGCCAGCAACCCCAGTAGGCTTCTCCATGAACAAGGGAGACTGTGAAATGGCACACTCCAAGCAGGTGCACTGAGCTCATCCTGGGCTCCCAAACCCAGGTCATCTGGCGGTGGCCTTCAGAGGTGCCTCCTAGTTTGGTCCTTCCAAGCCCAGCTTCCCAGGTGCAGCCTATATGGGCGACCATCCTGCAGTGTTAGCAGCTTGATTGCAGGATAAAGTCCCCAGCAGTGATCATGCTATACTAGAGGGTCCACACCTCTTCATCTGTTCTAGGCAGACACTGTTCCTATTGGCCATGGAAGACAGCATCTATCTTCTCACAGGAGACTTCTGTGGAAAACCAGAGAAGCCAGCAGGACACAGAAGAGCCAGGACGCCCCATAGATGACTCTCCAGGATTTTGACACTGCAGCTGGGCACACGTGTGCATGGCCTGCACTGCACTTTTCTGCAGGAATCTGTTCTGCAGAGCCCTGCAAGGTTGCACAGCAAGTCTTCCCTCTACCCCAGCACACTTCAACCATCTCACCTCGAAGTCTATGTGCTCCCAGAGACCATGTGGCCTGTGTGCATCTTTAAGGGTCTATCTAGCACAGGGTCTTGGTGACAGAAAGGATCAAGTTAGAGGGGAGGAACAGCTGAGGTATAGCAGATATTCCAGGGTCCATCTTTGAACCCTAAGAACAAAGTCTAATCTATAAAGTCCCCTTGGTGCCCATGCAAATTAGGTTTTCCTTACAGAATACAGACTGATTTGAACTTAAGACACTGGACAGGCCTGGGGAAAGACTTAGGGCACAGTAGGAAGGACCACTGAGTGGTGAACAGGCACTTGTACACAGAATTCTCTAGACCACCGAGCAACCAGTGCGATGGCAGCTGCCACTGGGAGCTACCAGCCACCTTGAAGGGAGCTGGGGAGACTGCCCCTCTCTGGGTGGCCTCTAGCCTCACATCACGCAGTCAACCGGCTGTGCTTAGGATTTAGTCACAGGCCACCGAGCACACTGTTCACAACCGATTCTGCCAACGACAGCCGGTTAGAAGTAAAGCACAGGCATCTGGAACAATGGGGTCTAATCCTGTCCTTGGGGGTCCCTGGTCCTCATATCCCTACACTAACTCCAGTTAACACACACGTGCACTCACACAAATGCACACACACACACACACACACACATGCACACACTATCTTCTCATCATTCCCAGAGGGTCATTTTCTTCACTCAGAAGCATGGCTGCCCAGGTCACAGAGATGTGGCACTGGGGTGGAGAAGAGGGACATCAGGCCTGGTGGTGGATGCCCCAGCACTATACCTGGAAAGAGGAGCCTGGGGTTTCAATTTCACCCTAACAGTTATGCACCTGAGTGGCCGGCATGGGACAAATGTGAATTCTATAATAAAAAGGAGGGCTCCAGATGGGGCTGGTGACACACATACCAAGTGCATTGGCCCCAGAGCAGCACACTTCTCCCTGAGATGTGCCCACAGGACAGGCCCCGGGCAACTAACCTTGCCTGGCACTTCTGTCAGTAAAGGGGTCTATCCTGGGTGTACCAACCCCCACAGACAGAACCAGAATAACAGCAAGCACCTACAAAGTGACAGAATCCCAAAACAGGCATCTTGACAAATCAGGACAGACAGGTCAGCACGCATACACACACACACACACAGGCACACCACGCACACAACGCATGCATACGTGTACACACACACACACACACACACACACACATTCAGGGCACTGGAAAGCAGCTACGATCACATTGCTACTGTGCCGGCCTCTTGGGCCTCTATCCAGAGGTACAATGCACTGTGGAAATGCAATGCCCTGAGTATTGATGACTGTGAGGCCGGACACACAAGTGTCCCAAAGGAGCTAAAGGGGTTTCATACTCATCCAGCTCTCATCCTGAAAGCCACTTTAAAGGGAAACAGGTCCTTCTGAGTGCTGACTCCACAAACGCCTCCCACCAGTATCTACTTAGAATTTACCTTGTGCCAGGAGATGTGCAAAGCATGCCTCCTGCATAATCTTAAACCTAAGGAATAAATGCCATTATGGCCCCATTTTATAGATGGGGAAGCCAAGGCTCTGGACAGAATGATCCCTGGCAGCCTAAGATTTTTTTAAACCAAGGCTGATCCAAGACTCAGCAGTTTACACCCACCTCCTGCGAGACAGGCCTTCTTCTCCTTGGCATGGAGAGGCAAATGACCAGGTCTTTGTGCTTCAATGTCCCTTCTCTCCACCTGGTTCTGGGTCAGCTGCAGATAAGCTGAGGAACCACAGAGACTCAGGGTGTGACCTGAGGCTTACACCCTGCCAGGTACCTCCTGCTCCTAAAGGTGCAGCCAACTGGACAGGCACCTAGCCCAGCACTGCCTCGCTCCCCCACTTGCAGATGGGAGGTGGCTCCTGAATGCAGTAGTAGTTTCTCAGGGAGATCAAACCCCGGTCCCTTCACTCAGCCTCCACCAGAAAAGGAAGCGCCCACCCAGATAGCTCCGACCCTTGAGCTAACAAAGAAGCAAATGGGCAGAGACAATCCCAGGATGATCTGTGACACCAAGCACTTTCAAGATCAGCAGCCTCAAAGGTCAGTTGTCATAAGATCAATACACCGAGGATAGGAAGGGCACTCAGAGGCCTTCAGCCTTTCAGTCCTTCGGGGGCCAGCCTGAGAGCTGCCTTGTGTCCCCAGGCTGGTTTCCCTCTAGCTCAGCCCACCCTGCATTCCCATCTGGGTCTGCAGGTGATGTGGATCATGGGCCCTGTCCTGGCCCAGCACTGGGACACACCGTTTGTGGTGACAAGCCCATGATAGTCACATGCAGGTGGATCTCCAGAAGTGAAGAGGGTGTGGAGAATGAAAGGAAAGATGGGAGTGTGGATGGCAGGTAAGGGAGGGCACCCGTGCTCCCCAACACCTGGGTCTTTGCTGAACAAGGACTACGGGACTAGGCCAGTTCAAACTTGGACAACTGACACAGTGTCATAACCTCCTTTGCTGCCTCAGACTGGGACTCTGCCTGAGACTGGGATCCACTATCTTCCACTAGAGGCGAGGTTTATAATCTTGGAGGCCACCCCCTGTGTTCAATACACCACAGAAAAGGGGCTCTAGCTTCTTTTCGGGGCTGTGTTAGCCTTCGGATTTGTATCCCTACCCTTAAGTGTGGCAGGTGACAGACAGGGTGGCATGTTTCTGAAAGGCCAGAGAAGCTGGGCTCGGCCCAAGTAGCTCAGGACACCTCCCACCTTAAAAGACTGGGGCAAGCTTTGGGTCCCTTGTCTATGGACCCCTTGAGTTCTCTTGACTGACTAACAGAAGAGCCTGGGTAAGACCTAAGGAGCGTGATTGGAAACAAATGCTCACTGTACCTTGTGCCAATGCTAAGGTCTGCAGAGGAGCTTACAAAGTACATGAGGGAGGGGGGAAGATCCCTCTGGGAACAATGCAGTGGGGCCCTTCCTCAAGGCAGAAGGATAGGGCAGACCAGGCCACATATCCCACAATGTAAGCATTACTCTGAGTTGCGTTATTATTAGTGGTTTGGCCAGAAGCCAGATACAGACTGGGAGAAAAAGGCAGATAAAATGTGACTCCCGACAGGCTGCCAACCAGCCCTCTGATCTCAGCAGAACCCAAACGGTGGGGGCGGGGACCACAACAGCCCTCTCTGCAGGATCTACATCCTCACCTCACCTGGAACATGGGTCCTAGAGGCAGGGAAGGCCTCTTTCCCAGAGAACCTGCTACCACCCTGCATTCATGGACCTCAGAAAGGCAAGGGGGCTAACAGAAGGTCCCTAGGGCTGGACAGGGTTAAGAATGTCTGTACAGAATGAAGGTACTAGAATCAGTCAGGTGCCAAAGAGGAGAGGTTAGATTCCAACTTCACCCTGACTCTGTCCTCACTGTCTGTCCAGCCTTCCCAGCCTCTGCCATTCCAGGTAACCGGAACTCCAGATGTGCACCAGGATGCCCAGCAGCTGGAACTCCAGATATGCACCAGGATGCCCAGCAGCTGGAACTCCAGATGTGCACTAGGACGCTCAGCAGCTGGAACTCCAGATGTGCACCAGGATGCCCAGCAGCTGGA
>JAQHUG010000327.1:491712-503316 GCA_028555095.1 Dicrostonyx torquatus | reverse complement strand
ACCAGGATGCCCAGCAGCTGGAACTCCAGATGTGCACTAGGACGCTCAGCAGCACCCTTTAGGAAAGAATCAAGGAATGAGGCTCCTATCAGTCTCTCATCTTTATTCCTAAAGATCCAAGTTGTTATTCCTGGGAGGCACCAACTGTAAGTCATTTCTGGAGATGGCACTACCCACAGGATGGTGAAAATTGGGGATCAGGAAACCCAGAACCTAAAAGCCCTGATGTCTCTGACATCAGCCAAGGAGTCAGCAGGTGTTTGCTCAGCTGCACTGGGTTCCCAGAACACCTGGGCCTGCGTCCCCAAATGCCATAAGGATAGCCCTGTCATACTGCCAGAGGGTCTAAGCAGTTACAGTCTGACCCTGGCACTAGGTCAAAACCCACAGCCATGAAAATCAACCCCTCCCCACCCAGGGAGGCTCCATGAAGATATGAGACAGTGATTCAACAGCCCTGAGACACACAGTTGGGACACTCCAAAGCCAAGAAGGTGGAAACCCTGTCACAGAGTGTGGAGTATGTGTTTGCCTCCACCTCGTTTTCATAGGCCTGGGGTGCGGCGGGCAGAGTGTGCTGCGATACGCTGCAGGTGGGTGCGGGGAGTGCGGCTGGACCCCCAGGAGTTAGCTCTGAGAGCATCTGTACTCAGGCCAGCTACAACACGGTACCTGGGGTGGGGCAGCCACCTACAAGAGTCAATTCTCTCCTTCTACCATGCAGGTCCCAGAAGCAAACTCGGGTCATTGGACTTGGCTGCAGCTGCCTTTACCTGCTGAGTCATCTCAACAGCCCCGAAGTGTGTGTTTTTGATTTAGGACTCTTAACAGGATCTTCCTGCGACCAAATCACTCCCTTGGGACAGTACTCGCCATGACATGCAGTCCTCAGTCAGTTTTAAGCATCTGTCCGCTCACCCCACAGCCTCCTGCTGTAAGGGAAGTGTCGCCATTTCTGCCCTGTGCTACCAAGAAAAAGAAGGAACAAGCCCAAGGCTCCCCGCAGTGATGCCCTGCTTGGCTTAGGTTCGGGACAGTGGCAAGTGCCCTAGAACCCTGCATGCTGCGGGCTGGCTGCTGTGGGTGACCCCCTCATGCAGGCCCCCATCAGCTATCCTAGGGATAAAGAACTACAGCAAAAGTCATGAGGAGCAGAGCACACAGCCAGGCCTAGAGCTCCTTGTTAAGTCCCCGAAAATGCTTCTGGGGAGGTAACAGCCAACGGGACAGAGTCAGTCATGTGACCAAGGCTGTAATGGACCAAACCAAACAGAAGAAGTGAGGATATCGCAGGAGCCAGGAGACTGCCAATGGACTTCCAGTAGTAGCACCCTCCAATTGCCAAAGTCACCCTATCTAGATGCTAAACTTTTCGATTGCTAGCCAAAATATAACACTTAGTCCTGAGATTTGGGGGAACGGGCAGAAATCCCCAGAGCCTACTACAAACACAGGGGCAGCTGAGCCCCAGATGGGCAGGCCCAGAGGACACTAAAGGTTCCTTACCTTCCCGGAGTGAGTCACCTACCTCTCCACTCCCAGTCCCACTAGGTGTTTCTCCAACTGGGGCCAACACAAAGCTAGGCCCCACCCACTGTGTACAGGGACTTGCCCCCCACACTTGTGCCCATGGGGTCCACCTGCCAGGCCTCTACCTCTAGACAACCCAAACAGCCAACCAGAAAGCAGGAATGATCAAAGACAGAAGGAAGACAAAAGAAGCCCACCAGTGACCTCTAGACTTCCTGATCAGAGAGTCTAAGGGCTGGTAGCCATGAAAACTACCTGCCAGATCTCTTCCTGGGCCACCTCACCCGGGTCTGCCAGAAGGACAGTCACATGGTAACAACAGCAACAATACCAGTAAACGCCCAGCTCCAACTGCTATGATGGCTGAGTGCCAAAACTGCAGAGGGGTCCCATGGGTGCCACTGGAAAGGCTCTGGAGAAGCAGCAAGATTCGGGCAGAGACAGCGGTGACAAGGTGCTGAGACCAGGAGGCTGAGATGCCACCAGCAGGTAGGGGTGCATGCCAGGCCTCCACTGGCAGGAAGATCACCTGTGGCCATGGGAATTAAGTGAGCTCTGAGGTACCTCCGGTTCTGGCCCTCCAACCCCTTGAACGATGATTTACGATGCCGGGAAGTCCCCGGAGGAAAAGCTGGATGGAAATTGAATCACACACAGCTAACTGGATCTGGTGACTGATGATATGTGTATTTCAAGCAAGCAGATGCAATTTAAAGTCGTACGATCACCTCCAGAGCACACGATGCAAGTGCCCTGGCTGCTGTAACCAACTCTAACCCTCACTCCAGGACAGCACTCAGAGGTCACTGGCAGAGCTCAGAGTCCCCCAGTACCCTTGTAACCACAAGGTCTCACATTCATGGAGCGGGAGCACCTCTGGGGTTTGTGACAGGCCAAGCTGTGGTCTTCTCATAAACTCCTTTATGCCCAGCAAACAGCTAAAGCACCTTCAAAAATGAACTGTTAAGGGCTGGTAAGATGGCTTCATGGGTAAAAGACATGTGCTCCCAGGCTGACAAACCAGAGCTCAATTCCTGCAACTGACAGGGTAGAAGGAGTTGTCCCCCAATCTGCACATGCACAAATGACAAAGAGTAAGCAGAAAGAAAGATTTAATGGCCTGTTTTTCCTGATAGCACATGAGTCCTAGGGACAGGAAGTGAGGTGATGCCTGTCCATCATAGTCATCTCCTCTCAGTTCAAAGGAGACTAGTCCTAGTCTTCCCAAGGACACTTTTCTGTCCTGCTCACAGTATCCAGGCACCAGGGCCACTACAAGGCTCCTGACTCAACCCGCAGGCCAGCAGCAGTCACGTGCTAACCACATCCTCCACAAGAAACCAGAGGGCTTAATATGAGACACACAGTAGGATAATTCTACCCCCAGCAGCTTTGGAGATGCTCTTGCCCATAGGCTAGGAGGACCTGCACCCCATTCCTGCAACCTCACCCTCCCACACTCCACTAGAAAGCTCCAAGGGCAGCTTCAAGTCTCCTCAGCCCCATCCGCCTGGCTCCTCTTCCAAGACCACACCTGCTGTTGCCTGTTTTGTTCTTCTGAACATCAGGAATCTTATTCAGAGTTGGTTGGGTGGCTGGTTGATTTTCTCCCTAGTCTTCCCAAGGACGCCTCTCTCTGTCCTGCTTACTGGATCCCTGGAGCCCAGAAGGAGGGCCTGGAATGCAACAGGCACTCAACAAACGCTCGATGAAGAGCCTGGGTGGAAGGTTCTAATTCCTTCTCTTTGATTTGGAGACAACTGTGTCCAGGCCACCTGACCCTGGGGCCTCACCACTGCAGCGTGGAAGATGAGATGACAGTGATGGCAGGGGCATCCTGATGACCATGATGACAAGTCAAGGCCCAGGACAGAGCTTGGTGCCCAGCACGAGGAGCAGTAAGTAAAGCGACCAGCACACCTGGAAGCATCTGAGGACCCAGGAAAGACACTGCAGTTCACGCAGCTGATTTCTCCTGCAGTCATGGAATCCCCAGCCAGCCTGGCGCTGTCCAGCGCACCCCCAGCACAGCCTTCATTTGCAGGGAACCTTTGCAAGCTCTTGGACAGTACACCACTGGATGGCCCTGTCAAGTGCTTAGATTCTGGAAACATAAAAGCTAACCGCAACTCTCCAAGTACAACAGCCCAGCTTCAACAAGGGGCAGTACTGGGGACAGTGTCCAGGTCCCCTTCATAGAATTCTCCTCTATGCCATCCTGGAGTAGGACAGCTGGAAGCAATGTATAACTCTTGATCAGACATCTTTGGTAACAGAAGGGCATCAGGTACATGCAGGAGGGCAATGCTAAGACCTGAGGGTCTGCACCCTGTCCTCCTGCTTCCTTGCCTCTGTAACCATGGGACTGAGCTGCCACTTGACCCATGAAGGGCTAGAAAGACCCAACCCAGGGAAAACTAAAATTTCCGCATCTGCAAAATGGGACTAGCCGAAGTTCTCATGCTAGGGATGGGCCTGGAAAAGCATCGGAAGGGACACTGGCCATCCTGTGGCCATCCACATTTTCACAAGCAGGGAGTCTGAAAAGAAGTGATTCGCAAAGGTCATTGCACAGGTGCCATCATGGAAAGGCAACACTGCCACCAGAAGGTGGCCTGTCCAGCCTCTTTTGTGGACGCCAGTGCTGTCCCCTCCTGATTAATCAGTTCTACTCCGAGATCCTTTCCACTGGGTGGGACCACTTCCCACCCTCAGTAGTAGCGGTTGTCCTCCAACAGCAGGGAATGCCACAGGGGCATGTGGAGACCACCAGAGACTTGAAGAAGCACCAGGAGTCCTGAGCACAGGGCCTGTGCCCCTCATCCATCTACAACACAAACTCTCCCTGAAGGGCCAGCAGCCTCTGTGTGACATTCAGGGCTCAGCTGTCACCAACACCCAGACTCTATCTAGAGAGCCTTATCCTCTCCGGTCACATGCTTCCAAGGGTGACACAGAGACCTGGAGCTCAAAGCTCTACAGAATGTACATAAACTGCCAGGGGCTGGTGAGATGGCTCAGTCAGTAAAGTGCTTGCCTTGGAAGCTTGAGGACCTAAGTTTGATCCCCAGAACCCACATAAAAAGGTAGCCAGGTTGGCACACCAGCATGGGGAGACAGCCTAGCTTACCCACCAAGCTCCAGGCCTATGAGAGATACTCTTCCCCAAAACCAAGGTGGGAGACTGGAAAGATGTATGGCTCAGTGGCTGAGAACTCATGTTGCTCTTGCAGAGGACCGGAGTTCAATTCCCAACAACTACACTGGGCAGCCAACAACTGCCTGTAAGTCCAGCTTTAAGAAGACCCCAATGCCTTTGGCCTCAAGAGCACCTAGACTCACACGCGCACAGGTGACCCCAAGGCACCTGGAGCACTGGGAAGTCTCACCCCAGCATCACGGATAACGACTTGTCTATAGCTGCGTAGATGAAGTCTCCCCCTCAGCTGCTCTTCCACAGTCTAGAGGCTAGAGGCTCTGAGACCATGCAGCCATGTGCAGTTAGGGCAGAATTATAGACACATGGCTGGGAAGTGTAGGAGGGAGCAGCCGGAATCTCAGGGGAGGGTCCAATGATGCCTCTCATCCCCTCCTTCTCATCCTGAGGGGCTCCTGCAAACTGCCACGGCTGTTCCAATGAAGACATCTGTTAGGCTCAGAGGACAGCATTCTGCAACAGGCTCCCATTTGTCTTATTTGTCTTATTCGGCTTCTGACAGTCAGTGACTGCCCAGGGACTCAGAGCAAGGTGGAGAAACCTGGAGTGGTGTGACCTCAAGACCCAGGGTCACTAGTAGTCAGTGGTAGAGCCCAATGTACAAAGCCTTGCCACGCAGGGGAAGGACTTCAAAGGCCCTGCAGCAGGTGTGGAGAAGGGGGCCTGCCTCACTGTGGTTGGCTTGGTGATGTGTAAAGTTCTGTCTACACAAATCTGAACCAGGGGCTGGAGAGATGGCTCAGTGGTTAAGAGCATTGCCTGTTCTTCCAAAGGTCCTGAGTTCAATTCCCGGCAACCACATGGTGGCTCACAACCATCTGAAATGAGGTCTGGTGCCCTCTTCTGGCCCGAAGACATACACACAGACAGAATATTGTATACATAATAAATAAATAAATATTTTTTTTTAAAAATCTGAACCATTTCCTCTAGAGTTGGCACTTTGCACTGTGCACATATGCAAATGTGTGTGCACGTGCACACACGTGTCATTCCTCAGGTGCCATCTGTCTTTGGTTTGTTTTAGCCAAAAAACTTTTACTATTACTTTTTGTTCAAGATAGGGTCTCACCATGTAACTCTGGCTGGCCTGGAAATCACAGTGTAGACCTCATTCACGCTCTGCAAATTAGCCCAATAAACTCACAGGTTCCCCAAGCTGGACTTTGGTAGAATGTACTTTGGTTTCTAGTTGGAGCACTATAGAGGGAGGGTAACATTTGTTTACATCTCCTTCCATGGAAGAGGCACAGAGAATAACCTCATAAATAGTCTCTTTCAGGGCTGTTGGCTAGGAAGGGGACAGCAGAACTCTGAATCACCTCCCAGACCACAGCAGGTGCCTGCAGGAAGCGACCCCTCTCTCCTTTCCAGAGCTCAGCAGCACCCAGCCCACCCCTGATCCCACATCTGCAATAGAGAGATCCACACTGACTTGCATCTCCCTCTGTCCCCACAGAATAACCTTAGAACCCCAAGGTGAACTACAAAAGGAAGCAGGCCACCCAGCTCAAGGCTTCCTGCTGTGACGTTCAGAACCACATAAGCAGTGACACACTGACCTGTCACCCATGAGCTTCTCATGAGCCACACCCATGGCCTCACTACTGAGAGTTTACAGTAGACACCAGGGAGCACCCGTGGCCCAGAGACTGGTCCCCAACACACATTCTCCCCTCCCTGACCGACCCTGCAGCAGGGGGGAGGACATGAAGGCCAGAGCTGAGCGAGGCCTGCCCAGTTCTGCTGTCCTTTGGTATTGAGTCTGTGCCTCTCCCCTCACACAACTCACCACCAAGACTAAAGCACTGACTGCAGCCCCTGAAGCACAGCTCTGAGGGAGGGTCAGGGGAAGAACCTGAGGCCCAGGGGCAAACTGAGTCTTCCTGGGACATCTCCAAAACTACACTTCCTCCTGTACGGCTCAGCAGATTCAACAGACATACCATGTCATGGATGCTACTACCGCGAGGAAGGCGACAGCCTCTCCAACATTCTACATGGCTGGGCACCAAGGACAGGGAAGAACTTAAGCCCTTACAGATGCATATGCTCTGGAGGCTTAGGGGACTGTCTACCACAGGGAGGTACCTCTGGGCTGACACAGGGCCATTCCCTGGGGAGGTGAGGGGAGCTATGCCTCAGATTCTATATCTGCAATACGAGTTTCATAGGTAACGGAGAAGCGCTGTGGGTTCTAAGCATGAACCTTTATGGGATGCATTGTTGGGGCACATGGTCAGAAAGCACCTCCTCCACATACTCAGGGGCTATGGGTTGATGGGAGAGCTCGCTTAGGGAGCTACTAAGCACCCACAAGGTCACACTGCAGCACCTGCTACCTCAAACCTGTGACCCAGACACACCTCCTAGCCTATTAGTAAGTGCTCACCCTGAGAAATGCTTGGAGAAGTCATTCATCCTAAAGGAAAAAATTCTCTCCCAATTACATGAGGTAAACTCCCAGCCGTGCCAATAGCCCAGCAGTCACGAGCATTTATCAAAAGGTCAACAACAAAAAATAGAAGCAATGGGGAGGGATGATTTTAGCCGCTGCACGTGACAAAGAGGTGTTGTGTGTATGTGTGTGCGTGTGCATGAGCCGTGGGGCACGCATGTGCACATACACCATGATCAGGGTGGGTGAAGGCACAAATGTGAATACACTTCATACACACGCAACAACAGAGGCAGGTGGAACTACAGGTATGTAGCTCAGGGGATTCCTGTGCACATTCACACAGATATCAAAGTGGGTGGAGGTATAAACTGCATGGCTATCAAGACTCTAATCCACACAGCAACCAGGCAGCTACAAGCATAGCTGTGCTGTGTAGGTGTCAGAAGTACAACACACACACAACCTGCCTCTCCTTTATTGCCCCACATCTCCCTAAAATCAAGCCCCAAAGCGACCTGGCAGTCCACAGTCATACTCTTCATTCCTGTTTTTGCCTTGTACTGAGCCAAGAGAAGTCCCAGGTCCCTAGCCACTAGGACCCGCTAAGGCAATGTATAGACTCGCCATGTCTATATCTTCAGTGAGTACACCAGTCCTGATCCCACAATTAGAAGAAATTGGGGTGGAGACAGGGCAAAGGGAATCCCAAGTCTCAACTCAGCCTTTAGAGCCCACCTCTTTGCCCTCAGAACCCAGCCTCAATGCACCTAGACAAGGAACACAGAAAGAAAGGCTGGGTGGAAACGGAAGGCTGATTTGAGGACTCTTGTAGGCAAGTGAGGAGAACAGGCTGCCTAGAAAGGCATGGGACGGTCCAGCCAGTTGTCTAGCATGCTTGTGGGTCTTCACAGGTATGGAGACTCCCACAGCTGAGTCCAGAGTGGCTGGAGAGAGACCCCACATACTGGCTCCTGCCTTGTTTCTCTGACAAAGGAAGAAACGGAGGTACACAGACCAGTTCGGCTACTGACCTGGGCTGGTCTGATGCTAGACACCACAACCACCACACCACTTGCCCTGCCCACACCCATGGACCATCAGATTCAGTCCCTCTACACTGGATATTCAGAAGGGAATATCACATAGTGACCCTAGCCTTGAGCTCACGCTAGCCTGGAGCCCCTATGCCAAGACAGACAGGCAGCCAGGCACACACACAGAGTGAGCCATTTAGGCAGGGCTTGGTCCTTTAGTCTCAGTTGCACATTCCTGCTGGAGAGCAGAGAACTTCCAGGAACTCAGTCAGCAAAGTGGCCACAGCCCTGGAACAGGAAGTGCCCAGCCTGTCCTAAGGACCCAGAAAGAAGGACAGCAGGGACAGCTTGGATTCAGCACCAAAGCTCAGCAGCCCAGCCATTCTCAGGGTCACCCCTGAGGAGAGGGTGACAGATCAATTAGAAGCTACATTGCCACCCTGGGAGTTCAGGACAGGGGCTTATAAAAACACAGCACAACAGACACTTGTCTCAAAGAAGTCTGTGGAGGCATTGAGGGAAAAGGACTTTGGAGACACTGGTGGAAGAGGGTGGCTGGAAAAGTGACAAGAGGTGACCATGTTGGTCAAAACTTAAAAACAAATGAGAATTTGAACACGGTGGTGCTAGACACATGGGAGGCAGACGCAGGCAGATCTCTGTGAGTAAGGCCAGCCTGGTCTATACAGTGAGGTCCAGGACGACCAGGGATACATAGAAAGATCCAGTTTTTGTTTGTTTGTTTGTTTTTTTTTTTTTTTGGTTTTTTGAGACAGGGTTTCTCTGTAGCTTTGGAGCCTGCGCTGGAACTAGCTCTTGTAGACCAGGCTGGTCTCAAATTTACAAAGATCCGCCTGCCTCTGCCTCCTGAGTGTTGGGATTAAAGGTGTGCGCCACCACCGCCTGGCAAGATCCAGTCTTTTAAAAAGAAAAAGAAAGTGATACTCTCTAGCAAAGGGAGAGAACTAGAGGTAGGAGAGATGGGAAAGACCAGACCAGACAGAGGGGAAAGGAGAACAGGGCTAGACAGTTCTTAGTTGTACTGGCACGGGGTCAGAGAAGCCTCTGTGGGGGAGATGGAAGATGGTCTCCAACTTTGTTCCTGGGTCTCTGGACTGATATTGAGGGATCCTGGAAGGATCAGGTACAGAGTGGGCCTCTGTTTCAGAAAGAACACTCTGGAAGCATGAAATGAGGGCTGCAGGTAGCCATCCCAGAAAAACAGTGACCCACGTAGGGGGTAGGCATGAAGGGTGAAAACCCACTCCCAGTCTAGAAAGAGGGATGCAGTCACACAGGCTCACAGAGTTCTCCATGAGCTACCTGGCTTGAAGAGATGGGAGAAGAGGTTAAAAACCCTGGGCAAGGCAGGGTAGTAGAGCCCAGTCACCCTGCAGCCCAGGGGCAGACCACCAACTACACACTGGCACAGCCCTTGGTGTCTGTACCTTCCCACGTGGATGCAGCTGCTGAATGGAAACGCTGAAGCTCGTCCTGAGCGGAGCCTTGCATCTAGGTCAGCTCTTCCCCTCCCTCACAGGGCTCATGGCCAAGCCCTGGGAAGCAGAAATCCATGGCCTAGGCGTGGGTCTGACTGTCCTGGGTAGGCACCCACTGACCCCAGCCTAGGCAGCCTGAACAATGGTGCCTTTTGTTCCATGTTTCCCATTGTCTCCAATTCTCTCACCCGCCTGGGCCAGGGCCAAAGGAGGATTTCCAGGCGGGATTTCTCAATGGGCTCACAGAGAAACATCCTGTCATTGGGGCCTCCTGTTCATGGCCTTCCCTAGAAAGGCCACAAGGGGAGGGGGGGAGGGGAGCCAGGACCCTCTGGAAATGGCCCCAGATAGGAGCAGCTATTTTAAACACAGCAATCTTTGACCTGAGTGACGGAGCTGGTAAGAAAAGGTGACTTTGAGGCTGGTCTGCAGCTAAGTGGTAAAGGGCATACTTAGCAGGCACCAGGCCCTGGATCCCAACTCTGGCACCAAAAATTCATCCAAAAGGTTGTTCATTCCTCACCTGGCTTTCTTCATCACTATCAATCAGTGAAGATTCACAAATGGTCACAAACCATCGATATCCTGAAAATCCTTGCTGGCTTCTCCCAACAAGTCCGAGGATACCCAACTTCTCCAGAGGGAAACTAAGGCTCACAGAAGTGGTAGACTTAGATCCAGATTACAGGGCCAGCGTGAGTGCGCATGCGGGCACACACACACACACACACACACACACACACACACACACACACAGAGATGAGCTGTTGCTCTACCAGAAGTCGACCTCTGTCCACTGTGTCAGGCTGCTTCACTACATCCTAGGTGCAGCTCCCCTTCTGATCACCCCAAGGTACCCAGGACGTGGTCCATTCACATAACAGGACAAGAAGGGCACTCAGCATGGTGTGCAAAACCAGTCATCCTAGCCAGGCGATGGTGGCGCTTACCTTTAATCCCAGCACTTGAGAGACAGGGTTAGGGGGATCTCTATGAGTTCAAGGCCAACCTAGTCTAGAGTGAGTTCCAGGACAGCCAAGGTTACACACAGAAAAACAAAACAAAACAAAACAACAGTTCCCCTGACACGCTCATGTGAAAACAAACGGGGATGAAAACCATAACCAGCACATGTGGCAAAATCTGTACCTTTAAAAAAGAACACGAAGTAAAAACTAAGGAAATCTAAACAGAGCAGGAACCCCAGCTGATACTACCTGATCAGTGTTGGCTTGTTCCCCGAAGCAAATGGACCACTCTGATGTGAAAGCTAATAATAGAATCTGGGAGGAGAGACACTGGGGACGCTTGGTACACTACCCTCTCAGTTCTTCTACAGGTCTAAAAACCGCTCTGAGAAATAGTTTATTTTTAAGAAATACATATAATGAGGGCTGGAGACATGGCTCAGTGACTAAGAGTGCTTCCTGGACAAGCATGAGGGCATGAGTTCAAATCTCCAGAGCCCACATAAAAAGATGGGCACAGCCAAGCACACCTGTCACCCCAGCACCAGAGGAGGATGGGAGGACGGCTGACCATCTATCTTGCTCCAGGTTCAGTAGGAAACCCTGTCTCAAGGGAATAAGGTGGAGAGTGACGGAGCAGGACACCTACATCCTCCCCTGGCCTCTGTGCACATGCATACACATACGTCCAAAATTAAATAAAATAATATAACAAATCTATTACATATGATAAAATCTCATACAACATGGAGTCGAGATCTCTGCACTGTGCTAGAGTCCATAATTCTGACTTTGACCATATGCTATGTGCCCAGCGATGGTGGCGCACGCCTTTAATCCCAGTACTTGGGAGGCAGAGGCAGGTGGATCTCTGTGAGTTTGAGGCCAGCCTGGGCTACAAGAGCTAGTTCCAGGACAGGCTGTAAAACTACAGTGAAACCCTGTCTCAAAAAAA
>JAQHUG010000327.1:471299-487873 GCA_028555095.1 Dicrostonyx torquatus | reverse complement strand
TATGCCCGCAGGCCAGAAGAGGGCACCAGACCCCATTACAGATGGTTGTGAGCCACCATGTGGTTGCCAGGAATTGAACTCAGGACCTTTGGAAGAGCAGGCAATGCTCTTAACCGCTGAGCCATCTCTCCAGCCCAAAACAAATCTTAAGGGAAAAAAATGAGTCCACCATGGATGACAGAACTAAGCCAGGGACAGAAAGAGCTCCCAGCTCAACATGGCTGCACCGCCTGACAGATTCCCAGTTTGCTTGTGAAATGCTGCCTTGGAGGTTCCAGAAGACAGGCTTGGGGTGAAGAAGATCACAGACTCCAGAGGCCTAGACAGACACCTCCAGGCAGTCCCACTTCTTAGAACAAGGTCAGAGGCAAACGGAGGCCCACAGGGTCTGAGAATCTGTATGTCTGTTCCAGCTTCCCCAGACAGAGGGTCTGCTTCAGCTCTCCCACAGGCTCATCCAAACACACAAAAGCAGGACAGTGTAGCAGGCAGGAGGCCACTCTAGCCTAGAGTCCCTTACACTCAGCAGTCTCCGAGATGGCTGCTACCTGAACAAGAGTGCCATCAGCCTCCCTAAGAGGCCCTCCCAGCTGCCTCTGCCTGCAAGGCTACACACCATACCCACCTTCCCAAGGCAAGACCTGTACTCTTCTGGTTGCCAATCGGCAGTCCCTGAAGGGCAAACAGGGACTATGCTAAACACAGGAGGAGAGGAGGAGAGAGCAGGGCAGGCAGGACAAGACAGCCTTCCTCCTGCATGAGGAGGCCAAAAAATGCTTATGGCCCCTGGGTACGATCGTCCCACTTATTCACGGTAGTACTTTCCCCAGTTTTAGTCATTCACAGTTGACCGGGGCCTAAGGACATTATGTGGAAAATCCCCAAAATAATTAGCAATTTTAAACTGTACTTGACTCTGAGCAGTGTGATTAAATCTCCCGCCGCCATGCTTTCTCCTGGGATTCGAATCACACCTAAGAATCCACATTGGCTATAGTACCCACCATCTTGTCTCCGTCATCAGTATGATACACTTAGTTCAGTACTAGCTGAGGCTTTAGGCACCTGCTAGGGGTCCTGTAAGCCCCAGAGGAGATTGGTGTACATGTCACCATTAGGAGTCAAAAGTGTCTATGGGATGCACAAATCATTTTGGTTTTGCCCAGAGGCCAGCCCTGATGCTCCTGAGCCTGTCTTTCTCACTGGGTTAAACAACAGCCAGGGCAGGTCCAAATAACCAGAGAAAGAGAGCCTATAAACTATAAAAACTTACCAGAGGCCAGGAGCACAGGAGAAAGAGACAGTAAGATGTCTCAGCAGGTAGAGGTACTTGCCCTGGGAAGCCTGACGACATGAGTTCAATCCTGAAATCCCATGGTGGCAGAAGGAAACTTCTGAAAGTTGTCCTCAGCCTCCACAGGTATGCCATGGTACAAGGATGACACAAACACACAAATGATGTGCACAAAAATGAATGTTTCTTTAAAATAAGCAGTGAATTTCCCGTTTTTATTCTCCCCTTGCCTTCCATGGCTGCAGTGATGGGTATTGGCAGATGATGCTGGCGGGAGGGAGGGCAGAGGAATCAAATCCTCCATGGGTGTGGGTGTGCGAGCAAATGATCCTGTGGTTGCTACTTCAGATTCTGGGTCAGACCAGGTTCCCACCTGGCTAAGCACTTGGAAAGTCATAGCCTAAGGCCAGAAAGTCAGTCACAGCTACTGTAGGCCTGTAAAGCCCCAAACAACAGGATTGGGGCGTGGTAGGAGGGGGGGATACAACTGTACTACTGGTTTGTCTGGACAGGGAATGTGGTTAATCTGGGAGCAGCCACCTAAGTGAGGCTCAAACCAAGAAAGGCTTGGAATTCTAGATCTTTCTCAAGTTCCTCAAGGGAGACCTGATGTAACTACCTCAGCCCACCGATTAGTAAAGTGAGACCAGGGAAACTAGGGAGACCAAGGGAGAAATAAACCCATCATGAGAAAGAAACTCATGGGTAAACTAGTGTGAAAACAGCCTAATGCTAAAACCCTCCTACACACACACACACACACACACACACACACACACACACACGGTGACACACCCCTACATGCACACACACTCATTCACACACCACTACACATACCCCTACACACACATATCCCTACACACACACTCATTCACTAACCCACTCCTAAACATACACCCCTACACACATTTACCCTCACATACTCACATACCACTACACACACACACACACACACACACACACACACACCAAGAAAGGCACAAGTTCACCAGAGTAGCCTCCAAAGACAGAAGTGGTGAGGGACACGCGTTAGTAACAGGCATACATGAGGCCTGCTGGGATATCCAGGATGCTCAGCCAGCTCAGGACACCTGGAGGCTCCACTCTACTGCCCTCTTCCCACCCTGTGTTCTGTGAGGTTTCCTGAGTGTGCGCTAATTTCTGTTTTTCCCAGGCCTTGGGCTCACTAACCCAACAACTGGGGTCTTCATCTGTTCTGCGCCACAGGCCATGATAAAAGCTGTTGGTTGTGTCCCTGGGACAAGGAAGGAGTGCACAGTCTTTACAGAAGCTTGAGGTGTTGGGGGGGGGCGGGTGTCCCTGAAGTCTGTCATTCCCCCAACAAAGGGTCTCTGAGGTTGCCCCAGCTGACAAGCTACAGAGGTCACTGAGCATTTGGTCAATGCAAAAGATTTAGACAAGAAAGACAAGGAGCAGCAGGGTAACCCCAAAAGTTAAGAAAGATTCCAGTATCCCTGACTACCAAAGGAGTGCCAGGAATCCAAGGACCACTGGCAACTAACAGGAGGTCAGCCTTCCCCTTCCCCACTCCCAATCCCACCCCTGCCTCTTCCTGTTCACAAAACCAAGAGGCTCTTTTTCATACAGGAGTCTGACAACATTCAGCTTCGTGCACTAGGCGGCTGGTCACAATGCCCACAACCAGGCCAGCACCCATGAGACAAGTTCCTAACTTGGTGGGAAGAGATGAGGGGGCCTGCAGATCAAAGAGGTTGTCAGCTTTGGAGACTACCTCCCAAGGTGAAGATACTGGTGGACAGATCGGGGCATTTGACCACATTCCTGGAGAGGCTACCCCAGACTGTCGCATGAGAAATCCCCACACTTAAAGCCTGCAGCACTGGTCATTCTCAGGAAACTCTACAGAGGGGGCCAGCTGAGCAGAGCAATGCCCTCAGGGAGAAGGAGAATCATGAGGGAGGGTGCGCAGTAGAGTACTAGAGGCCTCCAGGGCCACCAACACCAAGGAGCCATCCCCCTGCTCCCATCAGGTTCCCTCCACTTCCACAGTGCAACTATATACACAAAGTAAGACCAAACCTAAGAAGGAACTTTCCCACGACCTCCCACAGGGTTGGGGACACCCCAGTGTCCCCCTCACCCCTACGGTCTGTAGGACCCTGTGTCCAGTCTCTCTCTAGGCTACATCACTGAGATCAGATCAATGTCACCCTGAAACACACACAGAGCAGGCTCAGCAGAGCCCCAGGTGTGGTGTCTAATGGACTCATCACCAGAGACAGATAGAGAAATGGCCCGCAGCTGGACCCTGGAAACTCATTTAACCCCAAGAGGGGTATGCCCACTTGACAGTCACAGCCTTGGCCACCACGGGTAATCAGTCAACGGCAGTGAGAGCCAGCGACAGTGTGTCCAGGGCAGGCAGCATGCCACTGGCCCTTACCCCGTCAGTTTACAAACCATTTTATTTTCTGATACTGCACCCTTCTTGGCCTCCTTTGAAAAATAAAAAGTTGGCAGCTGGGAATCAGTTTGGCTGCGTTCTAGAGGGGACCCCAGGAGCCAGGGGACCCTCTCAGTGCTTGAGTTTCCTGCAGACATGTGGCCCCCAGCCACGACCTACACATGGGCAAGCCTGGCACCCACTACCACATGGTGCCTGCCCTGACCCTGGCTCAGGACACAAAGGCTTCCCATGAGCGCAGAACAGAGAAGGGTCACATGTCACACATCCTGTGCCCGGCCGCCTCAAGGACCAACCTAAGCCTCTATGAAAAGCATGCAGGAGTAGAAAAGAGACATCATAGAAGGGTCTAAGGTGTACCTGAACAGTGAGCAGGCTCAAGACCAGAACTCCAGGACCCAGGATGACAAGTCACTGAGATTGGTGAGGAATTGCTGAAGTCCCCAAGTCCAAGCTCAGATGTCCCAATTTGTGTGGCAAGTGGGAGTCACAGAACCCAGGAAGGATGATCTATACCAGCACAGTCCTGCAGAGCTGTCCAGGGAAGGCTGTTCTCCATCTCCATGTAAACAAGGCTCCATGCACACAGGTGCTTCTGCATGGAGGTGCACTGCTCACTAGATTGAAGCTGCCACCTGGGGCAATGATCAGCTCAGGGCCACAGCTGAGAGACCTTGAAGTGAAGCTGGCCAAGGTTCCGGCAGGGAGTATGGGGACACAGGTCAGAGGCAGGGGCCCAAATCCACAGGATACAGGTGGCCAGGATGGTGGCCAGCCATCCCAAAATGGACAACCAGGAAGCAAAAACTCAGGCTGGACAGAAAGAACCGCTATTGCTGCCAGGAAGCCGGGGAAGGGGTAACTGGCACACCCAGGGGATAACTGTCAGAGGGGCATCAAATGCTACAGCATGGAGGCTACTAACTCGAGCTACCTTTCCCAGCGTCCGCTACAGGGAGCAGCAGAAATTCCAGTCCATGGGGAGCTGAGCTTCCCCCCCACACCCAGAGAGGAGAGCAGGATAGTAGAAGGACGGGTTTTGTTTTATTGCTTTGGACAAGGAAACACTAGCCTGTTTGCAGAAAAGGATCTGGGAGAGACCCAGAAGGAACAAAAGAAAGGAGACATTGGGGGTGGGAGGGGTGTCCCCACAGGAGGAGCTGACCTAAGGGCAGAGGAAGGGTGGCTTGCCGTGCCAGATAAGACAGAAGGGGCTGGAAAAGTAAGACCTCCTTACTCCTGAATGTGCACAAAGCTGAGGCGGCACACACACTGCTGAAAATATGGGACACAGAAGAGGGGAGGCATACGGAGAGCTTCCCATTGTCCCACCAGCTACAGAGCGGCTTAAAGCAGCCAAGCGGCTGGAAAATGGAGCCTTGGCCCAGGCAGTGTGGCCGGAACCTGCCACAAAGGGCCACTCCCAGAGAGGGTTCATTAGGGAGGCCAGCCGGTGCCGCACATGGTGACAGGCGGGTGCATTCAGGGCCCGGACACAATCAAGCCCTTGTGATGGGGAGGGGAGCAGGGTGCTCGCTGGAGCCTCTGGTTCCTAGACAAGAGCAAGCCTTCTTCTTGCCTTACAACGTGGAAGCTGACGGGAAGACAGATTTGGGGAGACAAAGAAAGAGATGAATCCCCTGACAGTGAATGTTCTATTTCTGGAAATGGGTCGACTCTTCTCAATAGCTGCCATCTCCGTGCCACCGGCCCTGCCTGCATCTGTCCCCTTGAATATAGCCTAGAAGCCATTACCACTCCCTTCAGGGCAGGCCTGTCCTGAGCATTCAAGAGGCAGAAGCATCTGTGTCCAGCTATAACTTTAGATATGTTTGGGGGTGGGAGATGGGGGGAAGGGTTACAAGCTGACCTATGTATAGAGTGAGAAATGGTCCTGGCTTTCTGCAGCTGCTTTCAAGCCCTCAGCTAGGCCCACCAGAGCTGTGTCTTTGGGGGCCCACAGAGCACAGGTCAGTGAGGGGGCAACACAAACCAACTTGCCTCCACCTTGAACTAACACTGGCCTCTGCCCCCACCCACACCCACCTGGGATGCCTCACCATGGGCCAGTACCCTCCGCTGACTGACGACCAGACAGAACCCAGCTCAGTGGCCCCTGTGGGTCCTACAGGACTCTCCAGACTCTCCCATAAGGACTGGTTCTCACTGCCCACAGGACTCAGAAGCTGCAGCAACTACCAAAGCCCTGGTACCTGCTCTGAGACCAGACCCAAATAAAAGTCTCTGTTTGTTTGTTTGTTTGTTTGTTTGTTATTCGGACAGGTAAGGTGGCTGGCGCAGGCCTTTAATCCCAGCAGAGGCAAGCAGATCCCTGCAAATTCAAGGTAGCCTGGTCTACATAGTGAGTTCCAGGCTAGCCAGAGATACACAGTGAGGTGGGAGAGGAACCACAGACGAGAGGAAAGAGTGCGACATTACAAAGACTAAGAAGGTATGCTTGTACACAAACAACCACCTTGGCAGGTTTCATTTATTTTGGAAGTAGATAAAGACCATTTGGTGCCAAGAACAGTAAATGCAAGGGGAAAAAAAGGTAGGTGACCAAAGTGGCTGGGCCTCTATCCAACTTAGAATATGAGAGGGTGCTCGCCAGCATTTCTACCTGGCCCCTCATCCCTGGCTCCAGTACTGAGTGCGCACCTGTTTGTACTCCCAAGGATAGACAGTGCCCACGGCTGCACTCTGAGGAGGGCTGCAGACTGTGGGGAGGGGGTGCAAGAGCAGAAGCAGGCATCTCAGCCCCAGAAAACAAACCTGCGCCAGGATGGAAGTTCAGTGCTGCCCTAAACTCGGCACCTTAAAGCCTTTAAGCAGAGTGCATCAGAGAGCGGAGGTCAGAAATTCCATCAGGCCCTCAGGAGGAGTGCTGACCCAGAGTCCTCCCAGCAGCCTGAGTCCTTCCCAAACTGAGGACCCCCAGGTCCCAGCTGTTGTAGGGGCAAATAAATCATCCACTCTTTGCATCACACGGGCACTAATTTGTAGCCAAAACACAGTTTGAGAGCCAGCCTCATATCCTCAGTGCTAAGTCTGAGTCAAGAGGACCAGGACCCCAGGCTCCCAAATAGACAGGAATGACAGGCCCGAGGGTGGGTCCCCTTCCCTCCCAGCTTCCTCCTTAGAGCCAGAGGATTCCACACAGCTTGCTCAGGGTTTCCGGCTCTTGCTGGCGAGGCATTTCCTCCACTCCGAGACGCCAGCACTCTCAATGATATCTGCTCTAGGACAGCACTGATGGACGGGGAAGGGGGGGTAAGGGAGGAAGGACCCAGCAACAAGGCACAGAGTGCACCCAGCCCTGTACCCACAGTGCTAGGGAGAGGGGAAGGAGCTGAGAAAACAGTAATGCCAGCCTGAAAGGCCATCAGAGACCCAGAATGAAGGACCAGGAGGTAGGGTGCCGGCCTCCAAGGTGGGGCCTGTACGTTAGTGATGTAGGGCTACACAGCATTTCCAGCAAATCAGCTGATGAATGGGCACCACTCCAGTTCTTCCAGGTCTTCCTGCCCTCCTGCCCGAGAGACCAGTGGGGACGCTAAAACTGGGCACCTGCCCCTGGATGGCCCAGCTCCCTGTCTGTCCAGAACTATACGCCTATAGGGAGTGAGAATGTGATAGGGACCAGTTTGGGGGACAGCTTAGAGGAAGTGGTGGGGCTATCCCTGACTTTAAGATCACGAGAACAGAGGCTGGAGAGATGGCTTAGTGGTTAAGAGCACCTGTTGCTCTTGCAGGGGACTCTGGTATGGTTCCCAGCACCCGCATGGTGGCTTACAACCAGCTCTAACTTCAGTTCCCAGGGGTCCGACACACGTTTTTGACTTGCACTAACACACAGCACACACGTGATACACTTAGACACTATGTAGTCCTGGACGTCCTGAGCCCCCAAGGATCTGCCTGCATCGGCCTCCAGACTGCCAAGTTGACAGCCTTTTGTCA
This sequence comes from Dicrostonyx torquatus, assembly GCA_028555095.1. Taxonomy (NCBI): domain Eukaryota; kingdom Metazoa; phylum Chordata; class Mammalia; order Rodentia; family Cricetidae; genus Dicrostonyx; species Dicrostonyx torquatus. Next base: position 480,170 of record JAQHUG010000327.1, on the reverse strand, counting down.
CCACATCCGTTGAAAAGCTTTAAATAAAAAAAAAAAATTTCATCCCTTTAGGAGAGAATTTTGTTCCTCTCTCCAAGCCTTGTGACTTCCACTGGAGTCACCTTGTCCCCAAGCCTCAGGAAAATGAGAACAAGCTACCTATATTTCTGAAACGCCTCCCCCAGGACAGTCCCTGCATAGGTCACAGACCTCGATCCTAGCATAAGTTTGGTCATGCATCCTAATTATTCTGTAATGAGGACAGTGTTTCTGTTGAGATGTACATATAGCATCTCCCACAAGTGTCAGACCCGATGTCCCTAAAGCCTAGGACCACCTAACACTACATGTCAGAGGTCCAAGGAGGCAGGGGCAGGCTTGGGGCAGGCAGCCTAAAGCAGAGGTTCTTTCTTATGGCTACTGCTTGAGTCATGACCATCCTGGGGGTCCTGAGCTTCTTGCTCCTGCTCTTAGCCTAGCCTACAGGACATTTCACCAGATAGACGCTACTTAACTACTAGTTCCAGGCCAGATGACATGAATCACTGTGAAGGCACCGAGAACTTCAGAGTATAGATGCTCATTAAACTTATGCTAATGTTTCCCTTCCTGCTTAAAGGGCCAACCATGAGGTCAGCTCCCACTCTCAGTTGCCCTCCCACCCCTGACAGCCCTTCTGTAGCACAACCCAATGCGTGGGCATCTACAAGTGCCACCAAGAGGAAAGCTCATCACCAGTGTCCAGGCAGGTGATCACACACCTCCCCTAAGAGAGGGCTCCTGGTTCTAGAGGCCACAAGATGTATTCATTTTCCTGATTGACCTTGGAATCACCAGAACTTTAGGGCTTCACCTGCAGGGCTGCACACAGCACCAGTTCCAGCCCTTGAGATGATTTTCCCATGATGCTCTAGCTGCCACCTTCAGAACTTAGCCATTCTGCTCCTTCTTGACTATAAGCCATTTTTCTTCTGTTCGACTGGATAAGAGCTTCCTGCCTCTAAGACAGGACTGGCCAACAGGACTGGCCACAGAAGCTTCACTCACAAGCATGGGTTAAGGGGTTCCCTACACACACCCCAAGTAGCACTTACTAACATGAGAATGGGATCCAAACAAAAACAGAAGCCAAAGACATCTCCTTTAAAGGCCCAGTTATAGGAGCAGGATATTACAAATGAGGAGACTGAGACCGAGAGGATCAGTAAGTTACCAAGGTCTCTGATCAGGTAGGACAGAGCTCATTGGCGCTCTCTTGACCCTGGAGCTGCAGCCCTAGGCAGCAGGTTGCACAGCGATGCCTTAAGGTTGGCACTGGATATTCCAGCTCAGAAACGGTCTTTCTGACACAAAGACACTTTCCCTCCCCTCAAAGGTCAGTCGTGTTTCCCATTTTGCAGACGAATGGTTCAGGGACTTGCCTAAGAGTGTCAAGAAACTATATAAATGACTGCCACCATAGGCAAGGTGTATGCAGGAAACAGGCATATGAACCTGGGCAGAGGCACATGCCTTTAATCCCAGCATTTGGGAGATAGAGGCAGGCAGAGCTCTTGAGTTTGAGGCCAATTTGGTCTACAGAGTTCCAGGACAGCCAGAGCTACACAGAGAAACCCTGTCTTGGAAAAAAGAAAAGAAAGCAGGTATGTGTAGGAGCTGGCTTCCTCAAAAAATATTCTGATCAGGGAGCAATATTGCACAAAGTTCGTGTCCCAGGAGCTCAGAGACCTAACTCGGGCCATCGCTGTGGTGGGCAAACCATGTCGGACGTGAGGAGGAAAGAGGAAGACAGGCGGAGGAAAACCACGCAGAGGAGCCTTCCCTCCAAAAGGAGCGCAGAAAGCTCCCTGGAAAACTGATCTTGTACTGCATGTGCCCTCCCCCAACATGGAGCTCACGCATGAGCTGCACCAGCTAACACAGAAGACCGCCCTCAGGAAACCAAAGCGATGCCCAACACCTCTTCAAGCCTCAGTTTGCCAAAAAAGCCTCCTGGAAGCACATGGTAGCCCTCAACAACTAGGGAGTTCTTCTTTGTGGTACACGTGACATGCTGAGTGGGTCACCTGCCTGTGAACGCCTGGGGCCCTGAGGGCCTAGCACCCAAATCCATGGACAATCAATCTCACAAACCCCTCCACCAGAGTCAGGCAGGGAGAAAAGGGAAAGCTTGCATAACCCGCCCATTATCTCCCCTGACCTTTGCTCCAGGCTGGCAGCCTTATTAGTAGAGCCCAGAGGCCTGGGGGGGGACCTATTCACCAGCAGCTTGCTCTTTTTTTAAAGGCCCAGACCACCCCCAACTCCACCCTCCCAAAACCAACAAAAGCACAAATGGGAAAACAAACCCTGCTCATTTTGAGGAATTCAAAATTTTAACCCAAACATGAAAAGATAAATGGTACTCACTCACAGGTTTGCGGGGGTGGGGGTTGGAGTTCTGAGTTAGCTGCAGGGGAGCAGGGCTTGGGGTGGGGGGAGGGGCATGCCCAAGGGCAGGGAATGGGCAGTTAGGCTAAAAGGATGTGAGGGTACTAGGAGGAAAAACTGACTGGAAAGGCTCTCTTTTCTGTCGTGTGTGTGTGTGTGTGTGTGTGTGTGTGTGGTGTTGTCGTCATCGTCATGTTGAGCAAATGCTCTACCCCTGAGCCATACTCCCAGACAGAAAATGGTTTTGTCTGAAAACCACCTCACTTGGGGAAAGAAAAGGGGGCTGAATTTCTGACGTTTAAATCGTCTCACCTACAGGACTAGATTAGAATGCCAGCAAGGCACCCTACACCTGACTTCAGGAACCAGCCTCTCTAAAGCAGCCTAGCGCCCGCCCAGTACCCGCCCAGCGTCCGCCAGTGCCTGCCTGAGAGATCTATTTGCATATGCATTCAGAGACTGGCCAAGCCCACCTCAGCCAGAACTGCCTAGAATACAGATGATCACCTCCACCACAGCCACTTGAAGCCTTGAGGGAACCTACAGGGCTGTGGGCACAGCAAGACTGGTCTCCCAGAGAAGACTGCACGGCCTCGGTTCCCCAGCTCAGCAGCAGGTGCAGTTTACACACCACACGCAGAGCTCAGAGGCTAACAAGCCCACAAGCGGTCTCAAAGGCAAGCAGAGTTTGGAAGAGACACCAAACTGTGCTGGCAAGACTTCCATGGCAGATTCCTCCAACCACTGCTGGAACCACTGTGGGCAGGTGCCAACCTCACTGACTTTGATGGAGTCAAGGGTTCTGTGGGCTTCTCTAACCTTCTAGAAGGACAGAAAGGCAAAATTAACTAAGTTACCCAAGATACATGAGGGAGACAAGATGTCTAGACCCTGTGGATAACTGGGTTATCAATGAGCCACTCTGTGGTCACTGATAAGGAAGTGACACTTCCCAGCATGGGAGAGAAGAGGCACAGCCAGGTCAGGAATCCCAAACAGGGAGGCATCCCTGTTACCAAACTAACAGGAAAGCAAAAATGACAACCACAAGGGCCTCAAGTCATTCTTGGCAGAAACATCGATGGCCCTGGTAGAGATCCCAGCAAGACAGGACTGGGGTCCTCTTTTTGTGCCCCCCCCATATCTGTAAAACAGGGCTGATGCAAGCTGCCCAGGACTCCAGCGACTACATGTCAAGATCAGACACTAAGCCCAGTGTGACTCTACCCTGGCCACCTACTCTGGCCACCACCTGGACTCTCTCTCTCATCTCAGTCCTGCTCTTCAAAGCCAATGCAAGGAAGGCTTCAGGTCCCAACACAGAGAAGCCCAACTTTCCTTGTTTCCTGGAATTCTGCGCACATTAGAGGGAGGATGTCTCATGGCCACCCGCTGACTTCAAGAGACAAAACAAAAAAGAACAATCCGGTGTGTGACTGAAATTTGTAACAATGCTGAGTTTTCACTTCCGTGTAAAAGCAAAGCTTGGCTACTACCAAAACCTGCAACAGTTTTGTTGCAAGGAGACTGGGGGACAGGGAGGATGAGGTCTATAGGAAACTGGACACTTCAGCCCCTACCCATCCCCAGAGGGGTGGAAAACCTCCAGGCTGGCCAGGTCCTTCGGTGTGGCTGCATTATTCACTACTGCAACTGGAACTCTGGGCCAGCCCCACATCTCCTAGATCATCTGCAAAGAGGTGGAGACACCAGCAAGGCAGTGCCCTGCGGAGAATCGCTCTGGTCAAGTGCTACTGCTCCATTTCCGTAACTGCAAAGATTCCCCTCCTTTATGATGCACGTGGGAAAAATCAAGACCCAGGACACTGGCCCTCCCGGAGTCCCTAAAAGGGAGAAACCAAAGAGATGCAAGCACTGTAAAGAGGGGTGGGCATCCCCAACAAATTAAGCTGGAACTCTGCAGGTGGAGTTGACAAAGTAGCTGCAGGTGAGGACCTGTGGATGCAGTGTTACAAAAAGAAACCGGAGTTGCAGTGGTAGATTGCTAATCAGTAACAAAGTATCCATCTAGACCCAATCCTTTCCTTTCCTATTCTAGATAGTAAATAAGGAGGAAACTCCTGTCCTACCCGGACTGCAGCTCTGACTGTCCCCACCCCAATATGCCTGCAGAGGGCTTGGCCAGGAAACTAAGAAAAAGCTTGGTCCTCAGCTCTAGCTGTCAGTTTGGGGGAAGAGTTCGTCGAAGCTTTTATAGTGCCTGGACAGAGAAAAGCTTTAAGGAGAACAGAAAGGGAGGGTTATTCTCCGGCACCAGGCAAACAGTTCAGGCAGAAGCAGGTGCCACCAACACTGAGAACTAAGCTTTCAAACACTGTGGGGAAACAGGGAAAAACAGTATCTGACAGTCAAGAGAGGAGGGAAGCTTCAGGTTAGGGAAGGCTAGGACACAGCGGCCTATGGCGAAGACACCCTCCCCATCGGCAGAGCTGAGCTCCCCCCACACTCTAGTCACCTATGACCCGGGCACTTCCTGTAAGACGATCAAGCTTACAAATCTCTTCAAGGGCATTATCTATCTCCACCTCACACCCACCCTGGTGAGGCAGGAATCAGCCTCTCCGGCTTAGAAGAAAGGAAGAAAGGAAACTGAGGCACATGGAGAAGTCAATCCACTCCAGCTATATCCTCTGGGGAACATTGTAGAGACCAAGTTGAAAAAGGTGTCCCCCCCAAAAAAAAAGAAAAGAAAAAGGTGTCCCAACCAGTAGTGCAGGATTTATGGGAAGCCAGGAAGCCTCTAAGCCCAGAGAGCTTCTGGCCCAGCTGCCTCAAGGTCTTACTTAACACCAGTGCCAGTGGGCCGGGCCAGCCCAGTCCAGGATGAGATAGGACTACAAGGAAGCAGGGGAGGAAACTGGACTGGAAGAAAGCACACAAACCTACACTGCAGTTGTGGGCGCTGACTGGGTTTGAGGAACATCTGTGGTTCCAAGCAGAAGGGAAAATTCACTTGCTTTAGCTCAGGAGTCTTTCATAGCCTTCCAAGAAAAACTTCCCTCTGCCCACACGTGTTTTCAGGATGGGATGAGAGACACCCTTAGACAGAACAGGAGTGCCAGACACTAATACAAAAAGCTATAGATAAGAAACTTTTCTGTGGTATCAGCTAGACAGGGACACCACCACGCCGGATGCTCCATTTGCTATGCCCGCTGCGGAGGGGGTCTGGAGGGGGGTCACCACAACCCCGAACCTGTGAGGTGTTCAGGAACTATCGTTTCACAATACCCCTAGGCTTCCGATCCGGGCGCGGTGCTTACCGTGCAGGCCGTTCGGGATGCTTCGGTGGTGCGGTGGCGCCGACAGGTCATCCAGAGACCTGCGCGTGGCTCCGGCCTTGCCGTCTGGACCCTTGTGCGGCCCGGGGGGCAGCAGTGCGGGTGGGACGTGATGGTGGTGGTCCGGGCTGCCGCCGCTGCCCGCACTAGACGTACTGCTGCCGTCGCCAACGTCGCGGGCCCCTGAGCCCGCCGCGCTGCCGGCCAGCGGCCCGCTCAAGCTAGCCTGGCTGTCTATGGAGCTGCGGGAGCCCGCGCCGCCGCCGCCGCCAGCGCCCCCCGCCGCCGCCAGAGCCGCGCGCTCCTCATCCAGCAACAGCACCAGCTCCTTCAGCTCCAGGTTCTCGCGAAGCAGGGCCTCCTGGCGCACCTCGAGCTCCCGCAGCTTTTGCTGCGAGCGGGCCACCTCGTGCCACACAGCGCCGGCCGCGTGGCGCCCAAAGCGCTGCCACTCGCGCGCCAGCTTGCGCCCCTTCTGCCGGTCGTCGTCCAGGAAACAGCAGAGCTCGCGCAGCTCCTGATTATCGTCCTGCAGCCGCTGGTTCACGTCCTTGAGGCCGCGGATCTCCAGCAGGTGCTGCTGCAGCCGCCGGTTCACGTCGCGCATCAGGCCGCCGTGCTCCAGCATGAGGCCCACCTTCTCGCCCTCGGCGCGCCGCAGCCGCCGCGCCAGCTCCTCCTTGCTCCAGCGCAGCAGTTCTTCGTCCGGCACCTGGCTCAGCTCCTCCGACGCCGCCGCCGCAGCCGCCGCCGCCACCGCCGGGGGCTTCGCCATGGCGGGGCCGTCACCGCAACATCGCCCTCGCCCGCGCCGGGCCGGCGCTCTCCGCGCCGGGGGTTCTGTGGGCCCGGCCACGCGCGCGCGGGGGGCGGCCGGGGACGCGTGCGGCCCGCCCCGAGCCGCCTCGCGCTCCCTCCCGCAGCCCCTACTCGGGTCACCTGGGAGCCCTCGCGTGCCTCAGGGCTTGGGAACGGGAAGGGTGGCAGCGTCGGCAGCCGCGGTGCCCGGGATCTCCCGGCTCGGGCACAGCAGGCGGAGGCCCGCCCCCGGCCCCGCTCCCGGAGCCCCAGCCGCCCCGCCCACCCCGGGCGGAGAGGGGGCGGGGCGCCGCAATCGGACCCCGCCTCCGAGAGGGAGGTGAGCAGTGGCACGGCCGGCCCCCGAGGTTCCCCTACGCGGTGCGACGGCCCGCCGGGCGCCCTGCCAGAGGCGCGTTTGAGCCGTGATCCCGCCCTCCTACCGGTTTGATTGGACCGGTCCGGGGGTGTGCGGGATGGGCGGGGCGCGTGCGGGGGATGCCGCAAAAATGGTTTCGTCCAACCGTGAGGCCAAGCCCCCTCCTCCCCCCGGTTCAAGTTTCTGCGCCCGGAGGACGCGGCCTGGGCCAATCCCAGTACTACAAGGCGGTTTTAAAATGCAGGTAGGGCTGGGGGGTGGCGGGGACCGGTGGGAAAGGTAGGGCAGGGCTTCCCTTAAAGGAGACGCGCGAAAATGAGCGTGCCCCCCCCCCATCAGACCCGCGTCCCCGACCCTCCCTTTCTCATTCTTAATAAACAAATGCCCACCGGGTGGGCGCTGCTCCCTTCCTCCTTCCCGGGGGCACCAGAGTTCGGTATAGTCCGAGAGAGGAGGAACAATAGAACCCTGATATAGGGGGTCGGACAGAGCTGCTCTTTGTCCCTTTCAGGGCCACCGACCTCCTCCGCCCCAATCTCCACCTGGGTCCCGCTGCCTAAACTCGCAGCGGGGCTGTCTTTCCGCTCCTAGCTAAGGGCTGTAGAGCCTTGCCAGTCTTTTCTCAGGGCCAGATCTCTCTCCTCTTCCCCAGGCCTGATGAAGCGAGGGGGCCGGGGACCTGCCCATTTCCTGGAGCGGCTCTCAGAGCCCTGCCCCTTCGCAAACTCAACTACTAAATCCCTGGGATTGGAGGAATGTCTGGTTCGCTAGGTGGAAACCCTCATAAAAGCGGAGGGAAGGTCTTCCATCCCGGCCATATAGCTGGGGTCCAGAGGCGCACAGCAACGGGAGACCCTTCCCCCGCCCCGCATCATTGCAGGAAATTCAGATCTTCCTACTACAGCCTGTAAGCCCGGTCCCCAAAGCGTATTTACGGCGCTTCTGCAGTAGGCAGACCGAGGGAAGGGTGTGTTTCCCCTGGACCTGCCAGGAGATAACCCACCCCGGGCGCACGCACACCGGGGTAAGCTACCCAGGGCCCGGAGCGCGTGCCCGCGCAGCAGCTGACGTCCCCTTTTACAGTTAGTCAGCCGTTTACTGAACCACTGCGTGTATCTTCTCACACCTTCCCCAGCGTGGGGGAATTCTACCCGGACAAGACTACAAAGACCACTGCCCTCTGAGGGTACTTAGCATTCTTGGGAGAAGGGACAGTATAACATGAGAAGATACTGTGAGGCTGTCTGCAGTGCAATGCAGGGAAATCAGTTCCCGTAGTCTCTGGGAGGAACTAGGATGTAGGAGCTTGGATCTGAGCCTGAGCAACAAGGACAAAGGTAAGGGGCGTAGGCTGTTCGGGTGGAGGGAACAGCTAGTGGAGTGGCCTTAGGGGTTGGCCTGTTAGCCGACGGTTCAAAAGAGACGAGGGACCTGCAAGATGACTCAATAGGTAAAAGAACCTGATGCCCATTCTGACAACTTGAATTGACTCCCAGGACCCACGTGATGGAAGGAAAGACCCTATTCCCTCAAGTTGTCCTCTGACCCCCATACGTGGGCCATAGCATGCATAAACCCTCACACGCAAATAAATAAATGTAACAATATTTGAAGAAAGAGAGAAAGAGGAGATATAAAGAAAGGTATGGGTGGTGCAGGTCACCAATCCTAGAACATGAAGGCAGAGGCTGGGGAATCTCTGGGAATTCCAGGCAAGTCTGGGCCACAGAGTAAGATTCTGTCTCAATAAAAGAAAAAGCCAGGCAGAGGCAGGCGGATCTTTGTGAGTTCGAGACCAGCCTGGTCTACAAGAGCTAGTTCCAGCGCAGGCTCCAAAGCCACAGAGAAACCCTGTCTCGAAAAACCAAAAAAAAAAAACCAAAAAAACAAAAAAACAAGAAAAAGCCGGGCGGCAGGCGGATCTCTGTGAGTTCGAAGCCAGCCTGGTCTACAAGAGCTAGTTCCAGGACAGGCTCCAAAGCC
>JAQHUG010000327.1:403531-419617 GCA_028555095.1 Dicrostonyx torquatus | reverse complement strand
TCTGATGCTCCCTTCTGGACTCTGAGGATACCTGCACACACATGGCACATGGGTGACCCACGTCACCCATGACTGTGTTGTCCCCTGCTTGGGGCTCTGTAAGGGTCATATGCATCAACCTCACCATGGAAATGTTCCGGTGTTGATGACAAAGGAGGGGACTCAAGATGGGGGTCTAAAGGCCTTGACTCTGTGTCTTGTTTTTGTGTTTTTTTTCCTGTTCTGCTTTCATAACTGACAATGAGGTCAGTGCAGTGGCTGGTCCTGTTGAACCTGGATTATTCTGGGACCCATTTTATTGGGGGATTTTAGTACAGGGGTTAACCACTTGGCAAAGAGAGGGCTGCAAAAGGGTGGGGGAGGGCCGGTGACCTAAGATCACCAACTGCGGTATGTGGTAGCTGCTGGGGCGGAGGAACCAACTGGAGGAGTTTGTGTGGCTAAGTTCTGCCATTGGCTGAGATGTCCACAGTGGTCACTCTCAGGTCATATACCTGTTGCTTCTTAAGACAGAATGCCAGTGTCCTCTTTCCTCTTCTTTCTCTCATCCATGGCAAGTCCTGATGGAAAGTCAGCTGACTGGGTACAGGGAAGGCTTCTTCCAGTGGCAGTAAAGAGGTCCTAGGGGGTGTGGATAAAGGGTCCATCCCACCGTCCTGAACATCTCGTCACTAACAGCCAATGGAGCATGTCAAACGTGCTCTGATTCACCAATGGGAAATGGAGAACATGACAAGCTTCCGTTGGGTACCAGAGGTGGGAAGCAGTTGAAAAACACTGGTCCAGAGTCCTGGCCCCAGCTCTGATGCTGATGGCCTGTGTGCCCTGGAGTGGGTCACTGGACCTCTTCGAGCATCCAGGTCCTTCCTTGACACAGTGATGTGAATGATCCCTACTCAACCTACATGTAGGTTATGTTACAAGAGAGAAAAAGCCTTTCCCACTGCAGAATGGCATCTGAGAGAAGATTTTACTGTTGTCTGGGGTTACCATTTGGAAGACGTTTTTATTGAGCAGGTACCTATCTTTCTTTAGGATAATCCTGGAGATTGAAGAACCAGCCTCCAATCACAATGGGGGCCAGCTGCTTTTTGGGGACGACGGCTACCTCTACATCTTTACTGGAGATGGCGGGATGGCTGGAGACCCCTTTGGGAAGTTTGGAAATGCACAAAACAAGTATGCCCTGCTTCTGCTTGGCCGAGGCACTGGTTTGCACACAGAACTTCTTGTGTTTTGGAGGCAGAGCTACTGCCACTGCCACAGAGCAGGGTGGTAGCCTGCAGTTAGCTGGGACCCCAGCTAAGTTGCTTACCCCCATTGATCAGCAAGGGCAATGACAAGCTCAGTGGGAGATTGTCATGAAAAAAGGAGGTGTCAGTGGTTTTCAAGGATCAGGAACAGTGCCTATTGTCACAGATACCAGAGAAATGAACTTTTGGGAAAATGGGACTTTCTCCAAGGTGAGCTCTGGCCTGCTGGGCCTTGCTGGGGTCAGGCAGGTACTCCCACGAGAAAGGAGCAGCTAGAGTTGGTCTCTTACTCCCTTAAGAGACCCAGAATGCAATCTCTTTTTTTTCTTTTAATTGTTTTTTGTATGTTTGTTTGTTTTGCTGAGTGCAATGTCATCTTAATTTCTCTGTTTCCTGTTTTGAGCAAATGGCCTGGTCCCCTCCTTTCACTTGTGTGTGTGCATGAGCAGAAACACACATGGAGAACTGTGCATGTGCACAGGAGTGTGCAGGGATTCCAGATTGAAGAACCAGCCTCAACCACAAAGCCAGCTTCTTCTAGTCCAAATGCACAGTCTTTCTTGGCCCAGAAAGCAACAGTAGTGAGGCGTATGGATTACGGTTTGTGGCTTGTGCATCCCTGTTTGACAGTGAGAAATATCCCACTTTTTCATGTTGGCCATGTGCTTGGAGCTGAAGCCGAAGAACAAGATGAGGGCTCTTGGGTAATTGAGCTGAAGTTAGAAGCATTGTTTTGGCCAGGCGGTGGTGGCACACGCCTTTAATCCCAGCACTCAGGAGGCAGAAGCAGGAGGATCTCTGTGAGTTCGAGGCTAGCCTGGTTTAGAAGAGTTAGTTCCAGGTCTGGCTCCAAAACAACACAGAGAAACCCTGTCTTGAAAAAAGAAACATAAGCATCGTTTTACTGCTAGGAGTTTTTGCCTGCCTGTAGATCCTGGAGCTGAATGTGGGATGTGAAGGCTGGGGCCTGGAGTGCCTGGTCATAGGAATGAACCATTGCCACTGACCTGTTTATCACTATGATAGGACACCTGTGAGGGAAACACTGGGTTCTAATGCTATGTATCAGTGACAGGTACACAAATGTGTTACCTAAGTGAGCTGCATCACTTGCATGCCTTGCTGGGCAGGCTGGAGGGAGGAGTCAGCGCCCATGTGCTAACAGAGGGCGAAGTAGGCACAGTAGGAACCACCCTGAAAAGCTTTGCTCCCATCCTGCTAACTCCAAGTATCTTCCAGGTCAATGGCTCTCAACTTACTTAATGACATGACTCTTTTATACAGTTCTTCATGCTGTGATGACCCCCCAACCATAAAATTAAATTATTTCATTACCACTTTGTAACTTTGCTACTGTTTCAAATTGTAACGTATTTGATAGTCTAAACCCCCCCTCCAAGGGGTCATGACCCACAGATTGAGAACCATCGTTGTCGATGTTTCCCTTTGTGGAACACTTTGCTCATGTGATCAATGAAGTCATCAGCTACTTTCCCCCTCCCTGCCAGAGATGCCAGGACGTTAAAGCACGTGTTCCCTCTCCCTCAACTATACTTGGTACTATTTGATATATCCGACTTTGATGACCTGTGCTGGTTCGATGGCTCAGCACTTTGTGGACCCCTGCTATGTGGGAGCACCTGACTGACTATGAGAAAAACGTAAATAGGAGTTATTCTTCTAGTACAATCTTCACTCTATAGCACAACTATGCGAACAGAAGCACCCACAATATTATAACTTAGAATAGCGGCATTCCATAGACGTTGTGGTGAAGAGCTTGGGTTTCTAGGGCCAGGTGCTATTGACAGGCGCTCCGGTTCCCTCTATAAAGGACAGCTCTGACCTGAAAGGTCAGTTGTGAGGAGGCAATGCAGCGATAGGTGGTGTTAGAGCTTCCCGCAGTTAGACTAGCTGCTCAGCCAGTGTGGGACGTACGCGCAGGAGGGTGTGCAGAGAGGGACTGGACTCAGGGATGACTCACCGTTCCTGCCCCCTACGCGGACCCAGTGTAACCAGCCGGCGTTCTCCGCCCCGGCCGCAGGTCGGCGCTGCTGGGCAAGGTGCTGCGCATCGACGTGGACCGCAACGAGCGTGGCCCGCTCTACCGTATCCCGCCCGACAACCCGTTCGTGGACGACCTCGGAGCGCGGCCCGAGGTCTACGCCCTGGGAGTGCGCAACATGTGGCGCTGCTCCTTCGACCGCGGAGACCCGATGTCTGGCTCTGGCCGTGGCCGCCTGTTCTGTGGGGACGTGGGCCAGAACAAGTATGAAGAGGTGGACCTGGTGGAGAGCGGCCGCAACTACGGCTGGCGTGCTCGCGAGGGCTTCGAGTGCTACGATCGCAAGCTGTGCGCCAACGCCTCCCTCGGTGACCGCGTCCCTGGGGACCTCCAAATAGGATCCCTCTGGTCCTCTCCCCTCCCCAGTTAGATCTGCCCGCAGCTTTCCCCTGCGCAGACCCTCAGCATGGATCCAGTCTGTCCCACTCCATCACCCTGGGGACTCCCCGACTCGGATCAGCATTCCTCCAGAAACCCAGACCTATCCGCTCTCTCCACTCCTCCCTGGGCCCGTAGATCCAGATCTGCCCCATTTCTCAGGGAAACTCCAATCCAGATCCCACCCTATGGAGATGCTCCTGCCCCCCTCACTCCCTGGACACCCACCTCCTCACCTCCCCCACCTCCACATAGCTTTGTCCCCTGCCTCTATCACAGGACTGACTTTTCCCACTCCCTACCTCCCTGTGCTTCGGGGCTCCCTTCGAGCAATATTTTAGGTTCCTTCTCACCATGCACCTCCTGCTGAACCCCTAAAAATACGATTATGCCCCTTTGAGAGCTTTTCTCGCCCAGACCACGCCATCTCCGTGCGTGGCTCAGGACTGTCTGTGAAGCACTAGGCCTCAGGATGAACCCACTTTCTCACCCGCCCTTCAGATGATGTGCTGCCGATTTTCGCCTACCCTCACAAGCTGGGCAAATCAGTCACTGGGGGCTATGTGTACCGGGGCTGCGAGTACCCCAACCTCAACGGCCTCTACATTTTTGGCGATTTCATGAGTGGGTAAGTGGCAATTTCCTGACTGGTAAAAGGAGTTTGCGTTTGTATGTTTCTGCTTAGGAGTGGGCCAAACAGGTCTCTTCCTCAGGGAGAAAGTCCGGGTCATTCTTAGGAATTATCAGTAGTAGTGCATGCAAAGATGGATGAATGGCTCAGTGGATGGAAGGATGAATGGATGAACGGGTGTGTGAATAACTGGGTGGACGAATGGATAGATGGATTTCCTGTGCACCGTGTTAGCTATAACCTCACAGTTTATCTTTCTTTGCAGGCGACTGATGTCCCTCCGAGAGAACCCAGAGACCGGGCAGTGGAAGTACAGTGAAGTCTGCATGGGCCGGGGACAGACATGTGCTTTCCCAGGCCTCATCAACAACTACTATCCACATATCATCTCCTTTGCAGAGGACGAGGCTGGTGAGCATCCCGAGACCCCTCCATCTTTTGCCCATGCTAGGCACTGTAACCAGCCACCAAGCCTGGTCATCTTTCTGGCTTCTGCCGTTAAAGAAGCTTAAGCATGAAATGACTTTCTTACTGGGGAAGGGTGTGTTCTGGGGCTTGGCCTTTTCCCTTGTGCATTCTTGTATCAGCCCTAGAACCTCTATCCCGAGCTTCCCTTTTCTTATCTGGAAACTCAGAGAAGTGGCTGTCCTCCACCCCTGTGGCGGTGTTGATGGGAGAGCTAGAGACATAATGGGCACAAGTCCCCAGTGTTAGCAGGGTCTGGGAAGATCTGCAATATGGTGTTTTAGGCAGGTGAGAGAAGAGGTGGGTTTCTGTTGGCAAATGTATCTGAGCTACTGAGGGAACCAAGTTGACATTTCAGAGCAGGCAAGCACAGCCTCCTAGCCTATTCCTGGAGCTCACGTTCCCAGCAGGGGACAGAGGGGGGAGGGAGAGAAGAAGGGACCACAGAGGCTGGATCCCACTCCAATCTCTGCCTTTGTCCTTGGCCCTGGGATTGTTCCCAGACAAAAGGCCAGGGGCCCCCAGCAGGCCCTGGTGCAGGCTTGTTGAAGTTTCCAGGCAACGCTCACACTTACCATAGCCTTTGGAGGGGTATCCCTACAGGGCCCAGTGCCCAAAGCCCCCAGGGCCTAGTCTGGGAAACCTTTGTTGAACTGACCCCCCCATTAGAATGTGAGTTTCCCAAAGAGCAGCCCCAGCCTCCCCCACCCCCCAGGCCCCACGGAGGTTCTTAAGCTCACCAAGCCCTTGGAAGCCTTTTCTTTTGGTCAGTAGGAGGCTAACATGATTTAGAAGCAGCTTCTCCCCTCCCCAATGCAGAGTCTGAAGGAAGGTGCAGCTCTCAAGGGCCCTTCCTCAGTCATTTGAGTGACACAGTGACAAAACCAGGAGGAGGCGCTGTGAGCCGGCCAGCCCAAGGCCAGCCCTGGATCCTGTAAAATATCAGTGCTGCCAGCTGGGTCAAAACAGCCTCTTCCGGCTCCAGGCTCTCTAGGCGTGCTTTGGACACATCAAATGATGTTACAAGGACCTCTGCTGCCCCAGGAATCTTCAGGGCCATTCACAGCACAGCGACCAAGAGGCCAGGGCCACCCTAGGCAGTACTGGCAGCTTCAGCATTGTCCTTGTGCATACATAGGACATGGGGACCCAGCTCCCAGATGATCATAGCCATCAGAATAGGCCTGGTTGAGCTCCAGTGAAGCAGGGGGCAGGGTAGTGCTGGGTGGAGGTGGGAGCCTCTATGGGCCTAAGCAGGATGAGACACCTGGGTACTGTGTCACAGACAACAAAGGCATGCTGAGGTGATAGGTGGCCCCAACACCCACTCAGGGCTGGTGGTTGGGATGGGAGGTCAGCCTTTGAGCCTGAGGGGAGCCTGGGTGGGACAAAGTTGTCTATATTGGGTTGCACACAGTGTTTTCTCATTGCCTTGTTCCCCATCTAAAGGGGAGTTATACTTCATGTCCACGGGCGTGCCCAGTGCCACAGCCGCACGCGGGGTCATCTACAAAGTGATAGACCCCTCCAGGTGAGTCCCTGAACTACAGGCTAGGAGGAGACAATGGATTTACTGCAGACAGTAAGTTCCCCTTCTTCCTCCTACTCCCAGATCCCCACCTCAGTCTACCTGCTTCAGTTTTTGCTGTGATGTCCCCTCCTTGGTTCAAGGCCTACTCCAGCTCCTTCACTGTACAAAGCCCTCTCTGCTCTCCATTGTATGAATGAAGCCAGGGCCCTAACCACTGGCAGCGTGCCCAGTGGGTATCAACCTGTAGCCTCCAGGTACCTTCCCTGACACTCCTGTCCTACCTGGTCCTCTCTCCGTTGTCATCACTTGGCCATGGCATCTCACTTGTCCAGAGTCTCTAGGATGAAGGCTGTGTCCCCTCATCCCGTCACACCTCTCAGGTCCTAGGAATGCTGCAGAGCAGACACTAGGGTGTGTTTAATGAATGATTGAATGATGATCTTCCTGGAACCCCCTCCCTAGCCTATAGATTCTTTGCTTCTCCCTCAGAGTAACCAATGACCCTAAACTTTGAGACACACTAGGTGTAAAGAAATTCTAAAACACATACTGAACATAAAAAAGTGGTTTTCAGCCAGCATAGGGGTATATACTGGTAACCCTAGCTATTAAGGAAGCTGGGGTAGGAAGATTGCCAGTCTGAGGTCAGATTCTGAGAGTTAAAAACTAGCCTAGGTAATTTAGTGGGATCAAATTAAAAGTGTATGTGTGTGTGTGTGTGTGTGTGTGTGTGTGTGTAGGGGGTTGGACAGACTAAGAATGTAGAGGGCTTGTCTAGAATACACAAGGTCTTGAGTTAGGTCTCTAGTTCATTTTTAATATTTTTATTATGATTTATTTACTTTTATTTTATGTTCATTGACATTTTGCCTGCATGTATGTCTATGTGAGGATGTTGGATCCCCTGTAACTGGAGTTCCCAACAGTTGTGAGCTGCCATGTGAGTTCTGGGAATTGAACCCAGGTCCTCTGGAAGAAGAGTCAGTGCTGTTAACTACTGCTGAGCCCTCTCTCCAGCCCCTCTCCAGTATGTGTGTATATATATATATTTAAGGGATTGGTTTCTTTTCTTTCTTTTAGATTTATTTATTTATTATGTGTACAGTATTCTGTCTGCATGTATGCCTGCAGGCCAGAAGAGGGCACCAGATCTCATTACAGATGGTTGTGAGGCATCATGTGGTTGCTGGGAATTGAACTCAGGACCTTTAGAAGAACAGGCAATGCTTTTAACCGCTGAGCCATCTCTCCAGCCCCTCTCCAGTATATTTTTGTGTTACTGTCTGCGTAGAAGACAATGTTTACTACAGAATAGCATGAGGCACTTCCAGGAGCGAGTGGTGCCATTTGCCGAGGAGAACACTAATCCAGAGGGAGAGTGGCCAGTGGCCAGAAAGGTCATTGTGTAATGCACGTTCTCAGGGGTTGAAAAGGCACAATGGCAAGGGGGCCATTGTGTCAGCCTAATGTTTGGGGGAGGTCTTTTGTATTTTCTTAAGTCTCTAAATGTATGGCTTCTGGAGGGGCATTTTCTCGAACAGGTAATTGTCAGTGTGTGTGTGTGTGTGTGTGTGTGTGTGTGTGTGGTGTATAGGTATAGGTGTGTGTGTTGCATGTGTGTGGATGCACAAGTGTGGGTATGCATGTGGAGGCCAGGGGTCAGCAAGGTTGGGTGTCTCCCTCTTTAGCTCTCCACCTTATATATTGAGGCAGGGTCTTTCTCCTGAACCCAGAGTTCATGATTTGCTAGTCTGGCTAGCCAGCTGGCTTCAGGGATTCCCTGGGTGCTCTTTGGATTACAAACAGGTTGTTATGCCCACCTTGTATTTACATGAGTGCTGGGTTTCCAACTCCAGTCCTCACTCTTATGCCACAAGTGCTTCCACCGAGTCATCTCCCCAGGCCCCTGCATTAGCTTTCTTTTTTGGATGCAGGTTCTCGCTATTATGTAGCTCTAGGTGTCCTATAACTGTATGTATGCCAGACTGGCCTTGAACACACAGAGACCCACCTACCTAGGTCTCCTGAGTCCTGGAATTAAAGAAATGACCATCACACCTGACTAATTTATTACTAATTTTTAACTCCCCTTCCATGTGTGTGTATGTGTGTATGTGTGTGTGTGCGTGATGTATGTGAGCGCAGACAAGCACATGGCATGCCATGGAGAGGATACCTCTCAGTTCTTAGTCTCCAGGTTAGCAGGCCCAAGCCTTTCTGGACCATTCTCCTAGCTGTCTCCTATCTTGTGGTTGGATGGCTGGGATTACAGATGTGGGGACTGGACCATTCTCCTAGCTGTCTCCTATCTTGTGGTTGGATGGCTGGGATTACAGATGTGGGGACTGGACCATTCTCCTAGCTGTCTCCTATCTTGTGTTTGATTGCCTGGATTTAAAATTTTGGGAACTGAACCATCCCCCAACCGGCCCCCAACCTGGGGTTGGATGGCTGGGATTACAGATGTGGGGACTGGACCATTCTCCTAGCTGTCTCCTATCTTGTGGTTGGATGGCTGGGATTACAGATGTGGGGACTGGACCATTCTCCTAGCTGTCTTCTATCTTGTGGTTGGATGGCTGGGATGACAGATGTGGGATTGCAGCCAACTCTGTGCATGGGTGTTGCAGCTTTGAACTTATGTTGTTGGCTTGCACGAATGTGCTTATCCACTGAGACATTTCCCTGGTGCCTGCTTTGCTGTTTTGAGATAGGATCTTGTCATGTTGCCTAGGCTGGACTAAGATTTTCAATCCTCCTGCCTCAGCTCCTCAGGCAGGGCTGGGATCACAGGTATGCACCACATCACTCTACCAGGGTCTCTCAGGTTTTATGAAGATTGCTTTAGTCGCCCCCCTTTTTTGTTTCATTTTTCTTTTGCATTTTTAAAAAAACAAACAAACAAACAAGGTCTTGTGTGGTCTAGGCTGGCTTTAAGTCCTCAGGCCTCTAACTCTCAGATGCTCCCATGCCCAGATGTTCCTTCTTAATCTCAGGACCCCACATCTCATTTAGTCAACATGTTTTCATCGCTCTTATTGTTTCCAGTCCAAAGTGGGAGCTTCTCAGACTCCCTGCTCCTCACACTGTGTGTGTTGTTTTAAATCATGACTTACAGAAGTACAAATTGATCAGTTAATGACATAACTACTTCTCTTCCTCCACCTCCTCCTCCCCTCCTCCCCTCTTCCTCTCCTCCTCCCTCTCCTTTCCTCCTCCTCCTTCCTTTCCCCCTCCTTCCCTTTCTCTCCCCTCTTATCCATCTTCTCCTCCCCTTCTCCTCTTTTGAGACAGAGTTTCTCTGTGTTGCCCTGGCCATCCTGTAATTCTCTCAGTAGACCAGGTTGGCCTCGAACTCACAGAGATCTGCCTTTTTCTGCCTCCTGAGAGCTGAGATTAAAGGCAGGCACCACCACCACCTGGGTCATGATGTAACTTCTTTTCACAAAGCCATAAGCATGCTTTCTCCCGTTATACACCTCCATCTTGTTTTCCACAAGGTACCATCCACTTTCATCTTGGTGACTTCATACCTGGACCACAATCAACCTTGCACTCATCTCATTTGCTTGTCCCTGAGGATCATCACTTTCTCCACATGGCATCATCACTCTCAAAGGGATGCTAGCCATGGTCTGCTGAGTCACATGGCGTCATCATCTTTCATAGTTCTTGGAAGCCAATGTTATTTTCATTTTTTTAAAAGATACACTGGGGCTATAAAGGTGGCTCAGAGACTAAGAACACTGGCTGCTCTTCCAGAGGACCTAGGTTAGGTTCCCAGCATCCACATGGCAGCTCACAAGGATCTGGAACCAGTTTCAGGGATCAGAGCACTTTTCTGGCCTTGCACTCATGTGGCACACATATATGTAGGCAAAACACTCTCACACATAAAGAAAAACAAATAAAAAAAAGAATGATTCTCTAAGGACCTGTCACTTATACTAAACATCTAATTCTTGCCGGATGTCACCTTAGCTGCTTCTGGTCTTTGATTTTTCAACCCCTCCCCCTCTCGGTTCATGGCCCCTGCATATGAAGAGAGGAGCCAGCAGGACTTTAACTTTTTTTTTCTCAAGCTTTTGGTGTTAGAGGCAGGCAGAAGTGGGTTATTTATGTCTTTTGGAAGAAGTGTACTTTCTGGCAGCCACACCTCAGGGGCCTGGTAGCAGACACTGGAAAAGGAAGACAGGGAGGAAGATCCAGGGGCCACAGCTCACTGCCCGAACAGAGCCACTGTGGTGTTTTGAATTGTAACATACAAAGATTTAATTAAAAAATTAATTTCCTTAAGAGACAACACCCTCCTCTGCTTGCCCAATGGGAGGTCAGAGTAGAGATGGTTACACCTCCGACTTTGAGAAGTCTGTGTGGCTTGCAGAAGCACATGTCTTCTCCTCTGCCAAGTCTATCAGGAGGCTACCTCATCATGTGGCTATTTCAATCCCAGGCTGTCGGAACCCCCATTGAAGTCCTGGGCCCACGTGGGGGCAGTCTGGGAACAGGGTCGGACCCATTCAAAGAATCACAGATCAACAGCCAAAAACTAATTAAGATGGAATTCTGGTCTTTGTGTTTCTGCAGGATGGGGAAGGAGGCTGTTCACACCCGGGCAACTTTTCTGATTCTTTTCTCTGAACTGCAGTCCCCAAGGCTGCGCTGGGCCTGCTGAAGCCAGCTTCCCACGACTCTTCCCTTCTGAGCACTAAGTCTTTTAGCTTCCTTAACTATCTCCACATTTCTCCATACAATCCTATGTACTACCAGAAACCCAGAAACTAGAGGCAGGGAGAGAGACTTCTCAAAGGCCTGGGGTAGAAGGGGTGGGCAGGAATGAGACATCAAAGGAGCACGGTGGACAACGTGGAGTGGGGGACTTCAGAGGGGCGGAGTACTGCAGGGCCTCTGGTAAGAGGTGTTCAGTGCCTGAACACTAGTTACCACTCTGATCACACCTGTCTGGCCCCTACTCTCTTTGCCTCGCTGCAAGGGAAGATGATGGGGTGGGAGGGTACAGAGTAAGGGTGCGGGATGCTCAAGGCTGGCTCCCAGTCCTGATCTTCTGTGTGTATTTGGCAGACGGGCGCCTCCAGGGAAGTGTAAGATACACCCTGCTCAGGTGAAGGTGAAGAGTCGTCTCATCCCCTTTGTGCCCAAGGAAAGTAAGTGTTCTCTAGTGGGAGAAGGAGCTCCTGCTACCCCTCAGGTCAGGCGGGGCCCCAGAAGGACCTAGAATGCTTCCACAGCCCCTGTACCTAGCACCATATCTGACACCTATTAGACACCCAGCCAGTGTCCATGGACCTACAAGCACAATGCACCTTGCTTGATAGATCTTTCAACCAGGTCCCAGGCAGTGGACAGGCAACCATAGGAGGCTGCAGCCTCAGGCAGGATGTGGCAAGAGGAGGATAGCTGTATCAAGCAAGGGATGCTCAAAGTTCTTGGGAGGAGCACAGAGAGAGGATGTCTTATCTGTGAGTAAGGGGGTGGGTGGAGCATTTTTGTCCCTCTTGGTTCAGGACAGAGGGAGCCATGAGTAAACCCTGTGTTCTGAAGGCCATTTGAGGCTGTGAATGACTGCCTGGGACAGTCTTGTGGAAGGGTAGAGGGGGCTGTTCCATTGGGTTCAAGCTAGGTAGGAACAGTGGCTTGGGATAGTAAGATCTTTTGCATAACAAGAGAAGTCCACTTATCTATCCATCAGCTCACCCATTCATACACCTTCTATCTGTCAACCCATAAGCCATTCATTCACTCACAAATACAGCCATCCATCCAACCATCCATTCATTGATCCACCTATCACCATCCATCTACTTACTTGTCCACCCATCCATCAATATACCTATCCACCAACCACTCATCTATCAGTTCATCCATCTATCATCTGTCCACTCAATCATAAATCTGTTCATCATCATCCATATTGCCATCATCCATCCAAACATCAATTCATCTCCCTACCCATCCATACAAACATTGGTTTATCCACCCACCCATCATCCAATTGCTCATGAATCCATCCATCCATTTATCATTCATCTATCCATCTACCCACCAGACCACTCAGCATCCATCTGGCCATTATTCATCTATTCATCTATTTTGCCAGTAAGAAACCATACATCTAGTCATTATTCATCCATCCATCCATCCAGACAGCCGGACAGCCAGCCACCATTCATCCAGGAAGCCATTATCCATCTAGTCAGTATCCATCCATTGATCCATTCATTCACCCAGCTATCATCCATCCAGCAATACATCTGTCTTCGTTAGGGTTTCTATTGCCTTGATAAAATACCATAATCAAAAGCAGCAAAGGGTTTATTTCTGCTTACAACCATCAGGTCACACTCCATCACTGAGGGAAGTCAGGGCAGGAACCTGGAGGCAGGAACTGATGCAGAGGCCACGGAGAACACTGCTTACTGGCTTGCTTGCTAATGGCTGGCTCAGCCTACTTTTTTATATAACTCAGGACCACTTGCCCAGCGTTGGCATCACCCACAGTGGAATGGGCCCTTGCCAATCTTTTTTGTTTTGTTTTGGCTTTTCGAGACAGGGTTTCTCTGTGTAGTCCTGATTGTACCGGGACTCATTCTAAAGCTATTGCTAGCCTCCATCTTTCTGGCCTTAGTTTCCTCATCGAAAACCGAGGGCAGGAAGCAATAAGTCCCTTGCTCCTGTAAACTGTCTAGATATTTCCCTTACTGTGCCTGAATTTCGGGATCTTCCCACTAGCCTGGGGACTCCTGGGAGGGCAGGGCTTGGGACAGACAGCAGCAGTGGACCGGCACTGAGCCTGCCCGCCAACCAGGGCTTGCTGAATGACTGAAGAAGTGCCTGACAGAACTTGTCTCCTTAGGGGTCAGGATGACCCGTCAAACCCAGTTGGCCCACCAAAGGCACCTTAATCTCATGGTCTGCGTGCAGACATCTTTCCTTAGGATCGGTTTTCTGGCACAGGCTGGGGGCTGTACAGCTGAGCTAGGTTCCCTCTGACCCCAGGCCTTTCCTCTGCGCAGAGTTCATCTGGACACCAGAGAGCACTCCGCGCCCCACGGCCCGCGCCCCAACTAAGGCGCCCCGCCGCAGGCGCCCCACAGCTGCTCCCCCAGCACCCACCATACGTCCCACAAAGCCTGCACGGCCCACCCGACGACCAGGGGCCCGGAAGGGAGGCGGGCGACGGCGGGGACGTCCCAGCACCGCGGTCCCTGCGCCCCAGAATGGCTCCGTGCGCCTGGTACGGCCCGCGGGCCTGAGCCCCGGCCGCGGGCGCGTGGAAGTGTTCGTAGGAGGGCACTGGGGTACGGTGTGCGATGACGCTTGGGACACCAAAGCGGCCGCCGTGGTGTGTCGCCAGCTGGGCTTTGCGCACGCGGTGCGAGCAGTCAAGCGCGCGGAGTTCGGCGAGGGTCGCTCGCTACCGATCTTGCTGGACGACGTGCGCTGCGCGGGCAGTGAGCGCAACCTGCTGGAGTGCGCGCACGCTGGCGTGGGCACGCATAACTGCAAGCACGAAGAGGACGCTGGCGTCGAGTGCAGCCACCAAGACCCGGACCTGTAGCCTGGCCTCATCTACCCGACTGTGCCACCCTGTGAGGATAGAGCCTGGGAATGCCCCCTTTGGTTTGTGGGCACCCCGTGCAGTACACACCTGCCGTGGTGGAGGTTCATCTGTGTCCCCCTGGGTGTGTATGTAGTTTGTGGGTAAGATCTCTTACCTCTCAGCACTTCTGAGAGTGAGGGCAGCGACTCTCCAGGAACAACATTAGATGGGGGAGGCTGGCTGCTTTTACAGTATTAGACTGAGGGAAAGGACCAGGCCTCCCCTGCTAAGGCTGAGTGACAAGCTCCATACTGACAGGAGCGTGGTCTGAGAAACATGGTCAGAGTGTGGGCAGGTGACCCAGCAGTCGGAGGCACCGCAGAAAAAGAACAGGCAGTCTGCAAGCCACAGGGAAGGATCTTATAGGGTCAGGGGAACTTTGGCCATTTGCAGTACACCAGGGATCAGGCTGCTGAAGGGAATCAAGTGTCCATGACAGAAGGCAGACTAGAGGGCCTGAAGGACCTCGAAGGCCACCTGCTGCACTCTGCAGGCACCTTGGAGAAGCTACTGAGTCCCCTCTATCCCTGAAGACTGTCCCTCACCTATTCATGAGACAGAAGCACCTTTAGGTTCGCACTCGGTCCCCTCTGTTCAACCTCTGGGCTCCAGTTGGAGATGGGAGTGGGGCTCTCCTTTCATCGCCTTACTGTCTCCATCACCTCCCAGGGGATCCTCAGATACCCCCACCCCCATCTATGGGCTAAGAAGCCTTCAGACTGTCAATACTACTCATCATGGCTGTGTCAACAATTCAACTATTTGCAATCCTTTCCTCCCTCCTCTTGTCACCTGCCACACACCTGGATGCAAGATGAGGGGACAGAGTAAAGAAGGCGGGGCCTGCAGCTTCTCTCCAGCTCTGTGGGAAGAGAGTTCCTTGTTCGTGGATGGCCTCACTGGTGGCTCTGTGCCAGGTCATAGCTGTAACTTAGCTTCAGATAGGGGTAGAGCCAGGGAAACAAATGAGTCACCAGGCAGGGAGGACAGGATGTAGCCTGTGTCAGGCAGTTGTGGCCAGGGCTCTGGATGAGCTTGGTGGCCCAACTCAATCCCGCATTGAGTTCTGGTCTGAACAGGCCTGTGCGGTGTTCCAGGTAGGGGAATTGGTACAGACTCAGATGTCTGCTCCTATTCACCACAGCTGAGCAGAGCCCTGCTGAAAGGGAGCTGGGGCTCACCCCGGCGGCTCTGCAGCTCTCAACACTGATTGTCCTCTGAAATAAATAAGAAAGTTCCTGAACTGTTAAGGAAATGACAGAAAAGGAAAACATCGCTTCCTGGAGCAAAGCTGTGCAGTCACAAGGCCAGAGAGCTGGGGAGTCCGTGTCCTCTGTGTCTTTGCTCTGTAGTTCCAGGTCGAGGTGCAGAGTGTCTATACAGTCTATTCTGGTTATTGATCCGAGGGAGAGGCTTGGGTGCGGATGATAGTATGCTGTGCAGGTATACTTGGTCTGTCAGGATTAGCTGAAACAGCTCTTTCAACCTTCAACCTCTAAGACACCTGTGCCCACCTTTGTTTTATTTTTGTTGTTGTTGTTTTGGCTGTTTGAGACAGAGTTTCTCTGGTTAGCCCTGGCTGTTCTGAACTTGCTCTGTAGATCAGGCTGGCCTCAAACTCAGAGATCTGCCTGTTTCTGCTTCCCAAGTGCTGGAATTAAAGGCTTGTGCTGCCATTGCCTGGCTCTGTGCCCACCTCTTACATTAGACTAGAAGGTGCTTCTAGTCCTGTGTGAACTGAGGACAGCCAGTCACTTAACTGCTCCGAGCCTTGTGAGAAAATGGAGGTAATAAGATTTCTGGACTTAAGGTAGCATTACAGATGCAACTGATGCATTCCATGAATCTTCTGTAAATAAATCTCAGTTTGATTTGGTGACATCCCTGTCCTTCCTCGGTGGCCCCCCCATGCCTGTCCTTCCTCAGTGGCTCCCCCATGCCTGTCCTTCCTCAGTGGCTCCCCCATGCCTGTCCTTCCTCAGTGGCTCCCCCATTCCTGTCTTTTCTCAGTGCCTCCCTCATCCCTGATCTTCCTCAGTCAGTGGCTCCAGAGTCACCTTTGCTGAATCTCCCCAACGGTTCCTGCTGAGAAATGGCACTCCATTGAGGGATGTTCTGACTAGTTTTTATGTCAACTTAACA